>CM052970.1:15335586-15763507 GCA_028554685.1 Agrotis ipsilon | reverse complement strand
TCGTTCAAGTTAAGCAAGGCTTGTACAGGGGGCCGTTCATGGATGGATTTAACTTACCAAATCCGAGAAAATGATTCAACTGTTGTCTAAAAGTCTAGGCAGCTGATATTAAAAAAAAAATCTTTATTCTTCCATTTTCCCAGTAAAAAAGCGTAATAACTCTGTACTAAAATGAAGTTCACTAAAAACGTAGTCTTTTAAAAAATGTAGCTGAAATATGCCGCAACATTAAATTTAGCAAAAAAAAAGAAAAAAAACAGTTCAGCAGTTCTGAAAAATCCGTCCCCAGTATTCCACTTGGCATTACTGAAATCTCTGCTTTTATTCACGGGAATCTTTTTTTTCAGTTCGCTGCATAGAGTTGCAGGAAGTGACTGAAGTTTTTAATTGTTCAGTGTGACTAATATCACGGCATGTTTTATTCTTTCTTAAACTTTCGATACCTACTTAATAGTTATTTTGTCTTCCAGATATAGTTAATAGTTTTGAAAAAAAATATTCAGCCATTTTTCATTATTTTTCGATCGAGTTTACCTATGTGAAGTGACCTAACGGCCCAGAGGTCCAAGACCGGACCTCTAAATACATGCATTAGTAAAAATCCGGGCAAGTATCAATGTGTATCTGTCAATGCAAGTAAAGAAAAAAAAATGAAAATGTAAAAATGGGAACCACACAGGCCTCTGAACTGGTTCAGAGGTGGCTAAATTGACACAAGAGGGTGACCACAACTCACACAAAAAAAAGAACACTAATAATTTTGTGATCAGCGGCCCTACCGTTATTCGCAATCAATTTAAGTGCCTTCTGTATAAGCCCACAGTAGATCTATTTTACTTTGAAAACTCAAATTTCATTCACTTCCAGTACATTTACTTCTGCAACCGTCACAACCGCTAGTCGGCTAAGCCAATATAAAAATTTTGCGTCTCATCCCTCGGAAACGGATCTTGTACAAAGTGCCAGTTTTAATTGAATTTGAATTTATGTATTGAAGCTTTATTTGGTAGACAGTAAGATGTATTTGAATTGGATGGGTGACAAGGAATTTAACTTTTGGTGACGTATGATGGGAAGTGGTAGATTTTCAAGTTGTTTGGAGTTTTATTTTACCATTTTGGCTTGAGATTTGAGAGTTATTTATGTTTGAAAATATTATAAGCATACTTTTAATATGTCGTATTTTCTTTGTTCTCAAAAAAAATTCAATTTGATACTTATTGGACCCGGTTAGCGCAGTGGTTCAGTGATTGGACTGCTGTTCAGCGTGTCGCGGGTTTGATTCCCGCATGAAAAAAAATATTTGTATGACCTACGAGTACAGGTGTTCCGAGTCTGGGTGTTTGGAGATATTCTTAGTATGGAGCAAAGGTTTAAAAAAGTCACTAAGCATTAGGGACTATAAAACCGCATGCTGAAAAAAAAACACCCTGTTCTTTCAATTGTCCTATGCATTTCAGGGCTTCGATAACCTCTAAGACATTACCCGCAATCCCAGAGATCTGATAACCTAGATATTTTTTTATGTCAAGTGTTCTTACGACGCTGTACTTATCATCTTCAAAGTCATTAGAGACTATCTTTCTCAGTCATATACTCGTTACACCAAGATACAGGAGAAATTCCTAAAGTGAGGAAAATTATAATTTTATCTTTAAGAAAATAATATTTTCGAGCCTTTATATGTAATAATAATACTTGTCAAAATTCAGGAGGGATAAAAGTAAAGCGTCCCAGCTTTTTTTGACTTCTGCCAACATCTTAATAATTTGTAAATAAATACAATTATTTCATTTTTCGTTTTTTTTGCTGTAAATTTTTTCCAAAAAACAAAATTAATTCCAATTTCGGAAGATTCTCAAAATCTGTAGAACTTATTTCTTTAAAATAGCTATTTTTAATTGGAAATTTTAAAAAATATAACAGAAAATAGTTTGCGTACTTTTCTTCCAGATCCATTATTCATTGATTACTTCCAAACTTAATTTCTTCAGCAAAGTTTCCAATCTTCTCTTTTCTGACAAAGCCATCGTGTTGGCCTACCGCCAGATTTCGCTTTACTAATAGAAACTTGGTCGCCCTCATAGCTGGAAATGTTTAATTTCTGTTGGCAACTTAAACATAAACTGTTTGTAGGGAATCCTACCGTTTCTTGTATTCCCGGAAAAGATTAAGTTAAGTTTCTTCTAGCTAGACTACCCAGAAATTACGATAAGTAATAAAAGCCTATATAACATAAAAATATCTTAGTCTTTTTTTTTTTCACAATGAAAATTTATTTGAAATACCCTACATTATTATACATGAATTTTAAGTATAAATATGTTAAGCGCAAGCTAGAAAGGGTCAAGTTTTAATTCCCGAGTGGAAACGATAAAATTAAGTTAAGAAAGACTTTTAGTGTAAGCGAGGGATTCAAGTTAGCCCAAGACAAGGCAGCTTTACTCCCGAGAAGCGTACTCTGCTTTTAGCACCTACTGCGAGGAAATAAATTCGATTTTTTGAGAAATTTTATGTGGTACAACAAACCTCGAATGTGAGTGGGCACCAAATGCAAGCAATTAGCTGTCTGCGCGGTGAAAGGTTTTCATACGGTTAGTTTGAGGTTTCAAATTCAAATCACATTATTCCCGTGGGAAATTTTGAAATTTAGTACAATATTATGGCCGCGGCTCGAGCGAGAGGAACAATTGACTTTTGCTTTATAAACAGTAGGGTTTGCCTGAATAGTAATTTGACATTACGAACAAGTCTGTGAAAAAGGTTTTACTAAAGGGTAAAGTGCAAGTTGTTTTTTAAAATATTTTTGCCATGTTCTGGTCACTCAACTCCTAAACAGCTGAACGGATTTTGTTGAAGTTTTGGCAGAGGGTAAACATTCTGTAATTTATTTCTTATTTTTCGTATGGAATACTATAATTATATTCATATTGTATAGAATAGAGAATAATTTAGTTCCTGAAATGCAGGCCGTATCGAACTTCCGTGCGAGCCAAACCGCTGGTAAAAGTTTTTTTTTTCAATGTTGCCCCACACTAGGAATTACTCCTGTCACCACAAATATTGATCCGTGCGGGAATCGAACCCCCGATACGCGGCGCAGCAGTCCAATCGCTCAGCCACTGCGCTAACCGTGCCGCGAAGTTATAAAGTAAGTTATACAACATCAAATTCAATCTCAGCCATCATATCTTCACGCTAATCTTTAAAGTACCAACAGAAAAGTTCATAAAACATAATTAAATTTTTAAAACTACGTGTTCTGAATACAAAAGACCACGTAATAGCGTGGGAAAGTAGGATGCAGATATGCAAAGGCCCTTGACTAGAGGAGGACGGAGGAAAGAAGGGAAGTATTCCCGCTTGCACTGTAGGAGGGGCTTACTACAGTCCCTCCTGAAGGTCCTATTGTTTCAGTGTTCTTAAAAGACGAATAAGCAGAGTTCCAAGTTATTACAGAGGAATGTTTTTGGTGACGTTTTTGAAGATAGTTTTGAAATAACTGGGATATTTTAAAGGATTGTTTGTTTATTGTCTTTTAGAGGCTCACACAATAATATTACCTTATCTAACTTTACTTTAGAATAAATCAATTTATTTTGATTTTAATGTTCTGAATTGAAAGATTTTGAATACTATAATTATAAAAAATAATGTAATTGCGAGAATATAAGAACAGAGAAGTAAAAAAAAAAACAAATCAAAATTGGTAGTATTTGTATTGGGTTTTTTCCAGTCTAATTGTGAGCTATTAATGTTGAGTCTCCTTAATCACCTCTAAATCATAATCGAAAAGTGAAATAAAGATATAATCATAAGTAGGTCAATGGACTTAGGAGGGTCTAGTAATATATCGTCGTTGACTATTGCCTAGTTTTACTCTACAAAGTTTAAGTGCTTGATGAACTGCTAGTAGTATCACAATCACAACAGACAAAACTAAAAAAAAAAAAACAATATTTTTGATACGATGGCTATTATGTAGTGCGGTGGTCATGGACTTGAAAAATCTCTAAACATAAAAAAGTACCTCTTACATTCATCAAGAGCAACTTATCTAACAGATAACAACAATAACATTCCCAAAAAACTGGGTCTATTATTTTGACAGTCAGTGTACGACTCGTTTCTTTGTTCCAGCGGAATAAATCAAAAAGAATTTCTTATGAGAAACATACTGCTGTACACTTGGGAACAATTTTGTCTGAACCTTTTTAAATTAGGTGGAGAAATTCTTTTAATACGATGCGATGTGTTGTTACGATGCTTGCTCGTGTAAATTGTGTTGTTTTACGTGAAATGCGAAGTTGTTGGCAAAGTAATGCCAAGATGGAGTAAATTTTGTTTTCCAACTGTGCATTGTTTATTTGTTTAGTTATATGTAGTTTCTAGAAACAATCTAATTTTCAGAGTGGGGAAACGTTTAAATAAAATGGAATAATGTTGTGCTTAAATAGAAAACGTTCTTGATTGTTCACAAAGCTTAGATTTTGTTTTATTTTTTGTTATTCTGTACTAGGAATTTCTCACTTTATCGTAGGTGCCTTTAAAATTACGACATTTTTTAGATTGAAGACAAACGTTTAAGTCGAATGCTCATAAATCTTAATGTTAATTAAAAAAAAACGATAATATTTAGCAGAGCAAAGCTATAAATTTTAAAATATCCTTTTGGGCATGATCTAATCAACAAATAGGTCTGTCAAAACGTTTTATTATTTATCTATTTACAACAAAAATGGAAAAAAGAATATTAAAATAGGAATAAATTTCTTAAAGCAATTTCCTCCTGCGAACCTAACAATAACTAGACTTTTATTATTAACAAAATGCAAATCTGAATTCAAATTTAAAGCCGTGTGTCGCTGACTGTAACAACGGCACTCGCTTCTCGCTTATTTCAGCTATGTTCACAAAATGCTTCCTTGAAAAGGCACTCGCATTCTTACTTATTTAAAGTCATGCATAATGTTTTTATGAAAACAAGACATTTCTGTTGTTTTCATTTTGTTGTGATATTTTGTCTTATTATTTCAATTTAAATCAGGTTTGAACGAGTTTCAATTAGATCTCCATTTCAGCTATTTACGTTGACGTACCAATTATAATACTGAAAATTAAAATCACTTAATAAACATTAACCTACCTTAGTCTCAAATTTCTTCAATAGAATTTCAGGTTTTCTCAAAAATAGAGCGTTCATATTCGACTGGGAAAATCTATACAGATTCAGGATCAAAATTAAGAGGACTGTAGTATTATAAGTACCTAGTCATTCAAAAGAAGAGAGTATTAAACCAAAACTATTTTCTCAATTTAGAAATTCAATTTCATGAGCTTTTGAAATCTTTTACGCTATGTTTGCAAAACTTTCTCAAACGACAATTTGAATAGTACGTTTCTACCAGAAGTGAAGTATTTCTTCGAAGCACTTTCAAAAGGAAACTAGTTCTACCAGGTACCAGGTACTTAGGTATATTTCTACAAACGACGAAAATATAAAATGTTCTTCTTCTATTTATACATACTACAAACTACAAATACGTTCCCGGATTTTGCGAAATGTTATAAAAATTGACGACCACATCGATGTAGTTTTCCGATGCGGTTGGTGCCGATAAAATCCGGTTTCACCAAAAATGACTTTAACCATTTAACGCAAGATAAATATTATAATAACTAGCGACCCACCCTGACTTCGCACGGATGCAATCTCTACTATTTACTCATGTTATATCATCATCATCATCTGCCTAGCCTTTTCCCAATTGTATTGGGGTCGGCTTCCAGTCAAACCAGATTCAGCTGGATATCAGTATTTTACATGGAGCGACTGCCTGTCGGACCTCCACAACCCAATTACTGGGCAATACCATACCCCATGATAAGACTGGTTGTCAGACTTTAGAGGTTCTGACTGATGTTAACGCATGTTATATGTATACATAAAAACCTTCCTCTTAATACACTCTATCTATTAAAAAAAACCGTATCAAAACCCGTTACGTAGTTTTAAAGATATAAGCATACATAGCGACAGGAAGCGGGAAGCGACTTTGTTTTATAATATTTCGTATATAATGATAAATATGATCAATATGTTAGGTATCAATTCATCCAAAATAATGTCCACATTCAATTTTACTAAAATAACAAAAAGAAATGTCGCAGTAGAGAATATACATTTATAATACAAAAAAAAACCTTTGATCCGATATTCCGAATGCAAAATACTCTCATTTATTTATCCTGTTTTCCTCTCACAGTTAAATAACAAGCCAGAGTAAATTAATATAAGGTATAAAATACAGTGTAATTAAACATGGTAAACAATATCTGACTGATTGCACAAACGTGACCTGTTTTTATAAGCCTTGCAGAGATGAGCACAGAAAATAAAAACTTAAATGGAAATTATGACATTTATTTTATTTTATTTGGTACTTGCAATCAGTCACAGTTCTGTCTAAGCTATAATTATAGATCGCGATAAAGTATTTTCTAGTTAAATATATTATTACATTATACAACGTGTAACGTTAAAAGCGCAAAACCTCTCGTGGGGTAACTCAGCACATGTTACTGAATAATGTTTGTTCTAAGACTTTTGGAAATTCGCAAAAAAAAAAAAATTCATACTGAGGGGCTCCATCAATTTCTCATTTTGTATGAAAAACCATTTTTTTTGCCTATTTCCAAGTCTTAGAACAAACATTGTTCATGTGCATGTGAGTTACCCCACGAGAGGTTTTGCGCTTTTAACGTTACCCGTTGTATATTTGACGCAGATCCACATCGCAAATTGTGCACTTGACGCAAAATGTGCACTACGCAAATTGTACAATTCGCAAATTAACTTACCACTGTGCTTCGCGTGATATTTTTTATAAGTAGGATATATCTACATATTACTCACTATAGAAATTGAATAAGTGCAAACACTTCTCCTTCTTTTAAATTTTGAAACATTTTTGGATGGCATGGAAATGATCTAATTGCGGGTTTGCGGGATGATCTTAAACTTCGGCCCTGGAATACAATAGGCAACTGAAGAACAGGTTAGTTTTTAATAAGCCAGTGAGGTGCCCTCTACTCCTTTTTTTACCTTGTTAAAATCATTAGATAAGTCCTCCACAGAGGGCAGGGCAGGAGGGACTGACCCCTGTACTACTTACGGTCAAACTTAAAATCCCGAAGTATGACACGGCACTAATTCAGTTAACATTTTCAGCAGTAATTGCAGCTACTTACAGACCTACAATGGGATATTATTACAGCGTTCATGATTATGCCTAAGAGGCGATATCAAGTGGACTGTAACTGACCGACGCGACAGCCAATTACCGGACGCCGGAAACCCTTGATCGATGGTCGGCCTACGATACATTGAAGGCAAGAATTTGGAAGTTCTCACTGTCATATATTTTAGGCTGTGTGAAAAAATAGGTATGTTGAAAATCCTTAGGTATATTTAAAACCCGCTAGAATTGGTAGTATGATGTGGTATGTGATTTGATCAATTGTTTATCCAACCTAAAATAACAGTTCAATAACTTGTTAATTGATAAAATATATTCTTGTTTGACATTTTAGAGTGAAGGAAAGATAAAGTTTAAAGAGAAAAGCGATCCTGATCCTGTTCTGTATTTTTCCACAAATCATATACCGATAAACATATTGTGATTTAAAATCGTTATTTTTGCGGGCATACGGACTGTTGAAGGAGTTGATATTCTTTGAAGGCCCTTGCTGGCCGTAAAGGTAATCTGTCATATCTTGACTTAGAACATAAGTTTGATATGTTGTCATTGTCTAAAATAAAAAGTCTGAGACGATGTGATGTGTATCTTTTACTAAATATATAATTTACTACTCTGGCATTTCCAATACGGACGTGGACGGCGACTATTGGGTTACTCGCCGTCCGCTTGCCCGCAATCCCGCCGATCATCAACTATGCCAGGTCGACAGCGCCTCGTGTTCCACGCGCGATTTCTAAGACCTGTCAGCAACCGCCCACATATAGGGCCAACCGTCTGTCAGGGCACCCTTTACGCACCAAAGTCTTATCAGGTAATATTACCCCGGTGCGTAAAGTGCTATTGAAGGACACCATGGTCTGACAGTCCCTTGCGGTCCACAAAGGGTGGGAGGATACACAGGACGATTTAAAAAAGTGTAAAAACGTGGTTAATAAAATGCATTAGGTCGTTTGAACCGCGGTTCTCGCCTGGGCGGTATCAAACAACCAAAGAGCCTAGACTACTAAAGCAATTAAATACTAAATTCTGTCCTGATTACCTATTCAGATTACTAGATTCTGTAATTTACTTAATTATAATACAACCTTATTGATGTAAATTAGCTCGGCTCTGTAATTATAGCTTACGCATTCCAGCTAAACTAGTAGTATAGACCTGTTGGATTCTATCGCTAATGACATCATCTAGATTAATGCGGATTGGCACTAAGCATAGAGGAATATGGTACAAATCACAAGTACAGGTTTTGCAAAAAACCCGCTGCGGACCCACCATACTATTGGTCATACCTCATAGGAATATACAGAACTATTATAATATCTACACAGACAGCTATTAAATATAACGCTACTTTTTTATCGTGGTAAAATCATCAAATGAGTCCTCCCACAGGACAGGGCGGGAGTGACTGTCAGACTCGTACTGATTAAAATCCACGGCGTCCTTCAATGGCCCTTTACGTTCCAGGTTCACGGTAATTCGATAAGTCCCGCGACTCCGGCAGGCTTTGTACCTCTAGACGGGTACCGCCTGTCCGATATTATGCTGACACTCTTTGAGACGCGCTTGGAACACAACGCGCCGTCGACCCGTGCCGACGTCTGTCGCCGTGGGCGTCTACCACTGCAGAGAACGCTATCTACTTAGATTCTTTTCGTCGACGTTCATTTATTTCTTAAGTTTATTAAAAACTAAATTGGCACATAAAAGAAAGTAAAACAAACCCTCAGTCAGTTAAATTGTCTGGGAGTAAGCCTCATCAAATTTAACAAAATAATAAATGAGAACGAAGAGAAGAGGATTTCTTTAAAAGAATTCATCCAGCTTATTGCAACAAGAAATTGCCTGAAACGACAAATTAATTTCCTTCCCAACGATTTAAAAAAAAAAAGAAAATTATTTCAGGAAAAGAATTTTCTAGTAATTTGATACGATAATTGAGGTTTTAAGAAAAAGGGATTCGAAAAATAAAAGTGTTTGGTAGGAAATTGAATACGAAGATTCATGATATTTCTTTTAATTCAAAAAATAAGGTCGTGACAAACAGTTACCCAAAATATTTTTTTTTAAGATGGCTCCTGGTTACAGAGGCATCGTAACTTTGACCGGTTTAAACAATATCCGTTACAATAACAAATAGGTATAAAATTTGTATTTTAGAAGAAATGTATGTATTAAACTCATTTAAATATATTATGTACCCTTGTGCTACAGTTGTTCTGCGTTGTTTCATGTTCTGTTCTATGTGCACATAAATTTTTAGATACATAAAAAAAGAAAGGTCGGGATATCTCCCGTATTCAAGGGGTCTTTAATCTGAAGCATATGAAACATACTTTGATCGCTTACTTACATCTTATATCCCATCGCTTAACCCTCGTGCCTAAACAGCGAAAAGTCTAACAATTTCAGACGTATTCTTGTAAAATAAAAGGGATTTTTCCTGCCAACATCAGTCCGTACCTACATATTAAACTTGAATAAATCCACTGGGACAATCCACACAAAAGAATTACGCCATCTTAAACATCCATTGAAATTTTTGATAGCCTTTTCTCTCATTTTGTTAACTTTTTGTACAACATTTTTTGGGTTCCGGAGACGAATGGCATAAACTTACTCCGCCTTATTACAAAATGGGGTTTAACTAAAAACCAAGGTTTACATCACCTAAAACTACGGTTTACACAAACGTTATTACAAATCTTGGTTTTGCGATAAACCATGGTCTAACAGTCGTAGCTGTCAAAGGTGTGTCAAAGTTTCTCAAAGCTACTTTTTCATTGTGTTGTTGTTTTTGTGTTATTTTCACCCAAAATGGATTAAAGTGTACTAACAATTAAATCTATTAATTGTTAGTACACTTGGCGTATTTCAATGTTAAGACAATGGTTCAAATGACGGTACTAAAGTCTACATTTTATCTAAGTTTTGTAACACGGAGAAATTTAAACCATGGTTCTGAAGATAAGCCTGGACTTGTTAGTACAGGTTTAAACCAAGGTTTATTTAGTTTTTGTTATTACAAATGCCTTATTAGGCCGCATAGCTTTTATGATTCCAACATGGCCACCCCATAAATGTCTAAATGGGTTAGTCTATGTCCAACCCCACAATATTTAACCCGTCCATGTTGAACCCCAAAATGTTGTCAATATTTCAACCTCTGTGGGTTTGTAACAGACTATATCACACGTTATTGGAACTCATAAAGTTAGTAAGTTTGTTATTAAGTGAATAAATGTTTCAGTTATGTCTGGCTAAAGCCAAAGAAAACTTTTCGTTACATGTTTTCTTCTATCGTCATCACTTTTTTCTTTTCATTAGTTAAGTATTCTTGAATGAAAGAATGCTCGTTTCGGATTCGATTACCGTAGGGAACATATATGTATATATTTCTATGAATTAATATAAGTTGATATTCCGTGTCATGCTGTTTGTGTGTGAGAGTGAGAGAGTTTTATTGTTTGTAAACGCACCCAAAATACAGGAAAAATTCTAAAAATGTTTCATTATAATATCTGACATCTTAGATGAAGATTCCAGATATAAGGGGAGGTGTAAGCCCAAGACGGGGAGCCCGCCTAAAACGGATATGCATGTTAAATTACAAGTTGTTCTTGCTAAAGAGAGTGCGTGCAGGACGTGGCTTCTCATAGGGAGAGGCGACGCGTCCAGCACGCGTAGCATGGCGATTCTATCTCTACTCTACCAAGAAAAGACAACGTTATTTCTTCACAAATCGACTGTTTTTTTGCACAAGTATGACACTATTCTTACACCATTTAAGAATAGAATCACGTCTTTTGTATATTTTAAACATTGCTATGCTTAAATCGATAAAAATCTTTTACGTTCTGTCACTTTGTCTATTCTCCCGTCGACAAAATCCATTTCTACGGCGCCATGCTACGCGTGCTGCACGCAGACATTCTAAATCTTCACTTAATAATTCATAATTTAAAATGCATACCCGTTTGAGGCGGGCTACCCGTCTTGGGTTTACCTCCCCTATAAAGCTCTTAATCAAAATACCGGAAAACTATAAATCATTCCAGGCATTAATTAATGATGACCCTTCCAAATAGTTCCGTTCTATTGACCGTTTCCATTACTATCTATCTATATCTATCTATACATAATAAAACTGTAGAAAAGTTATTTTTGTACATTAAAAAAAAACTCAAAAAATATAGCCAGGGTATTAAAGGACAACCAATAGAACCCATTTCTAGCATTTTTAGAATTTTTGTCTGTTTGTGTGTATGTCTGTTTGTATGTTTATTTGTCCAGGTATCACGTAAAATGTACGAAATTAATGTAGATAACTTTTATACACAACGATTAAGCGTCACTTGGAGAGGAATTTAGTTTTTGTTTCATTGGAATCGGTTCAGTCTATCAAAAGATATTTGAATTTAAAGTGTTTTAGAAGTAAAATCTATATCTATCTATCTATCTATACATATAATAAAACTGTAGAAAAGTTATTTTTGTACATTAAAAAAAAACTCAAAAAATATAGCCAGGGTATTAAAGGACAACCAATAGAACCCATTTCTAGCATTTTTAGAATTTTTGTCTGTTTGTCTGTATGTCTGTTTGTATGTTTATTTGTCCAGGTATCACGTAAAATGTACGAAATTAATGTAGATAACTTTTATACACAACGATTAAGCGTCACTTGGAGAGGAATTTAGTTTTTGTTTCATTGGAATCGGTTCAGTCTATCAAAAGATATTTGAATTTAAAGTGTTTTAGAAGTAAAATTACGGGTGGACTTTGGTCTCACAATTTGATTTCGTACGTCAGTCGCGCGATCTAACTTCGAATTCGAATAGCAAAACTACAACGCACGGCAGATGGCGTTAAAAGAAAACCTGGAATGTTTAAATTGAATGAATTGAATGTTTAAATTGAAGTAACATTATGTTTTTTGTTTCATCGTAATCGGTTCACATAATATAAAAAACATAAATTAATTAAAGCAATATTTAAAGGAATCATAGAGTAGAACAGAATGGAATGGAATGGAATGGTGTGGTGTGGTGTGGTGGGGTTTTGTTGTGTTGTGGTGTGGTGTGGTGTGGTGTGGTGTGGTGTGGTGTGGTGTGGTGTGGTGAGAGCGGGCATTAGGAAAATAGTCCTACATAAACCTGGAATACAAGTGTCAAATATTTTTGATTAATCTAAGAAAATTCTAAATACACGGTTTATATGAAAAACGTGGCCTGAATTAAGCGCTTGCAACTAAAAAATACATTGTTCAATGCCGACATCCACGCGAACGAAGTTGCGGGCACAGCTAGTCTCAAATAAGCGATTGGTCAAAGATGGACAGTAATTAACATACTGTTTCAATTAACATCAATCATTCAAACTTTGTGTTATATGGGGTTCAAAGAGAATTGGTGCATCGGCTTTGACTGAGTGTAAATTATGGGCTATATTACTCAAAAAAAAAAAATAAGTTCGAAAGATAGACTATTAAATATATTTGGCAGTATTTTTTCTTTTGTTACGGAAACCAAAATTGACGAAGATGTTTCGAAAAAGGAATCTTTATACAGGCTTTATGACGTCACAAGCCCCCACTCCCGAATTTCGAACAGTTTTATTTTTTATTGTTCACTGATTTAAAAAACAAAAAATGTTCGTTATTTTTCAATACTCTACGAACTAAACAGATTTTCAATTTATTTATGCAGGAAACTACCCTAGTGCCCCAAAGGATTACACTATGGGGATGAAAAACATCCTATGTGGTAATCCAAGCTATAAACTTCCTACGTGCCTTTCATATAGGTCCGAAGAAGTCTGGTTGTCGCAAGCGTTACTGTTGTCCATTAGGAGCTATTTTTTTTTGCGGTATAAATAATTGAGGTATAAATAATCAAATTTAAATGACTACTCTCGCTACGAGATGACTGGAAGGAATTATTCGATACAGGGTAGGTTCATATCTTCTGACGGAACATGCGTCGCGTATTATCGGTCGCGTAACGCCAGAACAGACAAATGTATAGAAAAACACTTGACCGTTCACACTTAACCTATAGGTGATACGTTAGTGCGTCCAAAAACATTGGTTTCATGATACACTCGACGTATTTTACGTCAGGTATGAACCTTTCTTAACTGACTAAAACCTACCCTACTCTTTGCATTCTATGGTTGCGGTTACTCTTTCGAACATTGCCGTGACCCTGGTTATAATAGAAAGCTGAAGTCTTGATTCACAGCTGAGTGATAACCATAGGTCTCACTCATAGTATTTACTAGCTGAGCCCGCAACTTCGTTCGCGTGGATGTCGGAATTTAACAATGTATCTTTTAGTTGCAAGCGCTTAATTCAGGCCACGTTTTTCATATAAACCGTGTATTTAGATTTTTTTTAGATTAATCAAAAATATTTGACACTTGTGTTCCAGGTTTGTGTAGGACTATTTTCCTAATGCCCTCTCCACCACAGCACAGCACAGCACAGCACAGCACAGCACAGCACAGCACACCACACCACACCACACCACACCACACCACACCACACCACACCACACCACACCACACCACACCACACCACACCACACCACACCACACCACACCACACCATACCACACCACACCACACCACACCACTCCACTGTAGTTTTGCTATTCGAATTCGAAGTTAGATCGCGCGACTGACGTACGAAATCAAATTGTGAGACCAAAGTGCACCCGTAATTTTACTTCTAAAACACTTTAAATTCAAATATCTTTTGATAGACTGAACCGATTCCAATGAAACAAAAACTAAATTCCTCTCCAAGTTACGCTTAATCGTTGTGTATAAAAGTTATCTACATTAATTTCGTACATTTTACGTGATACCTGGACAAATACACAGACAAACAGACAAACAGATAAACAGACAAACAGACAAAAATTCTAAAAATGCTAGAAATGGGTTCTATTGGTTGTCCTTTAACAATGTATCCCTGGCTATATTTTTTGAGTTTTCTTTTAATGTACAAAAATAACTTTTCTACAGTTTTATTATATGTATAGATATAGATATAGATAGATGAATGAAGACGCAAATATTATCTTCCTACTGTTTGTGGGGATGAATGAATAGATGTTTGTTACTCTCTCAAACAAAAACTAGTAACCGATTTGGTATCAAATTTAGCATTGCGTGTGGTTCTGAGCAGTTTGAGTGCTATAATGACGGTGCGTTTTGTCAAATAGAGCGAATTATCCAGTTTATAATTCAGACCCTCGGATTTCCCGGATTCCAAGAATCCGTGAAACAATTACATAACTCAACGAGCGAACCCAAACTTAATTAATACATTATTATTATAGAAATATGGGTCCGCTGAAGGCACACCCTTCCTTAAACAGGAAAACAGGCTTGATGTATGGTTATGTGTCTTTATTAGCTTTAATTAACTAAAATATATATAGTTTCTGTAATAAGGAGCTTTCTCATAATGATTTGCAATTTCTACTAACTAAAAAATGAAAACCGTCCTTACTACTACGAAATAATGATGCAATTCGACTGACTTACGTCATCGTAGCGAGCGTGTTTTGTTTTTCGACTAGCCGTTGAAAATCGCACGTTTTATGTTCATTATGTCGTAGTGGTAAGGATGATTTTCACTTGTAGTTGGAATCGGTCGCATCGCATCATCTGCAAGCTCCCTTTCAACAGAACCTCGTTTTCCTTGTATTCAATGGTTTGGTCAGTCTAATCAATGATTCACTAACGATTGCACTGAAAACGACCATTAATGAACCGTTAGCTGGCGGTGTGGAAAAGACAAAGTGTACTGCGGGCTTTTTTTTTCCCTCAAGGTTAAAAGCGCTGAAAAAGTTTTAATAAACTTTTGTACATAGAATCCTAGAGATGAGAAATGGAGAGAAATCAAAATCCAGTGTTGCTCAATAATAATTTCTTGAGTAGATCATTTATAATGATTTTAATCTACAATCATTAATATTTAATGTTGAGCTGTAGGTGTAGAATATCATAATTTTTCAAACCCTATATACGCGTCACCTACGCATCAAAGCTAGCTTTTCTAAGTTAAATACAGAGAAATGTATGTAAAGTACTTTAAATTACATCTCATGAGACTTAAGATACACTTTTCAAAGTATCCACCCACGTTGTGGTCCCACTCACTATTGCCAAGTTAATCTTTCATACGAATAACTAGTAAAGATCCTACAAGTCTACTACTACTAGAACTACGAATATTGTTTTATTTTATTTATTTACTTTATTTTTGTTTCTTTTTGAAGTCGATTCCACTTTTACAAAAGGTTTATTTTTCGTTTTATCAACTTTTCTTACAATGAAAACTGCATCAAAATCAGTTCAGCGAAACACGAGATAATCGCAGACAAACAGACATATAATACAAACGTACAGGTTGAACTGAAAACAGTGAGAACCTACTTTTTCTTTTGAAGTCGGTTTAAAACTACGAAATTTCATCACAGCCAAATAAAAATCCCTTTACAAAATTAAGCTCTCATGCTCTGTTTCTTTTTGAAATATTCCAAGAAAAATAATTATAACTAAATAAGCCTCTAATACCCAGTTTCAAGACAAGTTACTGAAACGTTTCATGTATGTTATTTTAATTAATTCACTTAAAGCTTACAACAAACGATGTTCAGAGATGATTAAAATTTCATTTTACTTTACCTAGTAAGTAAGTATATCAAGTTTTGACAGATTGTTTTTGTTTTCATTGTATTTTACAACTCAGTAATTTAATTTCAAGGAAAGTAATTTTATCTGAGTAGTCGAGTATGTAACTTTTAAACTCAATTAATTGTTGTTAAGAAAGGCTTTTCTTTATAGGAAAAGGGCTTTTCTTTTTGGGTAGCAGGCAATTATTATGAATACATATATCGATAATTTTTCTAATCCGTATTTAGTACATATGACGCTATTAGATTGCAAGTGGGATTCGAACCCGCGTCTTCTGGATAGGTATTCCAGACGCCTTAACCAACTAGGCCATTGCAATCCACAAAGCGTTCAAATAAGGAATAGAGAATTTCGGCTTGCAATTGTGGATTGGAATGTCCTAGTTGGTTAAGGGGTCTGGAGTACCTGACGCGCATCGCATGCGGAAATGCGTTTAAAAAAAAAAAATTAAAAAATCGAATCGAAGACAACAGTATCGATTTCTTCAATTAAATTCTTACGGTGACGTTACGCGCCATCCATTGCAGAATATTCAAGTTGGTATTTAATGACTTATCGAAGTTCGCAACGCATATACCCGCATTTTTGTTTATAATTTTTACTCATGAATATTTTCTACCGCTCTGCAAAAAATACTAATACTCAAATATTTCTGGCCTGTTGGAATGTCACCTTGGATTAGTCAATACTTGTCTTTAAGTATGGAAGAATTTATGGAAGTTTGAAAACCAAAACAGAAAGACTATTTTTTACTCTGATTCTTTATATTTTTTTACGGAATATGGCACAATGAGTGGTCATATAAAAGCTTCTAAAGGCGATTTTTCAAGATAACCGCTCCATTAAAAGACGTAGAGGGAAATACACACACCGGCAAAATTAGCGAAGTGTCATAATGCCGTATATTAAGGGTAGGAACCTAAAAAATGGAAAAACTGATCGAATCAACGAAAGCTTTGGCAAATATGCAATCTTTTTTTTCTGATCAGCTAATTTTGCCGGTGTGTGTACAACAGGTATACTGTGGTGTACAATTTACACATAAATATTTCTAATTGCTGCCCTTTCACCTTTCAAAATCCAATTTACTCTAAAATAATATTTTATTAATATAAAAATAATTACCTACCTAAGTTTCTGTTAACGACCACTAACATAATTAAATTCTAGACACATCTAGGTTATTAAGATATGAGGGTCTACAATTTTAATTAAAATTAAAGGTCCTGTAATCTCGAAATTACTAGGGTATAATAGGTTTGTTTAGTACAAAGGAACTGTTCAAACTTATTAGATACCCTTACCTTTATAACCTAGCGTTTGTGATTTTTACATTCCTGAATTTGTTTTCTATGATATACCCAAATATGGGCTGACTGAAGAGGTTATTGAGTAGCCAAATTTTGACTAGTGTTTAAAAGCATTGGTGAGCCCGTAGTTATTAATCGTTACCGCGAAACCAGACAGGCGTATTACTTTTTGTAATTCACTTTATCTATGCTCCCAAAATAATGCTAGAAGGCCAAACAGGCAGCTCCGTGGCGTGCTTACTCACTATGAAAATATGTATGTAAGTCGTCAGACAACACACGTCACATTAGCGCCAACATTGCGCCAAGCTAGGCGGGGTGGCTCATGCCAGCCTTCGCGCGATGACACAGGATGCGACGAAGACGGGGCGCAAGCCCGTCTCATGTTTCCTACATTGTGATTATCGAGCCGCGCTTACGATCCGGTATACTCGCGTCGAGCCAGCGTCACGCTACCGTCGAGCTCGCTGTTTTATCAAAGCCTTTATTCTTCAGGCGTGAGTGGCTTTAAAATACCCGAGACCGGGAATCGCACTTTCTCTCAAGTGATACATAGTGCTTTATACTACACCTACGAGGAAAATAAATTAATTGATTTCTGTGGTAAAAGGTTATCAATCAGTATTTTTGCTGTTTACTTCAGCTGCGGCGGAGTTAAAAAATCTTCATCATCACAATCACTACTTATCATTTTGACAGTTGTAATGGCGCGGTGGCTTTGTCGGCGGGCACGGAAATGAGACTCGCTAGTTTATAGTATAAAAGTACATATAATAACAGTACGGCACAGACATAGGTACATATACTTCTTAATCTAGGGTACGTATATCGCGGTAAATAGGGCTCGCGTACGTATCACTTCGCTCCGCGTCGGAGCGTGCGCACTCCGTTGTTGCCTTGGGCCGACTGCCTGCGCGAGCGATGCGCCGTGCAAGATGGCGCGCGCGCCGCGCTGACCTTGTACACTGTCCCGCGCGTGTTTTACGTTACGGCGCTACACACTCCCCCTCTAGTTCGAATATGGCGCCCTCGCATTCGGGCTAGCAATCATACCTACGGGGTCGACCACGTTTGCGTTTTTCCCTAACCGGGACCTCAACGTCGCCGATGAACGGCGTCAGATCGGAGACATGGTAACGTCCAACGTGCTCACCCTTGACAGTCCCCTCTAACACATAGGTTGTGGGACTTACAACTTCTCGTATACGATACGGACCATCCCTACGAGGTATAAACTTAGCAGTCTGCCCTGGACCGGCATCGTTCGGCCCCTGTGTCTTCAACAATACAAGATCACCTACCTTGTAATCGGGGGGCGGGCGTCTACCTTCATCTGCATACTTTTTCTGCACGGTCTGAGCGCGTTCGTGGACATCTCTAGCGTCGAGCAATACCGTTGACAACTTACGCAGGTAAGGAGTAATGTTCGGCACGAAATTATCGCTATCTACGATGGTTTTCATATCCGCCACGACGTCTGAAGGTGCTCGTAGCTCTCTCCCGAAGGTAAGAAAAGCTGGCGAAAATCCAGTACTTGCTGTTACAGCGGAGTTCATGGCAAACCTTATGGCTGCGAGATGAGCGTCCCATGTTGCGTGTTCTTTCCCTACCAAGATTGCCAACTGAGGCTTCAAGTCTCGGTTCTTCCGTTCTACAGGGTTAGCTTCGGGATGATATAGCGGTGTCACCTCGGCAACGAACTGCACTCCGTTGTCGCTAATCATCCTGCGCGGGACTCCGTATCTTAGGAAGACTTCTGTGATCAAGATCTCAGCGCACTCCACGCTGGTGGCGCTCTCTAACGCGAATAGCTCAACCCAATGGGAGCAGGTATCCTCCAGTATCAATATCCAACGGTTCCCCTTCGACGTCTTCGGGAGCGGACCGAATAGGTCGACAGCCACAACTTCGAATCGTCGGGTAGGAGCCGGGGTTTGCAGCAGTCCAGCTGGTTTCCGATTGTCTATCTTGTATCGCTGGCAAGCCGTGCAGCGTTTGATGTAATCGGTGATGAAACTTCTCATACCTGGCCAAAAGTATCGAGTTCTGATGCGTTGTAGGGTTCGTTCCACTCCGAAGTGACCTGCTGTAGGAGCGTCGTGAAAATCTGCCAGCACAGTCTCCCTTTCGTGCTTTGGCACGACGAGACAGGCGGAATCCGCGTCCTCAGATTCAGGTGCACACCTGTACAACACACCATCCGATATCAGGTATCCTCTCTCTGACCAACCCCTCCCCCTAAAGGGATCGTCAGGTGCTTCCAATTCCTCTATTATCTTCTTCAGCTCGGGGTCTTTGAGCTGGTTAGAGCGCACGTCGTCGGGTTTCCTGTGTGGTATATCTACTGATACTAAGCATACCTCGCAACCGCCTGGGTTCTCATCGCAACAGGGCGGGCGGCTTAGGGCGTCAGCAATCACGTTCACTTTTCCAGGGGTGTATTCGATCTGGAGGTCGTAAGCCTGGAGGGTAAGTGCC
The DNA here is from genome assembly GCA_028554685.1 of Agrotis ipsilon. Taxonomy (NCBI): domain Eukaryota; kingdom Metazoa; phylum Arthropoda; class Insecta; order Lepidoptera; family Noctuidae; genus Agrotis; species Agrotis ipsilon. Next base: position 15,743,748 of record CM052970.1, on the reverse strand, counting down.
CATCTGGCGAGACGGCCGGTGGGTGACTTGAGGCTCATCAGCCATCGTAGTGGCTGGTGGTCAGACTTAACGATTACCTTGGACCCTTCGATGTACCCCCTGAACTTCGTAACGGCCCACACGACAGCAAGGGCCTCCCGTTCAGTGGTGGTGTAGTTGCGCTCAGCTGCCTCTAGTAGACGGCTGGCGTATTCTATTGGTCTTTCATCGGGGCCCTCCCCCTGCATCAAAACTGCGCCGAGACAGTAGCCACTGCTATCTGTGCGGAGGGAGAAGGGCTTGCTTTCGTCAGCTTGGCGTAGGATGGGTGCAGTGACCAGGAGCTCTTTAATACGGTCGAAAGCAGCTTGCTGCTCTTCCTGCCACTTCCAAGTGCCGTTCTTCTTTAGGAGGTCAGTTAAAGGTTTTGCAATTGCAGCGTAGTTCGGTACGAAGCGCCGGAACCAACTGGATGTTGCTAAAAAACCCTTAAGCTGCCTTACGGTCTTTGGGGAGGGCATGTCAGCAATAGCTGAGGTCTTACCTGGGTCAACTTGCAGACCGCCAGGGACTATTATGTGACCAAGGAACTTTACTGAGTCTCGGGCAAAACAGGTCTTCTTACGATTGACACGCAAGTTAAACTTTTCGAGTCTGCCAAAAACTGCCCCGAGATCCTCGATATGACCTTCGAAAGTTTCTGAGAGGATGATGAGATCGTCCAGGTACCCTAAGATGGTAACAGGTCTGCATCCTTGAGGGCCTGAATGTGCACTGGAGCTGTCGATCATCTTCTCTGGAACAGGCACATTTAGGTTCGACTTGAAACGATCTATCAGTCGTTGAAATGTGGCACCTGAGTTCAGTAGGCCCATCGGCATCCTTTTAAATATGTAGGTGCCGGACGGTGTCACAAAAGCGGTTTTGTCGCGATCTTCTTCTGCGACACAAACCTGGAAGTAGCCGGAGTGGAGGTCAAGCGTAGTCATGTAGCTGGTCGTCTTCGCCGCATGAAGCACATCTTCAATGCGCGGGAGCGGGTACCGATCTGGTTCTGTCACCGCGTTCAGCTTCCGGTAGTCCACACACAGGCGGACTCCGCCATCCTTCTTCGCTACTAATACTACGTTGGCAGCCCAAGGCGATTCACACTCCTCTATTACATCAGCGCGTAGCAGCTTCTCGAGTTCACCATCTAACAACTGTTTCTTACCTTGCGACATTCTATAGGGAGGTGAAGCGGTCGGTTCCTGCTTCTCGTCAACCCGAATGTGATGAGTGGCATACGTTGTTGGAGGTCCCTCGGTAGCGAAGCGTTCAGCTCTGCTTACTATGAGCTGGTTGAGCTGTGTTCTTTCGGCTGGTGTCAAGTTTGTACCTTCTTCCCCTCTCAGTGCCAGGCTGGTGGTATCGACTTGCATCAACCCTGCGCCACTGGTAGATTCTAGGCTGTATGTTTTTACAAACTCGAACATCAGTCCGGGAGCATCGCTAAAGAACCAACGGTTACGTTGAAGGTCCATCAATATACCTGCTTTAGCGATGAAGTCTTGTCCTAGAAGCGTCCTATTGCTCGCTTCTGGTATCACTAGGAAAGTAGTGGGAATAACGTGATTCTGAATCGTTACGTTAGTATCACATGATAATAATTCACGTACCTGCTGCGTTCCGTCGGCGAGACTGAGACTTCGCCGCGTTTGTGTGAAGGTGGCGCCACTGTCGAGGAGGATTTTATATAATCCAGGACTAGCTAGGCTCTCAGTAGCACCTGTATCTAACACTGCCACACCTACTACAGACACGACTTTAATTTTTACTGTGGGATGCGAAAAATCGGAATTTTGAGTTATGGCACTTTGGAAACTCGCCTTGTCGGCGGATGTACCTTTACATTTCGGACACTTAGACCGTATTACCCCTTGTTGACCGCAGCCGTAACACGATACTGACGCGTTGTCTTCCTTTCGGGTGTTATCTTCCTTTTGGTCTACCGATTTACTTTTATTCCTACAGTCTTCTACAGAGTGGCCGAACTTTTTACAAAAAACGCAGCGTGGCCTAACCCGTTTCGTTGCGTTCGAATCGCTATTATTATTATTATTCGAACTAGAGTTAGGAGGTGTGTCATGCGATTGCGATTCGTTATTCTGAACCACAGACTTCGCGGGGTGGCTAGACTTATTGTCGCGGGGTGAATTAATTATTTTAGGTTCACTTACTCGCACTTCGCCCAGCGTCTCCTCTACATACCTTGCGCGCTCGAGCAGACAGTCGACACTACTAACGGTATCACGTGACACTCTTTTTCTTATTCTACGATTTAACAATCCATAAACAATGTCTATCTCCATTATCTCGGGAACTTTATATGGTAATCGAGATAAGCTCGCGCGCAATCGCGAAATATATGAGTCGGCACTATCACTATCACTTTGTTCACGCGCGAAGATTTCTCGAAGTATTCGATGAGCGGGGCGCGGGGCGCCGTACATGAATCGGAGTCGGCGGATCGCGGCGTCCCAGGTCTCGACGGATGATTTTATTCCTTGCCACCATACTGCGGCCTCTCCTGTCAGCAGCATAGGCAGCCCTCGAAGAGCGTGTTCGTCGGACACGTTCGCGCACTCTTTATATACGAGCACGTTCTCGATGAATGCTTCGGTAGTGTCTACGCCACGTGCGGCGCCGTCAAAACGGGCCGTGCACCGGGTGAAGTTGCCCTGCATGGTCGCTGCTGGCGCTCCCGGGTGTGCTGCGTACTGATGACTCGTCGATCCCGATGCGTCGCCCGATGATGGAGAGCTCGGCGTCGGTGTCATGACGCTCCTCATCGCGTTTGACAAAAGTCGCGTGAGTTGCTCGTCGGTCATGGAAATCATGTGGACGCCTGGCGTCGGCGTGGATGTCTCCGCGTTGCTCATAGCAGCGGGGTTTGCCACCGCGTGGCTGTCTTCGTCGCTGCTGGAATCTTCAGGGTTTTCTTTGGTCGCGTGCCGGCGGGTCGTCGGCGGCATATTCTCGTCGATAACGCTCGGCGGCAAACCAAGTACACCTGGTAACACGCACAGTAGTAGCCGAAGACAGTTGCGTGGTTTCGTTCGCGCTCGCGTTGTCCGAGCACGTGCCACGAGTTGGGCGCAATTTGTAATGGCGCGGTGGCTTTGTCGGCGGGCACGGAAATGAGACTCGCTAGTTTATAGTATAAAAGTACATATAATAACAGTACGGCACAGACATAGGTACATATACTTCTTAATCTAGGGTACGTATATCGCGGTAAATAGGGCTCGCGTACGTATCACTTCGCTCCGCGTCGGAGCGTGCGCACTCCGTTGTTGCCTTGGGCCGACTGCCTGCGCGAGCGATGCGCCGTGCAAGATGGCGCGCGCGCCGCGCTGACCTTGTACACTGTCCCGCGCGTGTTTTACGTTACGGCGCTACACAGTTATATTTTACTTTCTATGAAAACTGAATTCTCAAAGAACACACTAATTGAAAATGGCGTCTGCAATTTTCACATGTTCTTTTTCAAATTGTTTATCCTGCCGCCGCAGGGTCGCACTGCCAGACCGACACCATCCAACACACAGCTAGTGGCCAGTGTCACTTTGCAAACTTGGAGATAAAAACTCACTGTAAAAACTTTTTCATTTCTCATACTCGGAAAGTAGTGTTTGTTTGATCTAAGCAGCGGGTCGAAAACGATGCTTCCCTCCCTTGAGCGGGAAAGACTCATAGTAATTGCTTCCCTCCCTAGGGAGGGAATGAATTTTAAAAATAGAACTAAAATTGGTTATTTAGTCGGCTATAATTTTCTATATTAATAATTTCGTGCAGGGCTACGGTAGACTCGATCGAAAGCTAACCAGAATAATAAAACATTAAAAAATAAAGATTTCGAGTCGACAACATATATCCGCAAAATTCGGATAGTCGAGTATTTTGTAAATTTCTAATGATTTTCTGACCAGAGAGATCGCAACCGCCATTTTTGACATCGGTTATCATGTTGAGAAGTTTTTATTTTTTTTCTTTATTTTCGGCCAGTGTCATGTGGTGTATTATGTAGTTACTAAACCTCCTTAGAAAAACCTATAAACTTATGAGTTACCGTGTCACCTACATTTAGTACCTAGATGTGTATTATGTATGACACACGTTTCAACCGAGCGAAGCCGGGTTTTCATCTCGTTTTTACATAATTAAGAAAAATATCGATTAAAAAAAAATGCTGCGGTCTTGTGAGTGTATACGGCCAATGTGAATTAAAAAAAATAGATACATATTAAAGCGGGATGGCCCGCGGCGGTGACGCGGACGGTGTATTCCTTAATTGAAATTTAAATTATAAAAGACTATTTGTTACTTTCCTTATATTTGAAATGAAAAGTAGAGTGTTTAACACGGGTGAAAGTCATCAATTCCCACTCGGACTATAGCCGCCCTCGCTTCGCTCGTGCGTCTAAATACCTCGTATGGGAATTGATTTCTTTCCACCCTTGTATAACAATCTACTATTTGGCTTTTGATATTTTGGTTACCGGCGCATAGTCTGACCCAAAATTAAAAAAGAAAAAAAAAACGTAAGAAATGGATTTTCATACACTTTTCTCTCCCGCTCAGATGCGTTTTCTCCCCGCATATTTGGTCGATTTGCAATGACGTACCTTCTACCGTAAATTTGATAAAGTATCAAGGTACTTTCCAAGCAGGTGTAGTATAAAGAAAATTTTAAACCAGAAACAAGCCATATTAGTTTTGAAAACTCAACACATTATACAATCTGCAGCTCCATTCCTTTTAAAACAGAGGTAGAATCTTCAAACAAACGTAGTAGCTTTGTTCAGCAAGCTAACATTGTAAAATATTACAATTCTTTCTCTACCTGCAGAGTGGTCGAGTAGACAGTTTGCGGACAAAGTTTGCTCAGGCCAAACTGACACTCGGATATGAATTTATTTTTGCAACGGTCTCTTCTTTTTGAGCAGCTTATTCTGTGATATGAGTTAGGTATGTGAAGTTTTTACATACCTCTAACACTAACTAAGCCTTAAATTTTATTTACTACTACTTTTATTTACTTTCAACCAGGGCAGGGCTGGTAGGAAATTTCAGACTTGTACTGACTAAAATCCACGGTGTCTTTCAAAAGCCCTCTACGTTTCGGGGTCACGGTATTCGTTAGCTCCACGACCCCGGCAGGCTCTGGGCCTCTAAGGGGGGCCCCGTCATCGTGCTGACACTTTATGAGGCGCGCGTGGAACACAATGCGCCGTCAACCCGGGCATGGTCCATGGTCGTACAGCGAGTCGCCCATTACTCGCCGCCTGCATACCCGTGCCTACGGTGGCCGGAGATCGTCTTGCGAAGTCCGTCACCGTGGGCGTCTACCACTGCGGCTGGGCTGTGAGGTGGACGCTGTCCTCTCCCTCACGCGTCCCATCTCCTCATGCTTGAAACAGCTCAGTATAATATAATGCTGGTTAGTAGCTGGTAGGAATGGAAGAAAAAAACATGTTGCGCCGATCTCATATAGAATGGGATATGAATAGGAAAATGATGATGACTAGGCTGGTTAGTACCTCTGATCGAAGAGTAATAAAACTCAAAAATAAATAAAGCATAATACCCCAAATGCTGATTCAAATAAGTTCGAGAAATTTTGTCTAGCGATTTTATCTGCAGTAGTCTCTATATCATGCAAATTGAGATTGTCACACTACGAGTACAGCACTGAGTATCTAACATTTTCTTTTATTCAAATATTCACTTTGATTCTGAACTATCTGCGACAAATTGGTTGAAAACCTTTTATCGTTTTTTTTTGTTGTAAAAGAGAAGATTTGGGAGAATTATGCTTATTGCGTTCACGTGGAATGGTTAACGATTGTGGGGTTAACAGAGTTCTAGGTAGAATCGAAATTGCGTACACATTTTTGTTTGCTATTTGCATACAATTTGGCGAATGTTCACGAAAAAGGCTGTGGTTTGCTAGGTTTACGGTTTCCTTATGTTTTAAGTCACATAAAAATAAACGGGATTCAATATTTAGTTTGTAGAAGAAAATGACATGTTTGTAATCTAGCATAAACATCATGAGGAAAACATTAACACACATAATTATGTGCAAAAAATGAGGGTATTTTTTAGAAGGTATCCCACGTAATTATTTATTATGCACAAAAGCTGCAACATCAAAAGTACTCAATTTTAATAAATGATTAACTTTCAGTTCATCAGATCTTCTAGCATCCAAGTTTATTTCTAAATGTTTTTCTGGAGGATAAATCACGGAAAACCTCCAGAATTTCAAACTAAAGTTGGAGTAATCGTTAAAGAAGACGGCACTTTATCTATTCTTAGGTTTTCCTAAAAGAGGTCGGCAAGAATAGCCATTTGTTTTTGCCTAAAATAGAGAGGTTCGGTCTATGTTAGTAACAATACCTTTGTTAATGTTGCTAGTATAAAAAAAACATTTTACACTAAAATAAATACTGAATGAAAATATGTATGAAATTTGGTAACACGATTCTGTAGAAATTTTTGACTGCCATGCAAAAGAAGCAACGGTTATGATTAATTAGTATTACGTAATGTTTGATTAGTTAACAAAATGTCGATAAGTGTCAACCTAAACATTTTATATAAATTGTCCTGTTCGCTAAATCTAAAAGTCCGAAAGAGTTTAAAAACCAGTTATACATAAACAGCTTATAACAAGTCGTTACTACTTCAAAGTTTCAAAATCTATAGCAAACAAAAACGAACTAACTTCAAAAGCACTTTAACTTGTTTCTGCTCTAATATGGTTTCAATTTTCTCATGTTTGAAAATAAAAATAGCGGAGGCGATCGATCTACTCCCAGTGGACGCAGTCGCTGGCCTACAATTTTGGCACATACTGCGTTATGATTTATAGCGGTCGAGTATTTTAAAAGAGGCCATTCAGTGCAGCAGGTAGAAACAGCTTTGGACAGTTGACCTACTTGATGTTTTAGGTAAAATGAATTTGATTTAAGTCAAAAATATATATTTTAGAACTTCAAATAAAATATTTGGAACAATCCACTTCTATTTTTTTTAGAGCAGTGGTGGCTAAGTGTTATCAGTCCTGACTTACGAGTGGTCGTGGGTTCGAACCCCGCCAGGTGCATTACTCTAAAAACGGTGAATGAAAACATCGTGAGGAAACCGACATGTCCTAGATTCGAAGATATACATATACATCTACCAAACCACACTGGGCCCGCGTAGTGGATTATGGCCCATTCCCTCTCTCAGAGAGGAGGCTTGTGTCCGAGCAGTAGGAACATTATAGGCTGATGATGATGACGATGAATTCTATTTAGAAATCATATAATTCATTACAGTGCTCATAAACATAATTATTATCGTGAACGGACTGTTAAAAAAAAAATTGTTTAAATGTTTCCAAACGTCTTTCATAATGTGGACAGCGAAGGAGTGGAACTCTCTGCCTGCGACTGTGTTTTCGAACGCATACAACCCTAATCTCTTCAAAGTTAGAGTGAACAGGCTTCTTCCGGGTAAGCTTGCTCCATCGTTGACCTTGTCTTAGTCACTCCTGACGTAGACTAAGGTCAAGAGAAAACCCATTATACATAAAAAAATAATAATTGAAAAGTACCTCCGCCATTTTGAAAAGTTAATCCTGTAACAAAAGGTAGGTTAAAAAGGCAGTGTGCCAAAATTAACTAATAACGAAGTTAAAAATATTAAAACGAACACTAAAAAATTTCTATATTAAAAACGGGTTTAATATAAAATTTCATCACAGTCTGTCATAAAAGCTGTGCTTATTTTATGAATCATTTTGATTATAATTTTTAACTGGTTCGAGGATATTAATTAAATATGGTTACTTCCCAACGTAAGTACCTACCCTTAAAAAATATTCGTCTTTAAAATTAATTAGTTAATAATAACGTCAAAAAGTCAAAACTTTTGTACCAAAAATCAAGTGAAATAAGGTCCATAATGACAGGAAAGTGTAAACGGCTTTATATCTAACAAGTTACAAACGTATGATATGGAACGTAGAAGGAACGTGAATTTCAGTCAGTAGGAATCTGACAGTCCCTTCCGCTCTACCCATTTTTGTTTATTGATTTTTACAAAACTTCATTCTAACCAAAAAGAAGTAAAACATTAGGCTATGACCATATTATGTGGTAATTTTAACACATGGACGAATGATACCCTTATTTTTAAAATGTTTGTACATTTTATTTCGGTACAGAAAAACGTCAACATACGACCATAACATTTTCAAGAAATAGGAAAAACCAAGAGACAGCGTTTTTGCTCTTTGTTATTCCGACATATTGGAAGAAAGAAAGACATCTTTTCTTTTATCTTTAGCGGCCTTTTATAGCTTTCTTTCATCTTTCCTTTGTTATGTCGATACTGGAGTGTTACTAGTATGTTTTTTCGTATGTTTTTGGGGATTTACAAGTAAAATAGTCATTGTTTATTTATTTTGACCGTAGTAACTGTCATGCAAAGGTATCTGAAATATTTGATAGGATAATCAATATAATATTTTTAAATATATCGATCCTTTTCTGACGTCCATGTGCACGTAGGTTAATGGTACAATTTTATTTTACCTATTTTTATTGATAGACTAGCTTCTGCCCGCGACTTCGTACGCGGATCTTGTTGCTTAAATGCCAACGACAATGGGGTCGGCAAAATCGAAGATCTGAAAAGTCTGATACCCAACTCCAAGAGCCCGGGTAAAAAATTCATGGGACTTTGGCCAGTAGAATAAAAATTGTATTAATATATTAATCGTCATCGAAAATCAGTCCGTGAAATAAGTGATAGCTTTGATTTCCACATCAGGTGTTCCAAATGTTATATTTTAATACATCAATAGATAATGCTCATTAGGCTGAACAGCTCTTTCTAAGACGTCTTTCCTATACAGGTTGAATTTTTCAACTGGGCGTTGACTTGAACAAAAATAAGCATGATTTCAAAGAAGAAAAGGTTAACTTAAGTTTCGAATCAGTCATCGCCTTGAAGATTGATCAGTTTTTTTTTCAACTATACGTTTTTCTTAAGTTTGCTGTATATGATTACTTCCCAGAATTGTTGAAAGGACTCTTCAACATTTTACGATATTCCTCATAGTTTCGAAGATAGCCATCCACGCCCAGTTGAAAAAAATCATGTTATAGTCATATAGTGTAGCTGGGCTCTTTTTTTTTTGATTGATTTGAGGGCGGGAGGGACTGTCAGACTTGTACTGACTAAAATCCACGGTGTCCTTCAATAGCCCTTTATGTTCCGGGGTAACGGTGATGGTATAAGTCCCGTGGCCCCGGCAGGCTTTAGCCCTCTGAGAGGGGGCCCCGTCATTATACTGACGCTCTTTAAGGCGCGCATGGAATACGACGCGCCGTTCATGGTCGGATGGCGAGTTGCCCTTTACTCGCCGCCCGCATGCCCGCGCCTACGGTGGCCGGAGATCGTCTTGTGACGTCCGACGCCGTGGGCGTCCACCACCGCGGGGTAGCTGGGCTCTTGGAGTTCCACATTAGGTGTTCTAGATCTTCAATTTTTATACATCAACAGAGACTGCTCATCACGCTGAACAACTCTTGCTAAGACGTCATTCCTGTATATGTTATAGTGTAGCTGGGCTCTTGGAGTTCCAAATCAGGTGTTCCAGATCTTCAATTTTTATACGTCAACAGAGAGTGCTCATCAGGCCGAACAACTTTGCTGAGACGTTATTACTGTATATGTTATAGTGTAGCTGGGCTCTTGGAGTTCCACATCAGGTGTTCCAGATCTTCAAACTAATTCTCTCAGCAGAAAATGCTCATCACAGGAACAATTTTTGCTATCGCACCATTTTTGTATCTCTTATAGTTTAGCTGGTCTGTTGCGGTTCTGAGCCAGTTGTTCAAGTTTTCAAAATAAATTATAGCCTATGTTTTGACCAGACTTAATACCTATACAACAAAAAAAGAATCATTCAAATCCGTCCAGTACTTTTTGAGTTTATCCCGGACATACATACAGACAAACAGATAAACAGACAAACAGACAAAAATTCTAAAAACTATATTTTTGGCTTCGGTATCCATTGTAGATCACACCCCAAGTATTCTTTTAAAAAAATATTCAATGTACAGTTTTGACTTTCCTACTATTTTATTATATGTATAGATATGTATAGATACGAAAATACATAATATCGTAGTGTTAAGATAAAAAGGCACTGGGAGCATTCGCGTGTAATGTAACATCATAGATTCGACTTTGAGACATTACTATACTACCTCCCTGACTGACGTACATTGCGTATAGATTTGATACAAGGTGCGCATTGTGATGCTCCATTGTCTTCCATCACTGATGAAATGTTTGAATCTGTAACGTTACATAATAGGTGAATGCTCGCGGTGAGGGAGCACCTTTAGTATAATGTTCACAAGTACAACCGGGATAGTAGAGCTTTCGAGTTCGATTCCCAGATCGGATAAGGTGCTATTGTGTTTTAAGAAACGGAACCTTGTGAATGGCATTTGACTCGGCCTCTCAGACTTAGAATTTGTAACATAACTTAAGAAGTGTGGGTGTACTGTTAGGTACATACTTAGCCTGGTCTGATAATATACTTAAGTTACAAACATAAATTTAACCCAATTCACTGAAAATATTGATCAAAGTGTTTGCGCTACGACTATAATAACTTGGTTACCGTTTTCGAACTTAGTGAATTATTAAGTTATGGAACACGAGTTTTACTACACGGATTAATTCAGTTATAAGCACTTAATATTGTGTTGAAGCCTTGGGAACTTAAACCTGTGTGAAAGTTTACCACAAGCTGCGGAAACCTGGTTTGCAAACCTGTTTTTGTTTTGGGTCTTATTTATTTATTAAATCTTTATGCACAAGTAACAAAAACATGTACAAAGGCGGACTTAATGCCTTGGGCATTATCTACCAGTCTACCTTAGGGTGATGCAGAGACAAAGACAAAGCAGGTGCAACATAATAGACAATTATTTAATAATAAAATGAATATAATCTTATGTGACTGTTACGAGTAGATTATAACCTAACGGTACGGTTGGCGATTGGACTGCTGCCCTGCGTGTCGCGGGTTCGATTCCCGCACCGAGCAAATATTTGTATGATCTACAAGAAGTTGCTTCGGGATGGGCGTTTGTGTATGTGAGTTTATATATTAAAAAAAACATAAACCTTATTCATCGATATCGTAATTGAATTGATCTGGGAAGGCGTGATTTTAATGATTTTGGTATCAATTTAAAGCTAACAGTTAAGCCCTTTAAAATGGTCGGTATTTTTATTATTCTAACTAGATACATAGAACTCCAGATTACGCGAAATCAGAGTAAGTGATTGTATACTTTTGCTCGCTAGTATAGCTGCGTGGTTTGTTAAACACAGCACACCACAGCACGTCACCTTCCAAGGATTTGAATAGCTTTTCAAATTCTACATTTTAACATACATGTATTTTTAATAATATTAAAAAAAAAGGCCTCATTTCATTCAAATTGCGTAATGGGCCTCTGCAAGATGGCTTCGGCTCCTGGCATGCCCTTTAAAAGTCCGGGATCCCATGATCCCGAGATCTTAAAAGATATAGAAAATAATAATAATATTCCACAACTATCACACAACGCCATCTAGTCCCAAGCTAAGCAGAGCTTGTGTTATGGGTACTAGACAACTGATAAACATACTTATATATTTCTAAATACATACATATTAAAGATAAATTACACCCAGACACAGAACAAAATATGATCATGCTCATCACACAAACATTTGTCCTGGGTGGGAATCGAACCCACGACCCCCGGCATAGCAGTCAGGGTCACTAACCACTAGACCAACAGGCCATCAAATAATCACTTAGAATCAAGCAAATTCGTGATTTTTTATGAACTCTTATTTTATTAATTTGTTTAGTTCGGGTGTAACGTACCCTGCGCGATCAAATACTAATATAACTTTGCAGGCACGTTCAATTATGGGTTAAATATCTTTGCTGATGGTTTCAGGTACAAATTATTGCATGTAGGTACAGGTTTCAAATAATAATTATATAATAATCAAACTGTTCCAATATAATTCAGTATGCATTTACAAAGTTATTCTCTTAAAAGATTGTAAGTATTATTTTTAGATTGTAAGTATAAGTCCGCATTTTGTCCATAAGTATGGACAAAATGCGGACAACTATAATAAAAATTGTCTCAGAATTTTCTGTCACAAGTAAAATATAAAAATAAACAAAAAAGAAAGCCGCTTTAAAAATTTCCAGTTGTTTTATAAAATTAATCCAGATTGTAAGCAATTAGTAAACCAACCCGACCTTGAGTGAAAGGGCAAATTATTTGACAAATTAACTCCATCCGAAAGTAACGACCTGAAATTTTTGATGAAGCCATTTTAAAAATGTCAGTCAAACATTTTTTTGTCGAAAAATTCAATTATAAACTTTTAATTTTTCGATTTAACTTTGATTACACTGGTGATTTTTCATTGTTCGAAATCTGATTAAAATATTGATACTACATTTTGTTTTTGTTTACGTAGATTGAGGCCTTCGCCCAGGAGTGGGACAGGGCAGGTAAACTTTAAAAATATTTAAAAAAAAAAATGTAAATTAACAAACTGTCAATGAAACCAATTTTTTTAGGAAAATTTATTTTATTTAGGAATTTTGAATTTTAATATAGCGCTGATTGGTGTATCTTGTTCCACAAAGTGAAACAGTTCTAAATTAGGAAATGACACCAAAACAATATCCGGAGCAGATTTTTTTTACGTGGTAAAATCATCAAATGAGTCCTCCCACCCAGGGCACGGCGGGAGGGACTGTCAGACTCGTACTGACTAAAATCTACGGTGTCCTTCAATAGCCCTTTATGTTCCGGGGTCACGGTGAAAGAATAAGTCCCGCGACCCCGGCAGGCTTTGGGCTCCGTCTTTATGCTGACGTTCTTTGAGGCGCGTGTGGAAACCGACGCGCCGCCGACCCGGGCATGGCCCATGGTCGGATAGCGAGTTGCCCTTTACTCGCCGCCCGCATGCCCACGCGGATTAGTTTGGAAACAATGTTACGGTAGAATTACTTCATGCATTAAACGTGTTTGTCGTTTTTGAATACGAAATGGACAAACTCTTCTCTCGAGGGTGCACTATGGAGTGGGCAATAAACAGTTGCATGTTTTGTTTGTGAGTTTGTATAACTTATTTCTATACAAAATTTGATATTTTACATGACCTGGCTTAGCATCAAAATTTTCTTCACACATGTGTCAACTGTATTTTTAGTACGTGTTTCAGAGAAGATTGTAGTACTCTATGTTACCAATACTCATTCGTACTGTGCACACGCAGAAAAGGCCTTTAAAAAATACTATTCAAAACACAACGTAATGACGATTTAAGTGAAAAATTCGCTAATAAGTGTCTTTCCTAGCATAATTTGTCCCGTGTATATGAATTGTTGATAAAGGTTTCAAACGACTTTTTCAAATTCATTTTCGTAATCATGGCAATTCAACAGTGATCTGAAATATTCCTGAGTAGGTATGCAGGAATTTATTTCATTAATTGCGTGCTAGAATGGAATGCAAAGTCCACTGACTGTCGTAATTTTCGGTATAAATAACGAAGCTTCTGAATATTTAAACGTTTATCCAAGTAGTTGATATTTTTGTTATGTAGCCGATGGTAACGCTCAGTGCAGAGTTATTTTGACAGGCTCTTCTGCTAACAGGGCGGGGACACAAATTTTGATGATTTTTTACACCAAATTAAAGATGTGATAGGGCGAATATGTACAGTGACTTGGCGTGTCGTGACGAGAAAGAAGCATTTGTTTTCATTCATTTAGCGTTTCGTAGCACGACACGTCAAAATCTTTAATGAATTTCTAACTTGTTGTTTGTTTTTAACGTTGCCCCACACTACTATACTTTTCTGTATCACGGGTGCATTCACAAACATAACTATTAACTCACATAGACACACGCTAAAAGATGATCATTACTTTTAGATACTCGACATATTCTTCAGAACAATGAATAATCAACTAACAGTTTTTGACATTTCAGCAGTGTAAAACACCCGCTGTTTAGTGTCGGTCGCGAGTCCCTTGAGCGTAGTACAACGAGATTTACCGAGTACTATTTTATGCAACTTTTGTCGCATCCGTGTTTTGTTTTGTTTAGTTGCGAAGTTATAGAAGTGGGTCAGTTGTTTGCCCCTCCACTAGAAATTTATTTTTATCTCACATTACAAATATGAGACCCGGAACAACTACCTGTAGGTCGTACAAATAATTGTTCTCTTGATTGTTGTACTCACTGAACGATTGGTTCAGTGAGTGAGTAATAACTTCAATTCAAAATTTACTTTTTTTTTACTAAGCATCCCGCATCAATGTACCTATGGCATAGAATACATTTCTTTTGTGTCGTAGGTGAATTTACATACTTTTAAACTCCCATAGTAACACTAATAGAACAGACAAATCCGAAACAATTACTTATAGATCATACAAATATTTGTTCGGCGATGGAATCGAATTCGCAACACGCAGCGCAGCAGTGAATCGCTTGACTTCTACACTTCTTACTAATATACAAATGCACAAGATGTCTAGATATGTATAAGTATGTTACTTTTGAATGCAAAAACTTTTGAACTGATTTTGTTCACAGATAGTTTATAACTTGTATTAACACATATGGTACATGTTATGCTAAACCGCTAGTTCATCAGAACAAAAAGAAATGCAGATTTATATTTTATGTGTGCAACAAAACGTAATCTAATGATGATTTTTTTGAGGAAAGAAAAATTTTTAGATCGCAAGCGGGATTCGAACCCGCGTCTTCTGGATAGGTACTCCAGAGTCCAGACGCCTTAACCAACTAGGCCATCGCAATCCACACCTGCAAGCCGAAATTCTCCTTTCCTTGTAAACGCTTCATGGTAGCGTGGCGCCATCTCTTGGATTAGTGTTTAACTAACTTCCATCACAACACGTTGACATTACAGCCAAATCAATGTTGTATAATGAGATAGCGTCTACCAAACAAATTAATTATTTTTATAAGCATTAACGCATGCGATGCGCATCGTAATGAAAAAAAATCATCATTACGATGCGCATCGCATGCGTTAATGCTTATAAAAATAATTAAAACGTAATCTTTCACAAAATCACAAATTACAAACGTTTTCCTGATGTTTGGTTGAACGAAGCAAAGTTTCCGTGGTGGTAATCCGTTAGTAGTACTATTTACTAACATTGGTTGCCCACTTTGTGAGTTCAAGCGCGAACGTTTTGGATGTTTACTGCGGAGTTCGCTTCAACTGAATGTTGAGTTAAAGATTGCTTTGTTTTGGAATTTCGAGCTTTTCCTGAGCGCGCGCGCTAGCGTACGAAACGCAAGCAACAAGTTGAAGCTCCGTGTCAATATTTTATTAAAAATAGTCAAAAGCCAGACTCACAGTTAAAATATATACTCATTAACAGTGAACAGTACAGATGATATATTTCACAAATAAAAATAAACTAAGAGCTAACAGTGAGTGATAATCAACAGAAAAAAGTGCAAAAATATTCAAAGTAAGGACGGTGTGTTGTGATTGTGAACCAGTGACTCATCAAACAGAGCGTGTGGTGCGATATGTTACCTTATATGGTCACAAAAATGGATCTCTAATCACATCGATAATTTAATACTACAAAGGATACCAGTATTTTCACCTACTCATTAAGTTGGCCCGTAGCACAGAGGTTAAGAGTTGAGCGTGCGAAACTTCTACGCTCAGGTTCAAATCTTCGTCAAACGTAATTCTTTTTGTGTTTTCGTATTTTTTTTTTTTTTTTTTGTTGTCCTGATTGTGAAACTACAAACTAACCACCTGACGTAAATAAATATGGATGACAATATTACCTACCGCAATATAAGATTATGCAGATCAAGTTCTTTATGTGATATTACTGCCAACAATTCAGCGCTTTTTGACACAACAATGATGAGCCTGCCAAGTACATCTTTAAATACAAGCCAAACTGTGATTGACCTTCAGGAAAAAATCCAACAATTATCTATAGATTTGCAAAGCGCTCATCAAGAAATAGAAAATATAAATTCTGAAAATTTTCGACTCAAAACTGATGTACAAAAATATTTAAAAATAATTGACGCATACAAGGTAATAAATACTGACACAAGAAATACGACACCATGTTCGACGAAAAAAGGGAAAAATCTACTTAGCAAAGTAACGCCTGTGGCAGACAAAAAGCAAACAATCGCATCGACGCAGAAAATAGCAAGTTACAAACAGGCCGAAGAAAATGGCACTACACCAACAAAAATTGATGAAAACACAAGTATGACAATAACAACAACAATTAATCCCAACGATCGCGGCAAAGTAACTTCATCCACCCCAGAAAAGGAGCTAAAAGAAGCATGCACCCTATCTTCAGGAAAAAAAAAAGCGGCTTCAAAGAAAATGACCAGAAGTGACTCTAAGAATAGGAAATTATGCATACTTAATAACTACATACAACGGGATATGTTACAAGCGACTGAAGATAATTTTGCGAGCGATTTTAGTTATTGTAATTACTCTTTTCCTAATTGTAAGATAAACAAACTTTTGAAGGGTTTAAAATCAAAACTAAGTAAGTTTAGCATGGATGACTATTGTATAATTCTATTGGGAGAGACTGAAATCAATGACAACTTTATTAACGTAGTGAAATTAATTGACGAGTGTATTGGAAACATAACACACACAAACATAATAATATGTGCACCCACCTATATTCGGGGGGCACTCATATATAACTACAAAGTCGAAATCTTCAACAACCTACTCAGTATGAACCTCCAAAATCATGACTTTGCACACTTTTTTGACTCAAATTATGACTTAACATTTGACATGTTCTCAGACAATTCAGGCAAATTAAATTATTCTGGATTGTATTGTATATTTCAAAACATTATGAAGAGAATTAAAATCGATATGAAGCTATACGCTGACTCGTCTAAAGACAAAAACGTGGAGAGCCATGAATCCAATAAAAACACGTTTCGACAAAAAAGTTTAACAGAATACTTCCCCATTATACAAGGAACTAATAGGATAAATATGCCCGCTGGTCCATTAAATAACGCCATCTGCAATAAAAATGAAACATTTTTTCGTCTATAACCATATTAACGTTATGCATCAAAATATATCAGGGCTAATCAATAAATTAGATATGCTAACAGTACAACTAGATGAATTCTCCAAGGTAGATAAAAAAATAGACGTTTTGTGTATAACTGAACATAATATGGTATCAGGTGATGAAAACATGCTCACTTTACCGGAGTATAAACTAGGTGACAGTTTTTATAGAAATAATAGAAAGGGCGGCGCTTGTATTTTGGTAAAATCTATTCACGAGTTTAAAACTCTACCAGAAGTTAAAAAAATATCTAAAATGAAC
The DNA here is from genome assembly GCA_028554685.1 of Agrotis ipsilon. Lineage (NCBI taxonomy): Eukaryota > Metazoa > Arthropoda > Insecta > Lepidoptera > Noctuidae > Agrotis > Agrotis ipsilon. Next base: position 15,726,215 of record CM052970.1, on the reverse strand, counting down.
ATTTTTGAATGCTGTGCTTTAGAACTTACGCAACATAAGATCGTTATCGCATGCATATACCGAATCCCCAAAAATACCCATATACATCTATCGATATTCTTCGAAAGGTTAGAAAATATGCTTTCCATTATTACAGGTGGAAATAATATTAAAACAGTAATTGTTTGCGGGGACTATAATATAAATATTCTTAAAAACGACCATGTCACTAAAACGTTTTTAGATACTATTTATGGCTTCAACCTCAAAATCCTTACTAGGCAACCAACTCGCTTGTCAAGCGGTACGTGTATTGATAACATTCTCCACAATGCCAGTGGTAACAACGGCGAAGTAATTGAAACGGCGCTATCGGATCATACTGCACAGATTTTAAAATGCTATGTTAAAAAAACATGCGTAATCCACTCGTGGAAAATACAAACAAGAGACTTTTCTCCTGAATACATGCAGAAATTTTTTAACTGTTTGTCAAGCCTAAGTTTTAGTGAGGTCTATGAACAGGATGACCCAAATTCAGCGTACGATAGTTTCATAGATACATTCAAAGTTTTCTATGATCTATGTTTTCCTGTCAAATATGTGACAAGGACCATTAATAAAAAGCAAAAATGGCTATCGAAAGGTATAAAAACTTGCAGCAAAATAAAGCGTCGACTGTTATGGCAGTATCGACAATCAAAAACGGAGGATAATAAAAAGAAACTCATTTCATATGCATCTAGATATAAAAAAATTATAAGATTAACAAAATATGTACAAAACAATCATTATATCAAAACCTCTAATAATAAAAGTAAAGCCACCTGGAAAATAATCAATAACAATAAAGTTGATTTCCCTCGTGAACCTTTGACCAAAATTGTTGACAATAATAAAGAAATTGTAAAACCCAATGACATATGTAATGCATTCAACGACTTCTACATTGACTTAATGACGACAGACCCTAACGAAAAACCGCTACTTACAAATCGAATAAACCCAGTCAAAGACTCCATTTTTCTTAATCCAACAACACCGCCAGAGGTATTAAAACAATCCAACTGCTAAAAAATACAAAAAGTACAGGATACGATGACATAATGACCCATGTAATAAAAAAAGTAGACCGTATAATTTGCTATCCCTTAGCTCACATAATAAACTTATGCTTTGATACAGGAATCTTCCCGGATAAACTAAAAATTACTATTATTCAACCCTTGTACAAAAAAGGAGACAAGGGTTCACTCAAAAACTACCGACCACTAGCATTAATTCCAATTTTCTCCAAAGTCATAGAAAAAGTAATACATTCCAGGTTATACAATTTTCTCGAAAATAAAAATATACTAGCCGATGAACAAAAAGGGTTTAGAAGAAACCAGTCCATTAATATTGCAATATTATGATTTTCTTAAAAACATTATGGCAAGTGTAGATAGCAAAACACCTATTTGTGCCCTTTACTTAGACATGACGAAGGCCTTCGACTACGTCGATCATACAATACTTATCGACAAATTAGAAAGATATGGAATACGAGGTAAAGGTTTGGATATTATTACATCATATTTAAGTAATCGACAACAATACACTGAAATTGCAAATATTAACATTAAAACCAAACGAGAAATCAAACATCGGTCAAACTTTAGAATGGTCAAGTACGGTGTGCCACAGGGGAGCGTATTAGGGCCCCCGCTATTTCTGGTTTACATTAATGACCTGCCAAACAACGTCAACTATCCAACAGTACTATTTGCCGATGATAGTACGATAACAATAAAAAATGACAAATCTTATAATTATGAAAGAGAAATTAGTAATACATTAAATCAAACAATAGATTGGTTAGTGGCTAACAACTTAAAAATTAATCTAAATAAAACCTACATAATGCACTTTAGTCAGCGACAATTTCAAATAATTCCTAATATTAGTCACAAAGACAAACCAGTGACAAACACTGATAGTACAAAATTTCTAGGACTTCTTATAGATAGTAAACTCACATGGAAGCTACATGTTGAAGAAATTTGTAAAAAAATAAATAGTTTTGCTTTTGGTCTTCATAAACTATCTAAATTTGTAAATCGTGAAGCCGTACTAATTGCTTATCACAGCTACGTAGAGTCAGCTCTAAGATATGGAGTAATTTTTTGGGGCAACTCCACAGACAAAAATCGTGTTTTCATCTCACAAAAAAAGTGCATACGCGCAATTTGTAAACTACATACTAGGGACAGCTGCAAACCACATTTTGAAACATTAAAACTTCTCACATTTCCATCCATATATATCTACGAGGTTGCATTATTCGTTAAAACAAATCCACATTTATTTGAAAAAAGAGCCCCAGCTGATCCACGGTTGAGGAAAAGGGAATCCAATTTACTCTGTGTTGATCACAGCAAAACAGCCCTGCTACGTAAAAGCATCTATCGTATGGCTCCCGTTATCTATAATAAAATCCCGCGAGAAATAAAAAATTTGAATGTGACAACGTTTAAAAGAAAACTCAAACAATTTTTAACTAGTAGATGCTACTACTCTACAACTGACTTTTTGGAAGACAAAAGCTGACGTAACGTTCTATCAATTTGACTTAACTAATAACTACTATACAATATACATCCATGTCATGACTATTTTAGTATTAATTATTATTTATCTTCTGACATTTTTTAGATTTGTGAATACTTTATTATTGTAATTGTTCTTAATATTTTGTGACTTAACAATGATTCTTAAATTTTTAAAATATATTAATTTCTATAATATAATGCAATTAAGTATGACTAGAGAAGATAACTTATAGTATAATTATGTAATTTAAATTCAGGCTCATTGACATAATGTTAAATTTTGTATGCCAATAATGGCTGGTTGTAGCGAACGACACTTTACTGTATATCACTTTACATCCACTGTACCTATGACTCACAAATAAAATTTCTGATTCTGATTCTGATTCCGGATACAGGAAAAGTGTCCTGTTACGAAACATTGCCACAAAGAGCCTCCAATTTTTTCTCTTCAAGTTGAAAAGTCAATGATTCCCACTCTTGTTAAATGGAGAACTAATTATCAATCAATCATACTATCTGTAGATAAGCTTAGGGACTATGTGTAAAAACTGTAATATCATCATCTTCCTGCCCTTATCCCATTTTACTTGGGGTCGGCGCAACACGTTTTTTTCTTCCATTCTCCCCTATCAGACGTCACCGAATCATTTACTCCTTTTTCATTCATATTACCCTTACACAATCCATCCATCTTTTCTTTGGCCTTCCTCTTCCTCTCCATCCATCAACATTAATACTCGTCACTCTCTTAGTCACATGAGTCTCCGTGTAAAACTGTAACAAAATCATGAAAATATCAGTCAGATGGCAAAGTGACAGCTGAGTTGACCACTAAAACAGACATTTCATTCCCAATTGTAATACATTTAATCTGTCCTTTCTTCAGCAAAGGAGACTTTCAGAGAAGTCCTCAATAATTCTCCAATTTAGTACAGCAGACAGCTTAAATGTAAAAGTAACGAAATATTAAAAAAGTCTCCATTCTGGCGGCGCGCCAAACACTTGTGTTGCAGTATTGCAATACTTTAGTCTTTGCACTGAATTCGCTTTGCAAGTTAAAGAGTGATTTATATCCTCAGTCATTTTGGCTTCATGGAAACGTGTGTTTAACGTGTTTTGAATTGAGGTCAAAGAAGAAAAAGGAAACCATAAATATGCCTAAGCACTGTTACTGAATTCTTTAACTTAGGCATATTCAGCACACTTCATCATCTCAGCCATAGGACGTCCACTGCTGAACATAGGCCTCCTAGGCTTTCAGTACACTTACCTACTGAAGATTGGTACAGACCGAAATTCGACGGCACGGTTGGCACAGGGACGAGTATTGGGTTTGATCCCCGCACGCAACATATACTTGTATGACCTATTAGTAGTGAGTGTTTGTGAATGTGAGTTTGAGTGTTTTCTATGTTTGTTAACGCTCCCACGACACAGGCAAACCACAAGCTATTATAGATTAAAAAACTGGTGCTCAATTAATATCACACCTGGAAAATCGATACATAAATATGAAAAAAAATACTCAGAATCAAAAGAATACAAAGTCGTGAAGAGCCTTTGTTTAAAAGTGGGATTAATTGAAAAATAATTTAGGCTAGCAGTAACACTGGAGCCACAATACCGGGAAGTACCTTTAATTGTCGCGTTAATGGTCGCTAATACGGATATTTAAAGACTATTTCATCGCGATGATACTACTAGTGTGATATACCCTAACAAAACGCGGTGACATTATCCGGAAAATTAGTTAGTAATGTCTCTAACATCCCTTTTCTTAAGAGTCCTGTGGTCAAAGCAGCATGAAAGAATTGTTGTGTCGTTTATGTACCCTGCACTTTAGTGTATTCGCGTGACCCCTGCCCATTTGCAGTTATCACGCGTTTCGTTTGTTCCTTTGTTTTGAAAAACATATTATCTACAAAGCATTTTGCAAACTTACTGTTTGCAAATAATATAACTTAGATAATATGTTTACTTTTTAGGTAATAAAAACTTTTGTAAAGGAAAAGTGGGGAGAGGAACTTATTTAACAAAACAGTTACCTACAGAGTCATTTACATTGAAATTGAAATCAATGCCACTTGCATCTGTAGAAGGAAACAAAAATCTAAATCTCGTGCTAAATCCTCTAAGCCTCAGAGGGCCAAAGCCTGCTGGGGTCGCGGGACTTATCTCATTATCGTGATCCCGGAACGTAAAGATCTATTGGTCTAATTTTTGCGTGCCCGACAGGGTCCATATCTTGTGCCATTTTTATTTTTTACCATCTAAGTATGTCGTTCAATACTCAATTCTTTATTGCATTCTATGGAAGAAAAAATTGAGAATTGAGTATTGAACTACAACGTGGATTTTAGTCAGAGGGCCAAAGCCTGCTGGGGTCTTGGGACTTATCTCATTACCGTGATCCCGGAACGTAAAGGTCTATTGGTCTCATTTTTGCGTGCCCGACAGGGTCCATATCTTGTGCCATTTTTATTTTTTACCGTCTAAGTATGTAACATATGGAATGCAATAAAGAATTGAGTATTGAACGACACCGTGGATTTTAGTCAGTACGGGTCTGACAGTCCCTCCCGCTCTGCCCTGGGTGCGAGGACTCGTTTGCTGATTTTAACAAGCTAAAAAAGCCTCTGAGCCAAAAAAGCACCAAATCATAACATATTTCTTATCTCCATACTTTATTCGTTCACGTCTTAACACGTTGATTTATTACTGTTTACTTGAAGCAATAATAACATCATTTACGTTGGAATACGTTCACAACTTTCTGTAAGTTTCCCAAAAGATTTGCTGAAGTGTAACGGAGATAGGAAGTTTTTGCGGTAGCTTCGAGAAAAGTTGTAGGTACAAGAAAAGTATGGTATCTTTGAATCGTATTACAAGAAACTAAATCTCTGTGAAAATAAACTTACTCAATTTTAACCGCTGGTTTTAAAAAAATATTAAAATAGCTTATTTTCGGACGGAAAGTTAAGTTAATTCGTGAAATGTTATCGAGGAACTCGACCTTCTTAAGAGGACAACGGGGTCTTGAAACGCAAAAGGCAACCGAAGAAATAAGCTGGATTTTTAATCAGTAGGAGTCTGGTTTCCTCTCGCTCCACGCAAGGTGTGATTTATTTGATTATTTTAACACAACTTCATTAAAATCAAGTACATTATAACTTTATGTAAACCACAACAAAAGCACCGAAAAATATCTACGGAATCCCATGTGAATTCAAACCAAATTTTATACAGGACGTTTTTTTATTTAAAAAACAAATCACACCAAACATGCTATTCAGCACAGAATCCACATCACATTATTCTTATGAATTTTTAATATTTCCACATCATAACCGCACCAATAAAAAAAGAGTATTGTTCTGAATATTAATGCGAACGAAATAACACAATCAAAATGTTTTTTATTTACTAACAAAATGTTATTTGCATGTAAATTTGCATGCCTTGGGAATGGTTTCGCGAAATCTAAACAATCGTCGTGGTTCGTGGGCTGATCTTAAATATAATTTGCATAAATCACTTGTCCTTAAAATTATCGACACAGTAGGCCTAGTGACTGAACAATCGACTGCTGCGCTACGTATCTCGAATTTGATCTCCGCACTTAACAAATAATTTAAAAAACTACAAGTAGATATTTGTTCCGGGTCTAAGTGTTTGTTTTGGTAGATTACAATGTTTGTTAACTCACCTACGAAACATGAGAAATTGAGAGATTGAGAGGTAACACAGCTAAATTACCTAATGGTTATGTTTTAGATAAGAGCCTGAAAGTGTAAGAAAAACGTGCGTGACTTCACAATGTGATGCCATGACACCTTCACATTTAATTTTGCCGCATCGTACAATCAGCTTCAGAGAAAACTGATCCCCTTTGATAGTGTTGTCACTAATAATGGGGTGAGATATCTTTGAAGCTTACTATACGAGTACAAACAGCGTGGTTACCCCCCTTAAAAGTACCTACGCTTTCAAAGGTGATAACCACATCGTGACACTGTCTGTTATTCGAAAACACGTGGAGTTAAAAAAAACTCTGTACTAACTCTGTCAGTTTCGTCTTCCTGGAAATCAAATTTCATAGGAATCCGTCTAAAACAGGGCAGCCAATTAAGATTATTAACATTAAATCCCAGTTCAAATTATTATTACTTAATCCCGGATCTCTTCAAATAAGCTAACAATATAATTTAAAAGAACAAGACACTTGCCCCGTGGGCATTTGTGAAGACATTGAAGGACAAAAATAATGAACTGTCTCTCAAAGTTTACAGTAAAATTCTGGAAAAATGTTTACAAGTCAGTTATTCTTTTTTTTCTTCGTTTTGGGTTTTTCTTTTGTGCGTAGATATATTTGTTTATTTAAATTAGTGTAATGTTCTGCAAACTAAGCGTGAAATGGTTATTTTCATGGAAATAAACAATTTTATCGTCAATAATTTCAGTTGTTGTGTTAAAAAGCACTGTTTTTTTTTGTATAGTGGAAGATTATTTTATTATTATAACAAAAAATCACGTTAACATACCAAAAAGAGTGTTTAAGTCTGCGTTAATCATAGCTAGTTTTTTGTAATGAATCTAATATACCTAAAACAAATAAAGTAATATTAATTTACTTATGAGAATACAAACTAAATTACTGTAGCTTCGATACAACGATGATAATTACTAGACGCCTAATAACAGGCGACCGATGTCTGTCAACACATCAGGCAAAAAGTCTTACATCCGTCTTATTTCGACCACACCTGTGAGCCGTAAACATACCTTGAGACAGAACAGACCTTGAGTTAGCCAATCACAACGCAGTACCCCGTCCCCCTCGCTTACGTGTACCTCAGTGAGTTGACAGAATAGTTTTTGTTCCTTAGATCGTGCATGCGGAGTCTAGTAATATATCGTCGTTGTTTCGATAGTATTTCGCAAATTTTCCTTCAATATTACTCAAAATTAACCACCATGTCATTGTATGAGCTCCTTTGTTAAAATAGACGTGAAATATTAATCTATAAATAATTAATAACCGTGCTCCGTCTTATAATTGAATCTTGGCATACTTCGTCAAGAAAAGGTCTATAGCGGGGGACGCACGGTGGGTACCCGACATACATAAATTTGATGTGGACAAAAATATTTTATTATGGCTCATTTTTTTTCTTTTCCTCAGGCAAGGAATTTATTCAACATTTTGGGAGCGCTTACAAACCTTAAAATTCACATACAAATAAAAGTATTTGTATGTGAATTTTAAGGTTAGGTACAATTACTAAAGAGTAATTGTTGTAATATTTTTTCTGTGTGGGCATCGAAGCTGTGTCATACAGTAAAGCAGTTTATCGCTGATACACTGCGCCATCAGTATCGTCAAATTGCTTATTTATCAATTTGACTACCGAATCAAAGATATAGTAGACCTTTGAATAAGTATCTATTAAGAAATTGAAAAGTAAGCTTTCAAGAGACTGAAATAAAACACAATTTTGAAAGTCATTTCAAAAACATAATCTATGTATTCAGCGAATAAGTGATTCTAACTGTTTATTATAACTTAGAACATCAAATGCCAATCACGAACATTAATTTAATCTTCTCCTATTCTGTTTTTCTCAGAAAATATAAGTAAGAGTCTAGTACTTGTATTGCATACTGAAAGACTTCAGTTGAAATCATAATGCCTAATGAAGGGTAAAATATTCTTTGCTTGTCTTCATTAGCATATTTCATTAAGATACAACGGAAAAACCTTTATATAATTACTCGCTTACTGATGAGATAGACTGATATACTTAAGGCCCAGTTGTTAGATCTGTAGTTATGATGTTGTATTATTTTAAATTATTCGTTAAGAAATGGGTTTATTTTAACTAATACTTTATTTATCTACTGATCACTTTATTTATTTTCTATCTACTGATTTGTGCACTAGGGGTATTTACAGCAAAGCATATTTATGATTTGTTTCACGTTTCAACCGCTGTCATGATGACGGAGTTTAGCTTTGTTGAGCGATTGACTGAACTCAGTCATCTTGAGTTGTCTCTAAATATGAGTGATGAAGTAAGGTACCGGGTAATTTATGACCTGATGATGGGTACAAGAAAGCAATAGATCGTTAAAGTTGAAAAAGTAAATAAAAAAGTTATTTAAGCGAATTGAATCAGTGGAGGATCATTCGACAACTTAATAAACAAATGATTTTTTCCTTGAATCATGAGTCCAGCTAGGGCACGTATTACATTACAACGTCTTAAGCCACGTATTCACTGAGCAACAATTGTTTATAAACACTGTTTCAGAAACAAATCATTTTGTTTCAGAAACATATAATATTGTTTCTGTAAACACTACGTGTATGAAAAAAAAAATTATATGTTTCTGAAACAAAATGATTTGTTTCAGAAACACGTAGATTTTGTTTCTGAGACAAAGTTTATAAACAATTGTTGCTCAGTGAATACGTGGCTTTAAAACCAGGCTTGTTCCAGTGAGTGAACGAGATGGCGCTAGACGTCTTGTATAGCTCTGTCACTTTCACTCACCGGAATAAACCTGGTTTTAAGACGTAATACCCGGTCCCCAGAACTCATTTAATGACAGTAATCAGCATTTCTAAGCACAATTTTTAAAAACTGTAAGTATACCCTTTGTTTTGGTAAAATCATCAATTCAGTTCTCCCGAGTCAGGTCTCCTGAGCGTAGAGGAAAGGAATGCCAGTCTTTTTAATAAAAATCCATCTTGTTCCGGTTGCTCTTTGCGTTTCAGGGTCTCGCTAAATCTTAGAGACGGCAGAGATATGCAGTTCAAAACTTAAAAAATAAATACTATTGCATAAACATGTTTTTCTTGCAAGAAATTATTACGAAGAGATATTTCTAAGCCAGAAAATACTCAAACCACAGAACTAAGCTAGGAAAATCCTAAATCAAAACACAGCTGTAGTTTTTCTCAGTTTACCATTATATCAACAAAACCGGAGGGCGTCGTAAAGAAGAATAATTTGTTCCCTCATGTTCCTCCACTATGAAATCTTACGGTTTCCCGGCTTACGTCGGGACTTCTGTCTGCGAAATCTTAAGCTTGGTGCAAATGTAAGCTGAAGCGATCGCGGATTTAAAGTTTCTTTTTTTTCAACTTTAATTTCGTTTACTGCCCGTTGCTGGTTTGTAAAAATTCGTTAATAGTTATTTATGATACTAGTGCGGAAAGTTGGTTTTTACAAACGAGTAGACAACGTACGCCCGAGGCGCCGAAGGCGCCCGAGGGCGTACCGTAGTCACGAGTTTGTAAATACCAATTTCTGCACGTGTGTCATACAATGTTTTTCAACACATTTATCCATATTAATATCAGATTCCTTCCTTGAACTCAGATTAGTCGCAACAATTTTTGAAGTTCCTAATATGAAAATGGCGCGACTTTGAAAATGGCGCCACATGCACGTGGTGAAAATTAGAACTACATCTTTCATCTCATTTACTCTTTAGTATTAAAGTGAGACAACGAATTGAGCAAAAGCTCTTCCAAGGAGGTTCGATCAGTCAGGTTGTTTATATTCATAATGTGAAACTCTTTGGTGGAATTCTTTTTTTTTTTTTGGAAATTAAAAAAAAACCGTAAAGAAAACGCACGCTGCTCTACAAGGGGGCGTGCGGTAAAATAGGTACTTAAGTGAGAGTACCTATTTTACCGCACGCTGCGTTGTATGGTCCGTAATTTTTAACTTTCGAACACTGTATACAGGCTTTGTAAATGCATTTTACGAGCAAATGTGTTGAAAAAAATGTTGTATAGCGCTATAACTATTATTTTACTGAATTACTGATCAAACAACTGCTTCTTAAATTAATAGCTGTGAACAGCGGAGATGCTGGTAAAAACGTTACCCTTACACTAGGAATTTCTCCTGTACTGTGTGGGTGCGTTTACAAACATAAAACCCACATACACAAATACCCAAATATTTTAGGACAACCTGGTAGTTTTGTACACATCTTTTATTCATTAAATATTGAAGATAACGAGATTAAGACAACGGGATATTCTTCTATTGTTAGCAGACAATTTATTGTACAAAATACGATGTTTATAACTTAAATGAAAATAAAATCATAAAATGAGTAAATAACTAAACATATTTACGAAAAAGCGACATTATTATCGATACGACGATGAAGGTAATAAAACAGAGAAAATATTTTTTTCCATTGCCTGCCAAATTAAATTCCATCTTACACCACACACCATAAACTCCATTCGCACATTTTCAGTTCATGTAGCAGGCTTCAGAGACAATTACATAAAATTTCATAAGGTTTGCTTGAAGATGAGTTAGAAATGTAAGAAAACATTACTGCTCTATACAATATGAAAAAACGTTGTAAAAGAAAAACCTTCAAGTTAAGAAATAAAAAGAAAATAAAATTGATAGAAAGGTTACTTGTTACATTATTTTCTTGATTCCTTCTGAAGTTGTCTGGCGTCAAAATAACATCTTATAGTTAGCTATTCAGATAAAATATTTATGGGTACGAGTAATGCAGTAAAATTTGTGAGAAACCTATGTGAACATTCGTTTGCATCATTGTGTCATGTTTAATAAAGAAACTCTAGATCCAGAATACAAAATTAAATTTTGCAATAACACATAATGTTTTGTAACAAAATTCTCCTGAATAAAAAACTAGCTGTTACTAAAAAAACTATCTGCGTCGCAGTCAGTTAGTTAGTTAGTATACATTGATTATTCAAAACCCTTTTGTGAATTTGCGTGAAAGAGTAACAAACAAACATAAATCCGCCCATTCATCTATGTCTTCCATCCTTACAAATTATAACATTTATAAAATAATTAAGTCAGATTAGATTGGATCTATAAAGATTAACTAGTTTTTAAAATACAGGCATTCAGCTATACTCAGTTAAATTAGAAGCTAATCCTAAAGTAATTGAATAAAATTAGCTGCTAATCAATCTCCCATCAACAATTTGATCCAATTCCACAATCGCACTTTTCAAGAAACCTCAAACCTCCCCTCTCAGATAAAAGAAACCAATCCACAACCACATTCCTCCCCTAATTAGTCCCCAGTACATTTATAGCGACCACAAACACCTTCCAGTGTGGTACAAAAAGAGTCCAATTAAAACAGCCCACTAATTGGATTAACTAACGAGCCACGAAGCTCTAATTTACAGCGGCATTGAGACCAGATTTATTTTTAGACCTTTATGCAGTTGGTGCGGTTTTTTTGGTCCGAAGTGTAAAGTTTATTGGAAGTGGTGTGAAAAGGAGTGGAGTTGAAAAGTGGGGAGTTTATTTGGTGGGAAAGAAGAATCTATTCTCTTTTTTGTCTAGAGATAGAAAGTTTTATATAGATAGAAAGTTTGTCTTATGAATCATGTATTTTACTCTATTTTTCCATTGTTGGATGAATTTAAATAAGTTTTGGGATAACCTGATTTAATGATAAAGGATGTTTAAATAAAATGCAGTAGCGCCGTCAGTCTCTTCAGCACTTTACCAGGTGACAGCATTGAGTGGGAGTTTTTAGTTGCTATTTTCAGATATTTAGTTTAATTAAAATATATTCAAACTAAAATTACTACCATTCAGGGTGGCTTAGGGTTCCAGCCCTACATGCCAGCTACATATTTTAAAATCGACACTTTGAAGTTTGTACAGACCGAAACCGGACTCATCAATGCATATATTTAATTGCTCGTAACTTTGAATTAATGAACAATTTTTCTTCTAGTCCTTCATTAGACCAACTTAAAAAATACTTTTTCAAAACAAACAAGTTTTGAAAAAAAACACTGTAAAAGAAAATTACTCCGTTCTCACTGGAAAAGTAGAAAATTTCAGCAAATTATCTCCTTTGTAAGAGACATTTCTTTTCCTCTACTTAGGTTCTAATTAGGAAATAATTTAGTGAGAGTTGCGTTCTTTTGCCTTGTTAGCCAATTTGCAGTTTATGCCTGAAACAGGAAAGTAGGTGACAGCTTCAGGCGTTGTATTAGAATACTTTGTACTTTATTAAGGAAAAATGAGATGAGGGAAGTTTTTTGGTTGTGAGGAAAAAGGATAGCTAATTATTTGAAAATTGGATTTAAGGTTTTGTAGTAATGTTGTGACAAGTTTTCAAGGTAATTATTAAGAAAAACTATTTACAATTCTTTAATTTTTGAAATAACGTAATATAATTACATACCGTACATTTTAACAAACTTTTTCATTTACAATAGTAGTAAGATAATTATTATTGTGAAAAATGCAGTTTCAACTTGTTTTTACTATAAGAAAGTTCAAATATAACTTTTGATAGCCTAATTAAAGTCAATTTGTTAGATTTTGATTACATTATATCTGTTTGACATTTTTTTTCAGTTTTGAAAAACTTGACATTTGCTCTTCAAGTTTTTTTGACTATTTTAAAATATTACAACGTAGAAGTTTTACGTAAAATAAAGCATTTTTGGAAAAAAAAATGTTAGTAAATTGAGACTCCAATCTATCCACAATTACCTAGCCACGTTCCCTAAACAACGTTAGGTATAATCCAGGAAAAAATATAATAACAACCTAACAACATTAACTTGAAGGAACTGCGAAGTAAATATTTTCCCTCGTTCGCCGCTCACTTCAGTTACATAATATTTTCAGCGAGTACAGCTTATGACGTAGATCTGCCAATTTGTGGATACCCTCGTGAGTAACGAGAGTGAACGTGGAGGGTTCACGAGCGATTTACATTACAAGGAGGTCAGGAATTGAAGAGGTAGCCACAGAAATCCTGTTAACTTGTGGCAGTTCAAAGGTTTACTTAGTTAAAGTAGTTTGATTTCTGGAAGCGGGACTGTTTGGAGACCTGGGACTATTTTGGGTCGTCTGACTACTTGGGAACATGGAAATTTTCGGGGTCATGGGACTGTCTAGGTTCGTAGGTCTGTCTGAGGTCGTGGTAATGTTTGGGGACGCGAGATTGCTTAGGGTCGTGGGAGTGTTTGAGGTCATTGAAATGTTCGGGGTCGCGGGAATATCGAGGATCACTATCTTATGCCGTGGACCATAAAAATTTACTCAGAGATACAGATTAGTTTTAAGCCAGTCAAGTCTGAGAGTCTCTTCCTGTCAACAACAGGGTTAGTGTACAAAGTGGAGAGGATGATTTTCAGTCTATCCATTAATGAGACTATTATCTGTATATGAGAATCATTAATTGGACTAAGCACAGCATATTACTATCCTAACTTTCTATTAGTCACAATGTCAGTAATTACTTTATTTCTAGCTATAAATACTCTATCACACAGTTCATCAGCTGTTGTTTCTTTTATCCTCAAATCTTTCCTAGAAATATAGTAAATATAATCAACTCTTACTTGAAAAAGTGACATGCTAGCAGATATCAAGAAATAACGTCTGTGTCTGGAAACAGACGTCCATGTGACGCGTAAACAAATTGTTATTATATTTTCTTGTGTTACATAAAGTCTTAATTCTTTTCTTGTTATATTCAGATTTTATTTTGGCAAAAATACTAAGAAGTTGTCTCCTAAATATTGTTTATATAATATAAATATCTTACGACAATTTGCGTTTAGACAAATTGTATTTTTTGTACTTCGTAAGCTTCTTATATATCTTTTATTCTCCTCTAATCTTGATCTGATTCCAAAAGAAATACTTGCGATTACGCACCAAAATATTACATTCGTGACTAGTTGTATTTACCTACCTAATATCTTACGACACACAACTCCCAAAAATACATATCGTAGACACACTTATTGTAGGAAAACGGACGAAGAAATACATATTTTATTGTATTTGTGCGTAAACTTAATTTAGCCCAACCACTCCGTGCTATGAAAGCGGGTCGTAAAACATATCATACTTCGCACATTACGGAGCAGTGTCAGAGGACGTATATGAGTGTTTATGAGGGGAAAGAGGTAACTCTGGTGGCGGTTGATATAATCAAAACAGATGAGAATCTGTACTTTTTAAAGGTAGATAAATTGTACTCGTCTTAACTGTGCTACATGCTGCAGAAATGTAGAATAGATACTAAAAGATTTAATACAAATAAACATTTTATGAATAATTTTATTGAACTTCACAAAATATTTTTTATTACATCGTCTGGAGATATTTTTCTGTGTGCGGCAATTTTATTGTTTTAGATAATGTTTTTTATAGAACAGAAGACAATATAATACAAGAAAAAGGCGAACACAGCGATAATTATGAGCGAATAAAGACATACATTTTGGAAAAATATGTTTTACTAAAAAAATTGAAATAAAATTTTCTGAGGTATGAATCCAACCTACTAAGTCAATTTTACGGTTAATGTAGTTTGGTTAGTGACCCTGACTGCTATGCCGGGGGTCGTGGGTTCGATTCCCACCCAGTACAAATGTTTGTGTGATGAGCATGATCATTTGTTCTGTGTCTGGGTGTAATTTATCTATAATATGTATGTATTTGGAAATATATAAGTATGTTTATCAGTTGTCTAGTACCCGTAACACAAGCTCTGCTTAGCTTGGGACTAGATGGCGTTCTGTGATAGTTGTGGAATATATTATTATTATTATAATAAATATGACTTCGTGGTTTCTTTTGTTTACTTGCTTGAATAAACATCACATTATTATTCTTTTCGTGACAAAAGTCGGCATCATACCCTAATTTGTTGCAAAAAAAAACCTACCGGATAACTTGCATCATAACCCTGACACAGTCACGCGCACGCCGCTCCTCATCAAGCTGGTGAGTAATGTAATGAACTGGCAGAATTCACCCCTTATCTTGTTTTCCACTTAGCAGCATACGTGGCTAGGAGAAACACACGGGCTTGTATTTTAGTGAGCAATTATTTATCAGTTTGATTTGTTAATTAGCTTACATATATGAGGACAAAGAGATAATTGTAAAGTAGGATTCGCCCACCGAGATGGCGGACAGGTGATCTGATGAAGATCCTGTGATCTTCCTCTTTCTCTCTCTATCTCACTCTCCTGGACTCTCTCCCTGTCACGGTCCTATTGCAAATCTGTAGGGGAGGCCTATGTTCAGCATTGGACATCCTGTGTATGATAATAATATGATGGTCGTTACGATAACAGTGATGGTACACTTTACTGTGATTCACGGTCGAAGAAGTTTCATTGTCTTACTTATGTCTGAATGTCTGTGTAGCTAGAATGTTGGCGGGTCAGTTTGCTGACAGCCTTTACTGGTCCTTAATCGGTCAGCCAGCTACTTTTACTCGGCGCCCCTTATGCTCGTACTACGGTGGGTCGGTAATTGATATAAGCAAACCCCGCCACTCCGGCGGTGGCCACCTTGTCGATGCAACTTGGGGTACTTGGGGAAGTGCGGGGATGATTGCCTCTCCCTTTTGAGGAAGGTGAAGGGTCTCCAAAAACCAGAAATATATAAGATACGTTTTGAAGGAGTCTTTTGCATGTTCCCAAAACACCCAATTCGCACCCTTCCTGTAAGAAAGCGGTAAGTGAATTCGGCCAACTTTTCAGGAGCTTAAAAAAACGTGTTCATCATTGTAAAAAAAATCGTAGGAAAACCTTTTATAGATCAAAAGATGGCATTTAGCAGCGGCGAAATGATAGTGTTTCCGATTTTTCAGTGTGTTATGTATACTGCGAGTTATAGTTGAATTATACGGTTACTTAAATAATCCCCGAACCTGTTACAAAAGATGCCGGTGTAACCATGGATATCGCTTTGTTATCATCTTTGGTATACCGCATTGGCTGCGTTAAGTGTAGTTATTTCATTATTCATGCTCCAATTTTAGGCTAGTCCGAAAGTGTAAGTATCACATACGTAGTTTTTACACGAAGAATTCATTTGAGTAAACATAAATACATACTTTATGCATGCGAAAGTATCTACGTTTTGCTGGAGTATCTGAATAAACTTGTTTTTTATTGGAAAAAATATACAAATTATGAAGTGTATCATCGTAAACATCTATTTTACTGGGGACAGTTTGTTATGTATAAAAATTGTATGTCAATACTATGTAGATCCATAATAATTAAAGAAAAGGTTTAGTTGCTGCGTTTTAATCTTATTTATCGATTTATATTATGTTTATATGTGTGCGAAGAAAAAATGTGCTGTAGAAGCCTATGGTATCTAAAATGAAGTGCCTAATAGCTAAATAAACGGAAATCTTCTATCAATTACCAAAACACAGAAAAAATACCTTTGTTATTGTTAAAACGTTTTGGCTCTCATCTATTAACGAATTTTAATGAAGTTACAGTATTTGTTGACTTCCATCAGTACCGTATGACCCCTAACCTAATAGAATTCAGGCTCATCCGAAGGAAAAATAAGTAAAACCTGGTATTATATACTAAAGAAGCTTTATTCTAAATCTACACCAGGTTTCCGCGGCGTAAGTGAGTATTGGTAAAGCAAAGGCCTTATCAACTTATGTTTTCGTATGCAGTTTCAGGTCATGAAAGTCCACACACGCTTGTGAAGCTTCCCAAAGGCGGCGGCTGCTTTAGCAGTCCGTGTTGGAATTTCAGACGACAGTCGGTTGTCATTGGAGACTTGACTTCCGAAATATTTAAAATGCAGTACACAATAATACAGAATTCAACTTAACGGTTGAGCTGACATCGTCACATACCCTTGGTGGTTGGTTTAGAACTTGGGTTTTCTTTAAACTTATTACTAGACAAATCTAGAACAGGAGGCCTGAAGATTATTAAGAAAGTCTTGGAGAGTTTTCACACGGACAACTGACAGGCATAAATCATTAGCATAGATAGATAGATAGATTATATTTTTTTGTACACAAAAATTATAAACAAAACTATTATAGAAATTGCTAATTCTATGGTTACAATAGCAGTCTTATCGCTAATAGCGATATCTTCCAGAGAACCAGAGTGCGTAAGGGAACCCTAGACGTCTTAATCTTCGCCAGTTCGCCCTGAAGCGTAAGATGTCGAAGACTCTTTTATCAGTGCGAATATTGAGTTGAATCTGTCAAAGACTATACTGAAGTGCATCATTTAGCAGAGCCGAGAAATAAAGTGAAAATAACGTGGGAGCCATGACACAGCCTTGCTTCATATCGCTTGATAAATTAATTAGGTCTGAGAAATCGTTTTCTTGTTGAACACTCGCCGTCATACCTTCGTGAAACTGACGAATCATATTGACAGATTTATCAAGACATCCAGCCTTTTTCAACACCCCAAAGAGGAGCGCGCGGCACGCTGTTAACGAAACACATGTACAGAGGGCGGTTTTATTCAAGGTTTTTCTCTTGAATTTGTTTCACTTTGAAAATGCCGTCAGCAGTTCCTCTGCTAGGTCTAAAATCGCACTGCGTCTCTAGAAGTATCTCTTCCACTAGGTTTGATAAGCGGCTATTGATGTTATGAGCACCTTCCCAGTAGAAGACAGGAGATAAATGTCTCTGTAAGAACCATGGTCCAATAATTCACCTTTACCCTTGTAATTTTGCAAATGGAGGAATCGCATTCTTCCAGTCTTGGGGTACAATTTCGTCTTCCCATACCTTGAGCACTAAGTCGAAGAGCCTACTTTGTATTTGTGGACCACTATATTTGTAAACCTCTTATGATAAACAGTCGGCTCCTGGTGTTTTACCGTTCTTCAATCTTGTGACGGCTGACATGAATTCACCAAAGTTTAATGGATCAGCTAAGTCTCTCCTTAATGAGACATTCAAGATTGATATTGGTGCTATTTTTCTTGATTTGGGTACGAAAATTGTTTTCAAGCCTTCGAAAAAACTGCCTGTTTGGTATGCGTCAGCACAGAGTTGCATGCTTTTGCTCTACCCAGCCACCATTGATTTTTAAGTCACGGTTCTTGATTTTAAATTCGTGTTTCGTCTATTGGTGTTTGATAAAGATCTCAGTTTTAGTTTGTAGCTTTCAAGAAATGCTTTGATTTCCTTCTCTATAAGTCAAACCAGTTCTGGTTTTTCTTCAGTGGTTTTGGTATAGTACATGACACGCTTTCATGAAGATGTTTGGCATATAAACACCACGCTTCATCAACATTGTCTGTAGCATTTTCTACCTTGGCGCCGAAACAACACAAACACTGGTTTCTTATGCGCTGCGCGTCGAGGAGCTTTTATTACCAAACGCATCTTTGGTCTAACAAGTCAATGGTCTAACCAGCACTCCGCAACCCACATAGCTCTTGTTATCAAGACGTGGTTCAGGTGTTTTTTACATACAATAATCAATAAGGTGCCATTGTTTCGATCTAGGGTGCATCCACGAGGTCTTATATTTTTGTGCTAGGTGAAAGATGGTATTGTCAGGCACAGGTCAAACTCTGTGAACAGAGTGAGAAGCTCCAAGCCATTAGCATTGCAGTTCCCAACTCCATGCCGACCAAGGACACCACGCCATGCTCCGTAATCAGTCAACACGTGTACGTATACCCCACACAGTAGGGCAATTTTGTCTTGAGGTGGAATTGTCGTAAGAACGCAGGGCAGGTCCCGATAGAATTTTACTTTATTATCATCATTAACTGTTTAGGTTGGTGCGTAGATGCTGATGAGGTGGATTTATAAATTATCATTAACTGGCAAGCGCAAGCTCACTATGTGATCCAGTGATCGCATAGTGAGCTTGCGCTTGCCAGTTAATGGAAAGGAATCAGTATTCCTTTCGGAATTTGTGTTAAGGATGCCGTAATTTTGTTACGCATGCCAATACCGCTAGCTGCTTGCTGCTTGCTCTTCTGCTAGTTTTCCAATCCAATAATATGTACCTATATGTACATTTGCTCCCATCTGCTCCCAAAGATTTCCGCTACCACTAAGTTGGGTCTCACTTATAGCCGTGATATCCATGTTGTATCTTGAGAGTTCCCTTACAACGATGGCAGTATTCTTCTCGGAACACAGGTTAGAGTCATTATCTAAGAGTGTACGTACATTCCGTGCTCCTGTAAAAAATTTTTAGAGGTATTCTTATTAGCCTCTTGCAAACGTAAGGAAGTAAGTGCAGCCACGCGTCAGGTATTTCGGACAACTCCTTGTAGAAACTACGTAACGATATATAACGCTAAACAGTCCCGCAACAAGTTTCGTGCAATAAGTAAGTAAGTGGAGTTGCAAGACACGCCTTCGCAATAGTAGCCAAGAACAAATGCGTATGTTTATTTACGTTTGTAAAATTATTTTAATTCTTCGTGTTAGTTATGGGTATGTGTGTTTATGGTTTTACACCCAGGGAAAATTGTAAAATAAATAAATGTATGTATGAATACATCTTTATAAGCATGGAAAACTATTTTATTTTTTGTCGCAAAAATACACATTTTTGTGACAGTACCCTTATTTTTGGGGCTAGCTTCATGAAAATTTGTGAGAAGGTGTATTAGAGAACGCTTGATTTTTTGCAGTAATAAAAAAAAAATGACGCAAGTTGAGTACGCGATTCTTCCAGGAGGGGTGCGAATTCATTAGGCGCTATTTTACTAACAAATAGTTGCAAAAATGATAGGCACATTTTTTCGGTTAGACAAACTAATCGTCTGTATGTTTTTCCTTCTCACTAAAAGCGTGGAAACAATGTGATAGGTGAAAAATAAGGATTCCGTGCTCCTTATCTCGTGCCTGAGTATAAGAGGAATTGCAGCTATGAAGAGCAGTGCTGTCTTCTAGACAGCGGAAAGCGAAAAGAATGTACCTAAAAAAATATTGTTATGAAATAGGAATAACGTAACTTTTTGTTTGAATGATTGTTAAACCCACACAGTAATACCTTTTGTTTAAACATTCAGTAGAAAATAATATGATAAAATTATACATGTAGAATTGTACATTGTGAAACCCTCGTTTTGAAAAAATATTACGACCTCAACTAGTGGCTAGTCCTAAAATTATGTGAGCTTTGTTCATAAACTCTCTGTAATGTTACGTTTATTGCGACAAATGTTCTAGTTTGTTGCGAGTCCATTACTGGCTTAGGACACAATATAAACGGGTTTTATCTATTTTAGCGCTTTGTTATGTCTAGATAAGTGGTGATTAACACAACAGATTTATTTTTAGACTTGCTATTGCCACCAGCTTTGCCCGTGCGTGACTCGAAAATTGTCTTACAGAAACTTAATACCGAGATAAACAGTATCCTTTGTGTTATTCCAGACTATATACTATATCTGATCTAAATTACATCAAAATTCGTCCAACTTAGGAAGTATTACAAAAACTTAGGATTGGTATTTTAACTGCCTAAGTAAAAGCTCAAAAAAAGTTAATTATGAAAATAATATTATACAGTCATACTGATGTCGTTAGTCTTGCTTCACATACTGTAGTTATTTTTGTTTGCAATCTTGTAAGAAATATTTTAAAAATTGTCTGTTCGATTGTCAACAAATTGTCACCAATCGAATGTCAAAACATTTTGTTTTATTTATTGGTTTTGGGCGTAATTTCGTGGCTAAATAAAAAGTCTGACAGCCAGTCTTACCATGGGGTATCGTTTTACCCAGTTACTAGGTTGTGGAGGTCCAAATAGGCAGTCGCTCTTCGTAAAATACTGAAATGTAGCTGCATCTGGTTCGACTGGAAGCCGACCACAATATAGTTGGCAAAAGGCTAGGCAGATCATTATGGTCGTAATTTCTAAAAACATAAGCGGATGATTCGCTGTCGGTCGCACCTAATCCTTACGCATCAGCGTAACAGAAAACTTATATAGATTTAGGTTTGATCAATGAATACAATATGACAATGAGACGCTGAGTCTACTGACATAGTGATATATTGCGAGGATAAAACTTACGCAATATATGATGATATTGATGTTATGGATTTGTGATGTAAATGTCAACGGTATCGGGAATATTGGAAACTTAAGAAGTGAAATAGAAAACAAGGTAAGTTGTTATCGTAATCCCTCACGTAATACGATTTCAAAGCCATGTCAGAAGCCTGTGGGGTCTCAAATCTGTATTAATTTTACATTCTAACACGACAACAAAAGAAAGAATGTAATCAGCTATGACAGCTTCATAATAACAGTTCTGAAGTGACAGTATTACAGGGAATAAGAAAGTCGACGCCACCACTGACCTGCGGACTATTCGAGGTACTTTTTTTGGTTGTTCCGGTAAAATTATCAAATGACTCCTTCCACACAGGGCAGGGCAGGAAGGACTGTCAGACTTGTTCTGACTAAAATCCACGGTATCCCTCAATAGCACGTTACGTTCCGTGGTCGCGGTAATTTGTTAGCGCCGCGACCGGGGGTCGAACCCTCTAAGGACCCTTAATTGTGAATTCGAAGTACCTATTAATTTTTTAATGCAATTTGATGTAATTATAGTAATAATAGGCACTAGCGTAGCGCCTAAAGGTCATGAGTGGTGGCGCGAACTCTAACACATTTACTTTTATAGATAAAAATATGTCGCCAGTTTCGTTTAAGTCCAGTGTAGGTAATAGGGAAAGAGCTCATTGCCGTGAAGTGAATTTAAAATCAAAATCTGATTTTACTGCGAATCCCTAGACACGGGATCAGGTCAGCCTATAACGCAGTGGATTATTGAAAAAACTTGGTGGGTCTTTGTCAATATGAGTTGACACCTAAACAAAAAATAAAGATCTCTCAGCAAGAAACAGCCTAGCAACAAATAAACAGACAATACGACACGAAGTATTTTGAATACGATATGAATAATGTATTATTTACCTACTTACAATACGTATTTCTCTTATAATCACCATTTCACAAAGAGAAATAAGCATAAAATGTAAAACAAAAGATATCAAGTTTTTTGCTGTCTTCTAAAGTAGGTATTAAGGAAAGATACTTTGTCAAAAGCGTCATGTTTGTGAAGCGAAGATGTGTTTCTTTTGAAGTAAGATACTTGTGAAAAGTGATGGATTGGACCTTTTTTTATTTTGAGATGGAAAAGAACCTTTAAATATTTTAAGACCTAAAGTACACATAATGATTTCGTATATTGTATGAATTATATTCGGTACAAAAACCTAGACAAAAGGCATTCACTGTGATTTCAAATTAAATCAAAAACAAGGTAGAAGATAAATAGGTAAAATGTATTTTTCCTTGTATTACCTGAAAAGTGTAGCTTTATCAATAACTTTTTTCTCCCATGATTTACAGGTTTTTTGCTATAAAATGAAATGATTCATTTTTCACGTTATTTCATTTGATTATACAGAGTGTTTCTTTTAAATGGGCCAAAAGGGAGACACCTGCATCCATAAGAGATACGAGAAAACTTTCTTAGGAACCTTTAGCTCTTTTTTGATACTGAAAATTTTGGCGTTTTTATTTTTTTGGTCAAGTGTGAGCTGTCCACAGAAATGATTGAAATTGATCAAAATATTTTTTAATGCTGTTCGACTCTGTTTTGTGTAAAGATCATTTCATTGTATCGGAAGAAAAAAATCGGGACGGCGGAAGTTGGTCAAATTTAGCAAAATATTTTTTCATCAAAAAGTAAATACGCCAAAATTATCAGTACCAAAAAAGAGCTAAAGGTTCCTAAGAAAGTTTTCCCGTATCTCTTATGGATGCAGATTTCTCCATTTTGGCCAATTTAAAAGAAACACCCTGTATAGTTGGGAGTGTTACAAGGAAAGGACCATACATTTTGCCCATTCTTCTGTAACAAATTCCTTTTTTTATTGTAAGCTTTTTGTACCCATGCAATTTAGTTTTTTAATTTTTGAGATATCGTCATTCTAATCACAAACGCAGATTTATTACATTTGACATCACATAAACGTAAGAATATGAGTACGTTGACTCGATGTAAAGCAATGAATGAGATCCATTTCAATTACAATAGAATTTAAACACAACCCAGCGATACTAAGGTTTATTATCCTATAGCATTTTCTGATATCAAACTACCTTAGCTCTTTGTGTACTGCTTTGATTAAACATTAAAATTTCATCTGCAAACAGATGTTAAACCTTAGGTAAAGTTTACTTTGTACAACGTACAATGTCAGTCAATCCACATGAACATGAAGTTTTGAGCCAAGCTCCATTGCACGAAAAGCTGAAATTGTTGCATTTACGTCGACATTCTCTTAAACCTGAGAAATTGTAAGTAAAACCGGTTTTACTTTATTTTTGAAGGTTTATAGTGTTGAAGTATTGTAGGACTTTTTGTACCGTTATTGTTACTTTAATTGCATTGCAATTTTGACATTACTCAATGAGAGTGAAGGTCTCTAATACTAAATCATCTTTTACCCTTCCAGCTTTTTATCCACATTAAAATCTCGGTATCTATTCCTTGAGTAGTGCACTCAAAAGACATAATTAAGTACTGATGAAATAGAACATTTCATTATGTTATGACAACGACGACTGTGGAAAATGTTATTGAAATTGCTTAGAGTTTGGTATGAGTCACTGTCGAACTCGTGTGTTTAGAAAAAATATTTTATCATCTCAATCAGAAATAACGACGATTTTCTTTAAAAAAGGGTCCGATTGTGTGCTCACTTGGTGGAAGTTACATCGTGAAAATTACAGTCATCATCATCAGCTGGAAGATACCACTCAACTGCTGAACATAGGCCTCCCCCATAGACAGCCATGCCGAATGAAAATTCGCCACTTGCATCCATCGGTTGCCCGCGACTCTCACGATGTCGTCGGTTCTCCTAGTGGGAGGCCTACCTACGCTACGCTGCGTCTTCCGGTCTGTGGTCGCCACTCGAGAACCTTTCTTCCCTATCGGTTGTCAGTTCTACGAGCGATGAGGCCTAAGTGTGGGTGATGTGGTGAAAGTTACATTATAGCACGACTTGTTGTGAACGGCGCGTAAGCTTCACTTTCTGTTTGTAAAACGTCAATCAATCCACGTGAACATAGTCAAGCTTGTTGCACGTAAACCCGTTCGTCAGAGGATATTGTTGCATTTACGTCGACATGTTCTAAAACCTGACAATCCGAGTGAACCGTTTCGTTTAAGTTCTTGTTTTGTTGTGTTGCAGTTTTATGATGAGAAGCATTTCCATGGCCTAATAATTTTCTTCTATTTGAATTATCAACATTGCTATATGGTACAGATACCGACACATCAATGTACTCCAATCAAACGTCTTTGATAACTAAATTTTCAAAAGTAAGGTTTTCAAGATCGTGGTAGGTTACCGTAGTATCATTTTGTATCTTTGAATAAACACAATGCATGGTGCAGATGAGACTAATTAGTGTCTTTTTCACCATAAATGATGCAAATAAAAACGAATTTTAACGAATGATTTGTAACTTGGATTACAGTCACAAGACCCATATTTTATTAACCTAAGTGTATTTAAAACTATTACAGCTTCGAAAATTACGTTTGCTCGTTAAAATGTCCGACCAGCACGTGAACCAAGTCACTTGCTAATTAAGTAGGTAATCAAATCCCTACAAACACAAATCCGCTCATTAAATCTTGCCCAACTTGGTACAGAACAGTAATACCACTAAGCCTCGTCCCATAATCCTGGCTGGAAGGTATTACTGTCCGTGTTACAGACAAAATGGCGCATGTTCGTCAAAGTCAGCGCTTTAGTGCGGATGCGGTGGTCCCGCGTTACTGATGAGCACATTCATTGTGAAAAGCTTGGTTTGTTAAGCTGCAGTTTTTCTGTTGTGGCTTTTATGACTTATGTTTTAGTGAATTTTATTATGTTGGAGAAGAGGTTTAAAGCTTGTGATCAAAAGAAATAAATATTAATTGTGATAAGGAAAATGTGGTGAGAAAATTTCGATTTATACATCAACGCCGAATCGCCAGCCTGTCGGTTTTTTATTAGTTAAATTTCGGGCAGTATACAATGGAAATGCACGATTTGATTCCACCTGCCCCTTTTCATAATCGGACTACAAGACGTACGGCAATACCCTTCAGTATGTTCTGCTAATACTTTTATCGTACCCACAGTTAAGGTGTGGAATTGTCTGTCGTATAATGCGCAATGAGATGCCAATTTGCTTACACAACGACCTATTTTTGGGCCATTTGAGCCTTAAAAATTGCCTCGAGATAAAGAAGCAATTTCAGGGTCGGACGAAAGAAATAACCACAATCTAAGTTGACCTTACTAAATTAATTTAACTTGTAGTCAGTAAAGCCGATAGCCAATCTTTTTAACGCAAATCCCGCCTTCAGTCTGGATTTAAGAACAAAACAACGTTATTAAACTGTAATCCATCGCACAAGTCCTTCTCGTCTTTGAATTATAGCAAGAATATTCCAGAAAAGGAATCTTTGTTTACTCCGCTAGTACGAATAAAGGTGCTCCAACACAGCACACAGCAGTTTTATAACATTAAGCGGGGACCATACTATTAGGAGATAACATTTACATTTGCGATGATAGTCTTAAAATATTCTTATAAATGTCCATCATCGCTATAATTAACGGCATTTCCCTTGTGTGGCAGCATGAGAGAGTATTGCATATTTTATTGTCTCACTTTTTAAAACAAATTGTAACAATAGTTTCATGTAAATTGTTAGTATCGTAATACCACCTTCATGTAACACAATGTTAAAAAACCAATACAACGTTATAATTTTTGTTTTATGACATTGTCCGAGCGCCTGATGATTCAAAGTTATGGTTTTAGAATGGTATACGATGATAAACAACAAGTTGAACTAGGAATGTATTTTAACATGTTATAAAGTCTTTTCATGTCAGACAATGTTTTATAACTTTATAAATCTGTTGTGTAGGAGCGAGCACCTTAAGGTTACGTGGCTTAGGCACCAAGTGACGCACAAATAAGCAGATTAGCAAGGGATCATTTTATCAATAATGGCAATTTGCTGAAAAAGAAGGCAGGAGAAAAGATTTATAAGGAAGCCCCTTAACATATGTGAGATTGGTTTGGAACTTTCTCGAAGCATACTTCGCAAAATGTTTCGAAGAAAAAGCAAATAGTAATAGTAGTAGTAACTAATTGTGTTTAAATAAAATAAAATAAATAACAGAATTTTCCTGCATATTACAAGGTTCATCTCTAATGACATGGTTTATGGTGTTACAGAGTATTGCAGGTAATCCCGGTCTGAAATAATGATGATACATACTATCGCATATAAGTACCTCTGAATAAAGCTGCGGGAAATAATTACCTTTTTTTTTCGCGTGGTAAAATATCAAATGAGTCCTCTCACCCAGGGCTGGTAATAGTGGGCTTGGTGTTATTTATAATGTTCCTGAAAAGTTATTACCTTAATAGGGTCATGCTATGTTTGTTTTACAAATACCTATAATTATAAGAATATAATTTTCTGCATATAATGTCCGAAATATAGAACATGTAAAAGAAGAAGATGAAGTTCCCCGTTTGAGAGTCAATTTTAGAGCACCAAAGGTATTTCCATGCACCAATCAATACTTTAATGAGCGATAAATAACCAATTAGGTACAAATGTGGTCAAACTTACATGCAATTCGCACGCAATTAAATAGGCCTTTAGGAAAGAAAGCAACTGCGAAATTGAAAATCTGGGGGCACGGCAGTGCCCCCACCAAGTCGAGCAAAAAAGCGGCACGGCCGTACCATCCTTTTCTCGAAGCAATTCAGGCCATTTTCGACCCCCTGTAACTTCGTTGTGGATAAAACTAGAAGACTGAATTTTCAGTAACTATGCAGGCATTGTCAAGACACGGTATATTTCAAATTTCATTCAATTTGAACGAGTAGTTTAAGAATTATAACGGGTCAAAGTTTCTTAATTTTGTCACTCACTCACTGACTGACTGACTCACCGATCATCAAAATTCTAAGGCACTTCTAGCAGACCTAGAAGCTTCAAATTTGGAATTTAAGTAGTATTTGGTGTATGAATCAAGGAAAAACTAAAATATTTGGGGGCACGGTAGTGCCCCCGCCAAGTCGAGTAAAATTATTCAATTTTGGTCCAGTTTTCTAGATAGGTACATAACTGATTAAATAACTTCATAATCACATATAAATATAGGCGCACGGTAGTGCCCCTGCCAAGTCGAGCAAAAAATTCCCGTCATGCAAATTAATTCCGCAAAGGATGGATTACCTTCTACTATGGCCGTTACTATGCGCTGCGGTGCTAATAATTCAGAGAGAGGGCTTTAAGAAAATTCGTTGCTGGTAGATATAAGTAGAAGGTACCGAAAAGAAAAAAAGTAGAACTGTCTACAAAATGCAAAAAGAAATGAGATCCCATCAAAAACAATACTTGTCAAAAAAACCAAGTCTCGCAACTCAGTTGTTCTACGGTAAAAAGTTGTGAGATCCATGTAATACCAAGTCTTATCCATGCATCCAAAAATCTTTAATGTTTTATATAAATATATATTGACTTGGTCATCGCACTAATTAATATAATTAACACGTGTTTTCATGCGTAAAGCAATTCACGCTTTCGTTCACTTGGTAAACTCAATATGTAGTACTCTGTAGCAATATTGTGCCTACAAATCACCGTCGGCAGGTGAATTTAATCAAAAGCGGCACAGATTGCCCGCCACAGTCTAATTTACGATCTCCTAATAGACTGCTTGGAACCACTACTAAGGGAAAAAGAAGATTGAATGGTGAAAGGGAATTGAACTTTTTTTTTGGTAAGTTGGTTGGTAATGTTTTTGAATTTCGTGGTTTCGATTTGGTGTAGGTATGTAGTATGAAGGTATTTTTCAGCACCTTTGTAATGATAAACGTTACCGATCCATTTTACTTACTTTTGAAGGAGCACAACTTACGACTTATTACTTGGACCAATTTGACGCATTGTCTTTTGTAATAAACTACCATCAGAAAGAAAATATTAAATTAGAAATACGCAATCTTTCAATGTATTCAATGCCCAATTTAGTATGTCATGGCAGATTGGTCACTTGTGGGGAGATGAATGCACTGGATGAGTAAGTGTTTGTACAGAGTCTGTAACTAGTGACGACAAACTTTTTGTAATTAATTAATGTTTAGTATTGTTCTCTAGTAAGTGACATGTTTCTATTTAGAATTAAGTTTCTTTAAACCTAACCTTTTATATTAAACCATCTGCTGAAAAATATCTGTCTTGCGTTAAAATACAAAATCATAGTAGTGGTCCTTCCACGGTAGTGATTAACGTTCAACTAGATCAGCGCGAGCTAAGCGAGTGTTATGCTCATCTAACGCTAGTGTTCCGTAGCATTAGAGCTTGTACACGACCAAGACGCTCAAGCGAAACAAAATAGTGTAGTGAAAGTAAGATACTGCATAGGAAACATGTGAAAAATTATGCTTAAAGCACGCCATACGAGTCACAGCTAAAAAACGCGACGTTCCACGTGGCATGTATGGTGTTTCTCCAGAATCTTTTTTGTTAATTTGAATGGCATTTCACATGGCAACCTCTTGGTTGACATGTAAATACCTAATTATGTTTTGTGTGATGGTTATCCCTTGCAAATATAAAAATTCTGTGATGCCTTGAATTTTTATTTAAGTGAGTTAACATGTTTACATCGCACCCACAATACAAGAGATATTCAAAACATAGGGGTAAGTTTAATTGTTGATGAGTTTGCTCTTGAGGTTTGGGGTGATACAAATAAATTCGACGATGGAGCGAGCTTACCCAAAAGAAGCCTGTATACTTCTTTTACATTGCTAAAGGATACTTGCATTATCCATGCTAAAATCTGTGTATTTACAAATATATTTTTAAGGAATCGGAGGAGAAATTGAAAAATTCTGCTGCAAACAGGGTTCGAACCTGCATCTTTTGGATAGGTGCTCCGGGCGCCTTAGCCAATTAGCCTTAACCTATCCAGAAGACGTAGGTTCGAACCCTGCTCGCTACAGAATTTTTCGATTACGTTTCTTTAAAAATATCTTAGCGAATTCACGACGCATATCTCTCTGGGTATTTAGTTTTAATCACGCACTTGTTTTCGCGCCTCTTAAGTCTAGCAATCATAATTTTAATCACAAGCCTACGCATCTTATCTTCATACGTCGTTAGCTTCCTAGCACTACATAACTTAAGTATATCACAAGAAGTCTACATCAAAGAGGTTCAGATTGTGCGGTTACGAAGTTAATATAAATGTCTCCTCCATTATTTAAATTAGGGGACTTACATTAAAATATACGGGTACCCGCGTCAAGTGCAGACGGGGAAGTTTGCGAGTTTCCTTCATGATACTGAGTAATAAGATCTGTGTATGTTAATATCACTTTCCTTAATCTTCGGTAAAGACATGAAGTTACTTGATGGTGTAATTCACCTCAGTCCTAGTCGGGAAGTAAAGTTAGTGAGTAGGTATTAAGTTTTTGTTTTCGGAATTGAGAAGATGTAAAGAAAATTACTGAACTAAATTGAATGCATGTTTTAAAATCCAACAAAAAAATAATCAAGCATATTGGACAGAAACTACGGAGTAATCGGTGTAGAAGTACATACATTAAAAATAGCGGGCCCAGTGGCAACAGCCCCGACTTACAAGTTGTAGGTCGTAGGTTTAAACCCAACCAGGCGATTTTTTTTTTTTTTTTTGAAATTCAAAGCGCCTAGTTTTGCAGTTATTGCCAACCCAAATACTACTGTTATTATCTTATTAAGAAAATATTACTTGCACTCTAAATGTAATAGAAAAGGCATAGTTTTATTCTATCGTATTTATTCCTTAGTATGAAAACCCAAAATACGATCCAAAGATAGCTTAGGGTCAGAAGAAGAGGTCTTAGGGACCGTTCACACTAAATGTCACGTTTGCAGAAATTGCTACAAGAGAAGTCCCGCATGTAGTAAAATTCCTCTTTCGGAAAAATCTTTATAAGAGGTACACAGTTTTAAATAATGTTTTGCTTCGAACCAGTAGTTCTTGAGTTATTGCCTTCAACTTAATAAACTCTTCAGTTTTATAATATCAGTATAGAGTATAGATATTATAGTAGGGTAATGTACGCGTTTGTGAGCTTGTTTTTAGGAAGTAATCTATGGGACTGCTCGAGTAGAAAATTCGTCCACAACATTTATTTTTTCGAACTCTATGGTCGCTAGTCTATCATATTTATAATTATCTTTATTTGCATTCCATAATTTCAATAATAGAGATCTTAAAATAATAATGCTTATAGATAGGTACAATTATGGACGTTGTATGTATAGGGCACAGCAAAAATGAAATTACATTGGGTCTTAAAATTTTACTTGCCGTTAGCGATCGGCCAAATAAGACAAGCCGAGAATTATTGTCAACGAAATTTGATGAGCAATGTCTGGCTCTAGATGCAACTCTGAAGCCAACGACGATAATTATATTACTAGACCCCGCATGCACGATCTAAGCAACAAAAACTATTCTATCAACTCGCTGAGGTCCTACGTAAGCGAGGGGGACGGCGTACTGCGTTGTGATTGGCTAACTCAAGGTCTGTTCTGCCTCGCGGTATGTTTACGGCTCACAGGAGTGGTCGAAATAAGACTGATATAAGACTTTTTTGCCTAATGTGTTGACAGACATCGGTCGCCTGTTATTAGGAGTCTCGTAATATTATCGTCGTTGTCTGAAGCTGACCACGATCTCAGACGTCATGAGGGACCGACTACAGAGAGAGTCTGGCTCAAGTCAAGTGTGAATACTTCCCAAACTGTCCCTTACGTCACAGCTACATCTGTCCACGTCCAAGTTATTCTAAGTAGTGACCCTCGTTCACATGATGGCATCAATTTAATCAATCAGAGTTGGGTCTGTCTCGTCCGCCATTAAACATTCACCGTTCTTAGATTTATGTATAGTTAGTTCGGTTTTGTGGTTGACAAGTTTCTGGAAGTTTCGGGCTGGTGGAGTTACTTATATTGCTTTGTGTTGTGGAAGAATGAGATTTGAAGTATTTTACGGTAGATTAGATAATAATATTTCCCTTCATGTGTACTTTCAAAGTAAAATGACATCAAAGTTTTGGAACGGTTTTCAGATTCTCATCTGTAATAATAATTTGAAAGTTCAGAATCTTAGATAAGATTTAGGATGAAACGAGCTCACCCAGAAGAAACTCCTACGCACGGCAAAAACACAGTAAAAATTCTTTTCCGCCGGACTCCGACAGGATGGTGATAAAGAGCCAGGTAGCATCGGTGAGGCCCATAACCGTCTGTGAAATCTTGATTTAATTTCTTACCTTTTCTTATATAGGTACATATTTTTGCAAAAATCTTTTTCCTCCGAAAGCTGAGTATATTATTTTTTTCAAACCTGTCCATTTTGGTCTAAAAATCGGACAGTTAGCAAACACCTATACATGTTTTCGATTGTAGCAACAATATAATTGATAGCCACACAAATACCACAGACATCATAAGGCGTTTGTACACACACGTCCATCCTCAGAAGCCACCACGTTGCGGTTAGATCGCACTTACATACGTGTAATGGCTGCCCACACTTACGCTAATCAAATGAAACGATTTACATTCAATAATTCGCGCTTCGTTGCCATGGGGGTAAATAGAAACTATAGAACGTCACTTAAATTATTACTCGCATTAATGCACGCTTCGTGAATTATTAAATATTATTCGCATTAACGCACGCTTCGTGAATTTTGCCACTTTGGAAAGAATAATTCGAACCACAAGCGCGATTTGAACCTGCACCTTTTGAATTCAGCACATTCGATGGTCTTACCAACTGAGCTATCGAGCGTTTTACCTACAAACGTCGTATTCTTCAATCCTTTGCGTCTACGGTTAAACGTCTTACGGTTGCGGGCATGCGGGCGGCGAGTAAAGGGCAACTCGCTGTATCCCGCCGATCATGGACCATGCCCGGTTCGACGGCGCGTTGTGTTCCACGCGCGCCTCAAAGACATAAAGGGCTATTGAAGGACACTGTGGATTTTACACAAGAAGTATATTTTATACAAGTCTGACAGTCTAGGGTCATTTGATGATTTCACCACGAAAAAAAAAATGTCTTACGGTTACGTTCAGTTCCTTCTATTGCAGAGTAATTAAACTTTTGCAAGATGACATTCCCTTCGACTCTAAAGACAGACGTTATAGAACCTTATTTAACAGTATTAGCACTCACTTCCAAAAAGAGTGTCCTTAAAGTGTGTCTATAAAGATCTGCGGTTTGGAATGAGCACCTACGGTACTTTCACAGTTTCTATGTCTTGTGACTGGAACTGTAGCACCATAACTTTTTTTGTACTTATTTTATTTTATGTCTTTTTACAATTTTAAAGTGCCTGTAATTGGCCTAGTTGAAATAAATGATTTGATTTGACTTCAACAACAAGATAGTAGCTGTAAACCGATCCTTAGAAGGTGTAGTAAGTAAACCCACAGATCGGGCGTCGGAAGCCACAATGTGGTTATAGCGCACTTCCGAGTAATGGCCGCCCACACTCGGCCTGATCAAATGGAATGGTTTAATGGTCGTGTAATGTAACATTATAGACATAGAGAGATTAGAGAATCTAGTTGGGTTACCAATTAAATTATAAGTGCGTTTCAGATAATACTCGCTAACCGTGTATGTATGATTTGATGTATGAATGTGTCAATCTGAGTTACCATCTTAGCACGATACTTTAATGGAAAGAGCAACTGAAGACCGTATTAAAATAAAAAATAAAACTATTTATATATATCTGGGAGGGAAAACGGCATGGAAGTTAACGCTCAAACATAGTCGGCCACTGAGGTGCTATTTTCCGAAGACGAAATTATTAAAGTTAATGTGTAAATCCGTGTAAAATTTGATTTTTGTTAAAAAAAATATTAATCTTTACACAAAATATAGCGACATTCATAGCATTAATACAAGAAACAAGGATATGCTAAAAGTGCCCGCGAGTAGGCTCCATAAAATAAGTAATTCATTTAAATGCCAAAGTGTACGTTTCTACAATAAACTCCCAAACCACGTTAAAGAACTAAGCCTAAACAAATTTAAATCAGTTATTAAACAACAATTATGTAAAAAGAGTTACTATAAAATCAATGAATACCTTGATGACAAGATGGCCTGGGAGTTAGCTGCTCCGATGCACCCTCAAGCATCAAACACCCTGTGACGTTTTTTATTCTTTGATAATGTGAGGAATATGTGGTTTCAGAGGTCGTAAAGCTCCTTACGTACTGAGTTGAGCTTCTATTCTCTGACACAGCCATGCTTACACTCGCAAGACGATCTCCGGCCACCGTAGGCGCGGGCATGCGGGCGGCGAGTAAAGGGCAACTCGCCGCCCGACCATGGACCATGCCCGGGTCGACGGCGCGTTGTGTTCCACGCGCGCCTCAAAGAGCGTCAGCATAATGACGAGGCCCCCTCTCAGAGGGCTAAAGCCTGCCGGGGTCGCGGGTCTTATACCATCACCGTGACCCCGGAACATAAAGGGCTATTGAAGGACACCGTGGATTTTAGTCAGTACAAGTCTGACAGTACCTCTCGCCCTGCCCGGGGTGGGAGGTCTCATTTGATGATTTTACCACGTAAAAAAAAAAAAAAAAAGCCATGCTTACACTGACTGAACTTAAAGCTTTTCTTTGTAGTCCTTTCTTAAAAAGACTATCTCAGACGAGAACCTACATGATCCTCACAAGTATCTGTATGTATGTATTGACGCATGTTTTTTTTTTTTTATATACAAGCCGACATTTCCTTTTTTTTTATACTATCTGACATTTTCGATTTTTTTATATACAATCTGACATGCATTTTTTTTTTTTTACACTTTTTATATACAACCTGACATGTATGATTTTTTTATTTTATATACAATTTTTATTTTTGTGTGAGTACTTGGATCCGTGTGGGTCAACTTGTTGTGTTTTTATTTATTTTTTATAATTATTGTGATGTCTGACAGTTTGAGTAACTTACGCGGCCTACACAAGTCCTTTCTTTGGTATTGTTCGTCGTGTCGTTGAGCTCCTTGAGTTATGAGTCGAGCTCCACGGTAACTGACAAATGCTTGCACTGACTGGACAGGTCCACTCAAATTTGTGTGGTTCTTTCATCAAAAGACCATTTCAGACCTGGCCTGCATGATCCTCGTATAACCTTTTCTGCATTTATAATGTCTGGACTTTAAAAGAGACAGTGACCTCTGAGTTTGTTTCGGCTGTTTCTTCTCAGAGTAGTCAGGTACGAAACACCGGCCTCTTCTAGTTTTATGAAAAGACGTGTAAAAGTGTTGATATAACCTACTTGCATAAATAAGCATCATTTCATTTCATTTCATCATTTCATTTCATGGAGAAAACGAATTTTCCTAGCTATGTAACCTAGCCAGATCGATTTTTAGTCTTTGTAAACCCTCAAAAGCTAGATTTTATCGAAATCGTTATCAAAAATCTGAGAATATAATTACCCGTACTAATATTGCGGTTTCAAGTCATCAATCGTCGTGAGAGGCCTGTCACCCAGGGCAGGGCAGGACGGACAGTCAGACTTGTACTGTTTGAAATCCACGGTGTCCTTCAATAGCGCTTTACGTTCCGGAGCCACGGTTACTTGTTGGTCCCGCAACCCTGGCAGGTCATAGATATATAGGATAGGATAAAATCTAAGAACCTTGTTATTATGCTTTACATTACGTAGATGATTTTCGCGGAAAAAGTGGAGCACGGAAGACAGATCTCTCGGAATTCTAAAGTAGATGATTTTGTATATATACGACTGCTATTTCGTTAGGGTCCCTTAACCATAAGTGCACGATTTATCACAGACCTCAAATGTAAGGGTATATTTATTTTGGGAG
Source organism: Agrotis ipsilon (assembly GCA_028554685.1). Classification (NCBI taxonomy): domain Eukaryota; kingdom Metazoa; phylum Arthropoda; class Insecta; order Lepidoptera; family Noctuidae; genus Agrotis; species Agrotis ipsilon. The sequence goes on along the minus strand of CM052970.1, from coordinate 15,690,830 downwards.
TACTCGTATCCTATTTTCTACTAAAACGTAGGTACGTACTTTTATATTTTTTATGTAAATCTGTATATTTTTGTAATCTTTTGGCTACTCTTCTATCACAGAACTGATTTTTAATGAGTTGATTTTCGTTAATCACGGGTTGACATTCCCGTGGAATAATTACAGACCTTCACACGGACTACGTCATGGGCTAGTAATTTTATAACAAAACTTTATAAAATCGTAACTCAATGACCTTATACATTCTAATACCACTTCATCATCATCAACATCATCAGCCTATAACATTCCCACTGCTGGGACACAGGCCTCCTCTCTTGTGAGAGGGAGTGGGCTATAATCCACCACGCGGGCCCAGAGCGGATTGGCAGATGTAACATGTCTTCGAATTTGATGGTTCTAGGACATGCCGGTTTCCTCACGATGTTTTCCTTCACCGTTTTGAGAGCAGTTTGGCGTATTACACAAAGTAATACGCCAAGCTGGGTTCGAACCCACGACCTACAAATCGTAAGTCGGGACCGATACCATTGGGCCAACACTGCTCAAATACCACTTACCTACCATTAAATTTAATTGTTATTAATTCCATTGCTAGCAGTCATTACAGTCATTGCACAGTTGGTGCAGGGGCTGAGCGATTAGACAGCTGCACTGCGTGTCGCGGGTTCAATTCTTGCTGGGAGCACATATTTGTATGATGGGTCTGGCTATTTGTGTATGTGAGTTTATAATTTATTATGACTGTAAACATATCACCGACACAAGAGAAATTCTTAGCTTGAGAAAAGTCTAAAAAGAAAAAAAGAAAATACTATAAAGGAGAACCTTCCTCTTTTGAAGTCTGACAAAAAAACTAAAAGAAACGCAATAAAATCCAAATCCCACCGTCTTTGTAGACGGATTAAGCCGCAATAGCCAGCACTTTACTGATAAAAAAGATAAAACCGCATTAATATGGACACCACTCCCGCCATTAAGAACTTCTTTTCAAGATCATTTTATTGCAGTATTAAAGCGGTTATGGCTTCAGTCGTTAGACGGTACTCAAAGACTGTTATAGCTTGGATAATCAGATGAATCCTGATGTTTTTTTGAAGACCTTGGCTAAACGTATTTTCTATTAATCGACCTAGTAGTTACTTGTCTTATTAAGTGTTTTATCTTGGCCTCAATCGAGCATAGAAGCAGAAATAAAGGCGAAATCTCCTGAAAAAGACTTTTAAATTTTACTCTCTCTTGGTTTCATAATAGTTCTTTAGTTATTGATAACTTATTCAAGTCCAGTTGACCATACATCGCTCCAAAGGTGCACAAACTGGTTCGTTTATGCCAGGAATTGGACGATAATGTCGCTACTATCAAAGAAATGTGATATTTGACTGTTTCTTAAAAGTAAAACGTTCGACTTACATCATCATTCAGCAATGGAATAAGAATGGATTTTAGTTCATCCTATTTTTATTCATGAAACGCGTTTAAATGCGGAAGCCTGGTGTCGATTATCACTAAAAGACGCTTAGCGTTTGAGCCATCAGAATCCAAAGAAAATGACTTGAAATTGTAAAACGGAAGTTGAATTTAAATATCTTGCTTTTCAACTTGACAATTTTCCGATATGTGCCAAGGCTGTGAAAATGGTATAATCTTACAATTCTTGCGTATTTACATATTATGCTAAAGGCTTTTATGGATACTAAACGTTGAAAGAAATATGAACTAGAAAAAGGGTTTTCTAAATTCAAATGCATTATCAACCATATGACAACGAGAGACAACGCCGGAAAGTATTAACTTATCTGTGTTAGGAAATGACGAGTAAGGTAAAATGTATCGCCATTTATCTGAAAATTTTACTTAACGTTGTGTGACACACGTATTAAAGACTTCGGAAGTTCATTTGGTGAGGTATCATCAACTGCCTAGCCTTTTCCCTACTATGTTGGGGTCGAGTTTCCAGTATAAGCCGATGCAGATATGGAAAAAATACTGGTATTCACCAGTATTTTTCCATATCTGACTGTGAATATCAGGAAGGCAGTTCTTGCTAGTAATCAATATAGTACGATACCCTTTGGTTACTGGTTGTTAGATTTCTATTAACAACCTCTAATGGCTGTCAAAGATACAAAACTGACAGCTGTAACGTGCTTTTTGAAGCACGGAAAAAGCTCTACATATAATGAATGCTCACACGGGTTTTATGATAGCATTGACAAGTGCGGTTTTTCTTTGTTACTCTGTTACCTGTTATTATTTAGTCACGAGCTCCAGATAATTATTATATTACTTGTGTGATGTACAACAAAAATAATAAATGGAAAGCGAATAAATGGAAGCGTATTGTTCTGGGCGCTAGTTAAAAGAAATATTTATTTATACCATTCCCCTTCGAAAAAGCTACTTTTACTCACGGAAAACAGTGCGTAAAAGTAGTCTTTTACGCACTGTTTTGGTGTTTGAATTTAGAACACTTTAGTACATACGACCTCGACCGCGATGCTGGACAACCCCCTTGCTAATATGAAAATTACTCTTAATTTAAATCATTGCTCCGATTTTAATGTCAGCTTGTTGGCGCAGTGACCGAGCGATTGGACGACTTCGCACCCACGTGTGTGTGGAGCAGACTTATTAAAAAAAAACTTTATTTTGTTTCGTTAAATATCTTTATCGCTCAAATCTTTATTTTTCTCGTAGTCATGGTATAAAGTATCGTTTGTAACTCTTGAATTAAACGGATTTAAATCGAGGGCCTGAATCACTCGCGTCGCTCAAGATTCAATCATCATGAATTACTCCCTACGGTCGTGATTCAGTCATTAAAATCCTTCGCTTGCTCTTGATTCATATAATGGCCCTCGCTTTAAATCCGCTCTTTATTCACTAGTTGCAAAATATACTATTTTAATTTAGTTTTTGTTTACACTGATTTAATTTTATATTTGACTGATTTATTGTATCTCATTAATAATCCTTTTTTTTGTTTATTTAAATGTATGTTTTAATGATTTTATTTAATTTTTGTGATGTAGTTTTGTACGGATTATTATATCTGAAATCAATATATATATATTAATATTTAGTAATAATAAGTTTTACTAATGGAAGCCTACTCCCCAAATAAAATCAAGGAAATATTAAGATTGTAATATTCAGCTAAGTTATCAGTTCCAGACATTACAAAAGAACAGTCATGATGGTAACACTGCTAACACGTTTTCCAGACATCATAAAATATTTCTCTCATTTCAAGCTGGGAAGAAATGTGAAAAAGACGCACAATTTCCGCAAGCACTTAGGAGCCAAGTTTTAATATTCTCAAGTCAAGAACGGGCGCCATACTTTGATAAATGTTCCACTATTTATTTATGGTTCTTAGTGCTTAAATATTTAATGTGTGTATAAGAGAAAAGGGTATTCATTTTATTATTTAATGCTTTAGTTATCATTTGCGCTCACAATTTTCTCAGCATGTAATTGATTGTTATTCATCTTCTTTTATAGTATCAAACATTATCTTTTATTTTTTAAATAAAGCGGTGGAGCTTTTACTTTCATTACAAAGAAGAATCTTATTAGAAGACCCAAGTCCCTTCAATTTAAAGAAACGTGCTAACCACAGCAGAACGGAGCGAATTAGAAACTTAATCCGACAACTGAGATCTAGAAAGTTCGCTAACTAACTTAGTTCGGTTCTAGTTAGATTAGAATTAGACGAGATTTTTTGAGGTTCATATATTCTAGATTTTCGTACTTATACATACACAACATGAGATCTTATCTTCGAAGAGATAAACAGAGATTTGGAGCAATTTTTATGATCGTGGTAGATACATCGAATGACTCTTCCCACCCAACTGTCATACTTGTTATGTTATGACTAATTTACGTTGATCCTTCAATAGTCGTTAACGTTTCACAGTTACCTGATGAGACAATCCCGTGACCCCGGCACGCTTTGGCCTTCCAAGGGGGCCCCATCATATTGCTGACAGCTCTTTGATTCGCGTGTGGAACACGACGCGCTGTCGATCCTGCATGGTCCATGACCATACAGGCGCTGTCATGCGTACGGCGAGTCGCCCATTATTCGCCGTCCGAATGCCCGCCACTACGGTGGCCAGAAATAGCCTCACGATGTCCGATGCCGTGGGCGTCTCCCGCGGCGGCTGGGTTGTGAGGTCGAGGCTGTCCTCTTCCTCACGGCTCCCGCCTTCTCCTTCACTAGCGTGACTGATTCGCAGAAGGAGGCGACCGCTTCCCATTCCATCTCGCCCCGAAGCATGGCCTCGACCTATGCTGGGCAAGAGAGGTCACCGGCTATCGCTTCCGTGAGGACACGGCGGTGCTCTGCTCAAGCAGGGCAGACATACGCCGTATACTCCACCGTGGCTTCCTGGTGATTCTCGCAGTGGTGACAACTTAGCGTTTCTTCCTGCCCCATCAGACACAAGAACCTCCTGAAACTTTCGTGTCCGGTAAGGACCTGTGCCAAGCGGAGGACTTACCTCCGCGATTACGGCGTGCCCATACCTTGGATGTGACAGTCGTACCCTTCATACATTTCTGCTATTGCGCCGGAGCTCTTCTCGCAGTGCTTCGACTTGTTGAGGAAGCTGTTAATTACCCTAGCGTTTAATCTAAATGAAGAGAAATTGTTGACAGCAAAATTTCACCGGCTAATGAGCTCCCTCTCTCTAAAAGGGGATCCGGGCGTGGTCCATTGTACGGACGGCGAGTCGCCCACTACTCGCCGTATGTCCCACCGTGTTCTCCGGAAATCCTCGCAGTGAGGACCTGCGTCAAGTAGAAGGCTAGGACGCCGAGGTGACTCTCCTGCCACTACTCAAAGAGGAGTCTTACCTGCGCGGTTGCGGCGTGCCCTTACCATAGATGCTACATACCTTCCTGATATTGCGCTGGAGCTCTTCTCGCAGTGCCTCGACTTGTTGAGGCTAATGTAATTAATTACCTTAGTAATCTATATGAAGAGAAGTTGTTGACAGCAAAATTTCACCGGCTAACGGGCTTATACACGACATGACTGACCTATACTGGTGTGCGAAAGTTGAAGTGACAGCACATAAAGAGCTATGTATTTTCCAAAACTTTTCAATACTCCCCCATGTTTGCTACTCACGTCTTGCGTTCCCATCGCTACGTTTCCATCGCTTATGTTTCCCACGTTTTCAGGCTACGTTTGTTCCCAGTCGCCGCCCTACGTACCAAGAGACATGATCTTACGATGCAGATGATTTACACTTTTTATACGAGGGCAGACGGTTGGTTTTCCCACGTATTGCTGCCAACGTGTTCGTTTCAGCGAGTTGTTTAACAGCGTTTTTGTTTCCGACGTGGTGATGGATGGCGACATGGATGATGTAAATCTAAGCTTGGTGCTATTTGAAAGAGTTAATTGAAATAATTATTACAGCTGGAACTCTTAACTTTTGCTATCCTGATGCAGGTCTGTCATTTGTGTCATATACCTCAGAGCAGTTCTTCTTGTAAAGGCAAAATCATCAAATGAGTCCTCCCACCCAGGGCAGGTCAGGACGGACTGTCCGACTAGTACTGACTAAAATCTACGATGTCCTTCAATAGCCCTTTACGTCACGTTAATTCTTTAGTCCCCCGGCAGGCTCTGACCCTCTAAAGGGAAGGGGGGGGGGCGGGGTCATTGTGCTGACACTCTTTAAGGCGCATGTGCATTACAACGCGCCGTCCACCCGGGTTTGGTCCATGATCAGACGGCGAGTCGCCCATTACTCGCCGTCCGCATGCCCACGCCTACGTTGTCCGGAAATCGCCTCACGATGTCTTGTGCCGTGGGCGTCTCCCGCGCCGGCTGGGTTGTGAGGTTGAGGCTGTCCTCTTCCTCACGGCGCCCGCCTGCTCTTTCGCTAGCATGACTGCTTCGCAGAAGGAGGCGACCACTTCCTAATGCATCTCACCCCGCAGCATGGCCTGCCGGGAGAGGTTGCCGCCTATCGTTTCCGTGAGGACACGGCGGTACTTTTCTCAACACAACGTATGCCCCACCATGTCCTTCGGGTATCCTCCCAGTGACGACTTGCGTCAAGGGGATGGGAGGAAGCCGTGGTGACTCTCCAGCCACTTCTCAAAGAGAGGTCTTACCTGCGCGGTTGCGGCGTGCCCTTACCATAGATGCGACAGTTATACCTTCCTGATATTGCGCCGGAGCTCTTCTCGCAATGTCTTGACTTGTTGAGGATGGTGTAATTACCTAAGTAATCTATATGAAGAGAAGTTGTTGACAGCAAAATTTCACCGGCTAACGGGCTTATACACGACATGACTGACCTATACTGGTGTGCGAAAGTTGAAGTGACAGCACATAAAGAGCACATAAACTTTTCAATATACCCCTATGTTTGCTACTCACGTCTTGCGTTCCCATCGCTACGTTTCCATCGCTTACGTTTCCCACGTTTTCGGGCTACGTTTGTTCCCAGTCGCCGCCCTACGTACCAAGACACATGATCTTACGATGCAGATGATTTACACTTTTTATACGAGGGCAGACGGTTGGTTTTCCCACGTATTGCTGCCAACGTGTTCGTTTCAGCGAGTTGTTTAACAGCGTTTTTGTTTCCAACGTGACGATAAACACGAAACATGGATGATGTAAATCTAAGCTGTTTCCTATTTGAAAGAGTTAATTGAAATATTACAGCTGAAACTCTTAACTTTCGCGTTACTTCGTTTGTTCTTAGCTATCTTAATACAGGGCAGTCATTTGTGTCATGTGCCTCAGAGTTTTTTTTTTGTCGTTGTAATATCATCAAATGAGTCCTAAGCCAGGGCAGGGCGGGAGGGACCGTCAAACTTGAACTGACTAGAATCCACGAATTCCTTCAATAGCTCTTTACTTTCCGGATCACGGTAATTCGCTAGACCCGCGAATCCGGCAGGCTTCGCCCTCTAAAGGGGAGTCGTTATGTTGATATACTATTTGTGGTGCGTGTGGAATACAACGCGCCGTTGATCCGGGCATAGTTCACGGTCAGACAGCGAGTCGCCTATTACTCGCCGCCCGGCCTCAGAGCTGATAGCACAGCGTGTTTAAAACCACCACAAAATAATATTGCGATAAAATTTGTATTATAGAACATTCTATTCCATTGTCAAGCAAATTTTCTGAACTGCTTGCAATGTAAACAACATACTACTTAATCGCGACGGACAAACACACATAAATCACAAACAAACGGGTCGAACCGAAAACTTCTTTTTAATTCAAGTCATTTATAAAGGTTAACGGATGACAAAATCATTTAAATATACCCTCAAATCAAGAAAAAATAATGTACTCACCGATAACCGATGAAATATAAATATGTCTAACAATTTACGACACCAGCACATAACACAATAAAACACAATTGGTGCCAGGATTTCACAGAAAAAAACACTATAATCGTAATGGTAGACAGGAGTAAATAACTACTGTTGACTAGCGCGCGCGCCGAAGGACGTGAGACTGACACTAAAGAGGTCACAAAGCACAAATTATTACCTCAACGGTGACAAAAATCAAAAGCAATGAGGGTAGTGTGAGAAGAACATACCAATGTCAACTCTTTCGATGAAATACATACCAAAAATCGTTAATTTTAACAATTTACTTCCACTTTTAAAACAATAATTCACACTTCTACGACACAAACAATTTTATTCGCGAATACTAAGGATTTCAACCTGCTCGGCTCAAGGCACAAACTAGACTAACCTCAAATACACAATTAGCTCAACTATGACAATAATCAAATGCAATGAGGGTAACGGAAAAAGAAACATATTCAAATCGAATTAATCTTTTTGAATCGATATCGTTGCAACAAAAATGTTTTAAAACTTTTAAAATATTCGATTAATTGTATTCCATAATTATTTTTAATAATTCTGGTTAAAACCAACGATAAAAACTAACATTAATGTTACCATAAACAAAAAATATACCAGACTAAAACTCATTGTAAGTAAACCATATTTATTTGTAGTACGGTAACACCGTTTTAACACTAAGAACGAATTAATTTTGTATCGATACTGTTTCCACAAAAAAATATAAACTCCTTTAAAAATGAAACAGTATAAATTAGCATAAATGTACAAAAAATGGACCAGTCTAAAACTCCTTTGAAGTAGGTAAACGGTACACCTTGTTTATTTACTTTGTACTATAGCAACATAGTTCCAAGACAATTCTACCAACATAATAAACGTAAAAATTTGTGAGGACGAATGTTTAGATGTTTGTTACTCTTTTATGCAAAAACCACTGAACAGATTTGGATGAAATTTGGTACACTGATAGTTAATAACCTGGATTAACACATAGGTTAGTTTTTAATCCCGATTTTTTGTTCTTGTGGGATAATTTTTGAGTTATACCGGGCAAAACCACTGGCAACCCATAAGCCCCATTTAAACCGTAAAATATACATTTTTTTCTGGAAGATACACACTTTTTTACCTTGGCGGTTTACGTGGCTTATCTTGTCTGTAATCCATTGTTTGTTTAGAGAAGTGTTGAAGATCTTTTAAGTACTTTTCAGCTGCCTTTAATTAAGCCTTCTTTGTTAGATTATAAAAAAGAAAGTTGAGGTAAGTAGGCAGCTAATAATGTTTATTTTGAACTTATTGGTGTGATTTTTATATGTGAGGTGTGAGGAGCTCGTGGCTAAATTATTACAGCCACACAGGCCGATCTTCAGGTTGAAGCCGCGCTTGCCGATGTTGGTCTGTGGATGGATATTTCATAGCGAGTTTCGTCCTTTCGACAGACTTGTTGTTCCCGGCTGTTATTTGTAGATCTTTGTCAGTCATTTACTCGTAAAGTCTGACAACCAGTCTTATCATGGAGTTTTGTATTACCTAGTTATTGGGTTGTCGAAGTCCGATAGGCAGGCGCTCCATGTAAAATACCTATATTCAGCAGCTTCCAGTTTGACTGGAAGCCGACCCCAACATAGCTGGGAAAAGGCTAGGCAGATGATTTATGATTTTTGGTGCTCCGGGCGCCTTAGCCAATTAGCCTTAACCTATCCAGAAGACGTAGGTTCGAACCCTGCTCGCTACAGAATTTTTCGATTACGTTTCCTTAAAAATATCTTAGCGAATTCGCGACGCATATCTCTCTGGGTATTTAGTTTTAATCACGCACTTGTTTTCGCGCCTCTTAAGTCTAGCAATCATAATTTTAATCACAAGCCTACGCATCTTATCTTCATACGTCGTTAGCTTCCTAGCACTACATAACTTAAGTATATCACAAGAAGTCTACATCAAAGAGGTTCAGATTGTGCGGTTACGAAGTTAATATAAATGTCTCCTCCATTATTTAAATTAGGGGACTTACATTAAAATATACGGGTACCCGCGTCAACTGCAGACGGGGAAGTTTGCGAGTTTCCTTCATGATACTGAGTAATAAGATCTGTGTATGTTAATATCACTTTCCTTAATCTTCGGTAAAGGCATGAAGTTACTTGATGGTGTAATTCACCTCAGTCCTAGTCGGGAAGTTAAGTTAGTACGTAGGTATTAAGTTTGTGTTTCCTGAATTGAGAAGATGTAAAGAAAATTACAGAACGAAATTGAATGAATCTTTGTATTGCAGTAATAATCAATTATGCTGCATCTAACAAAAAAATAATCAAGCATATTGGACAGAAACCACGTAGTAATCGGTGAACAAGTACATACATTAAAAATGGGCAGCCCAGTGGTTGTTACCACTGGGCTGCCCATACACACACTTAACAGTTGTAGGTTTGAACCCAGACAAGCGAATAAATAATTTTTCAAACGTGATACTAAAATACAAAGCGCCTAGTTTTGGAGCTTACCCAAATATACCTGTCATAATCTTATTAAGTAAATAATTACTTGCACTCTAAACGTAATAGAAAAGGCATAGATTAATTCAATCGTATTTATTCTTTAGTATGGAAACCCAAAATACGATCCAAAGATAGCTTAGGGTCAGATGAAGAGGTCTTAGGGACCGTTCACATCAAATGTCACGTTTGCAGAAATTGCTACAAGAGAAAATGAATTGCATGCAGTAAAATTCCTCTTTCCGAAAAATGTTTATATGAGTTACACAGTTTCAAATAATGTTTCGATTCGAACCAGTAGTTCTTGAGTTATTGCGTTCAACCAAACAAACTCTTCAGTTTTATGTTATTAGTATAGATATTACGCTAGGGTAATGTTTGTGTGCTTGCTATTACTTTATTTTATTTTTTTATAACGTTGCCCCATACTAGGAATTTCTTCTTGTATCGTTTCTATGTTTTTTTTTTGTGTATATGTTTCTATTTTTGTAAAACCACTCATTTTACAAAAATAGAAACGTATACACAAGCACCAAGACCCGAAACACCTACTTGCAGATCATACAAATATTTGTTCCGTACGGGGATCGAACCCACGACACGCTGCGCAGCAGTCGATCGCTCAGCTATACGCCAACCGTAACGTTGTGCTTTTAGGAAGTAATCTATGGGACTGCTGGATTTGAAAATTCTTCCACATACATAATCATTTTCTTTTTTTCGAACTCTATGGTTGCTAATCTATGGTAATTAAATTGAGTCTTAAAATTTTACTCGTACACTTGCCATTAGCGATGGGCCAGATATGACAAGCCGAGAATTACTGTCCACGGAATTTGTTGACCAATGTCTGGCTCAAGTCAAGTATGAATACCTCCCAAACTGTCCCTTACGTCACAGCTACATCTGTCCACGTCCAAGTTATTCTAAGTAGTGACCCTCGTTCACATGATGGCATCAATTTAATCAATCAGAGTTGGGTCTGTCTCGTCCGCCATTAAACATTCACCGTTCTTAGATTTATGTATGGTTAGTTCGGCTTTGTGGTTGACAAGTTTCTGGAAGTTTCGGGCTGGTGGAGTTACTTATGTTGCTTTGTATTGTTCAAGGATGAGATTTTAACAATTTTACGGTAGGTTTGGTAATAATCATAATTATTGCCATGTGCATTTTCAAAGTAAAATAACATCAAAGCTCTGGAAGGGTTTTCAGATGATAAATTTGAAAGTCCAGAAACTTAGATGAAACTTAGGATGGACAAGCTCTTGAACAAGCTTTGACTTTGACTTTGAAGATGCTTCTGCACACGGCGGGTGTCAGCACTGGATGACAAAAATATGATGCAAAAGTACCTATGTATATAAGAAAAGGTAAGAATTTTCATTTAATCTTATATCTCTGTTATCTAATTAAACTGTGTTCAGTTTAAACTCTTTGGCGCCGAACTCCGATAGGATGGTGGTAAAGAGCCAGGTGGTACCGGCAAGGCCAACAGTGATATGAGATTAAATGAAAATTCTTACCTTTTCTTATATACATACTTTTGCATCATATTTTGGTCATCCAGTACTGAGTATAGTTTTTTCCAAATCTGTCCACTTTGGTCTAGAAATCGGACAGTTAAACAAATACCTATATATTTTCGATTATAGCAAGAATATAACCACACAAATACCACAGACGTAATAAGGCTGCTCTTGTACCCACACGTCCGTCTTCCGAAGCCACCACGTTGCGGTTAGATCGCACTTACGTGTAATGGCTGTCCACACTCACGCTAATCAAATGAAACGAGTTACGTTTTTACTTCTTTCCCATGGGGCAAAATATAAACTACAGAAAATCACTTATTTTTTAAACATTATACGCATTGTTTGCCAACGAGCAATAGAGAGCAGTATATTAGATGTTAAATGATAGGATCACGTTCGAAACACAATACTGCGATCCAAAACAAATATAGCTGACCTAGCTCAGAAGACTGATGCCCAACTCAAATAGGACTGGGCAGGACATGTTTGTCGCATGGACAAACTGTGGGCCAAAATAGCTCACAACTGGTGCCCTGAGACAGTGAGGCGGGGTCGCGGCAGGCCGCGAAGGAGGTGGCGGGACGAACTGGACAGATTCTGTCCAAATTGGAGGGAAAACGCACGGGCTCGCGAGTAGTGGAAGTAGTGGAGGGTTGCTTTTGCCCAAGCTAATCTATATATATAAAAATGAAACCCGTTTTTCGATGTCACGACATAACATGAAAACGGCTTGACCGATTCGGATAATTATTTTTTTGTTGTGTTTGTAACCATCCGGACCGGGTTTTAGACCGGGTCCTCCACCCGTGCGAAGCCGGGACGGGCCGCTAGTAATAAATAAATACGCATTGACGCACGCGTCGTGAATTTCGCCTTTCTGTGGAAAAAAATAATAGAACCGCGAGCGGGATTTGAACCTGCGCCCTTCGGATTTAGTATATCCGATGCTCTTACCAACCGAGCCACAGAGGTTCTTACTGATATTCAGCGCCATCTATTGCAGAGTCATTAAACTACTACAAGATGACATTCTCTTCCACTCTACCCAGACCAAGAAAGACAGAGAAAGATGTTCAATGATATCCTCTCCCACGAAAAAGGACCTTATTTAATAGTATTAGCACTCACTTCCACAAAGAGTATCCATGACTTTTCTTACTCATTCTTTTCCATAAAGATCCACGCTTTGGAATGAGCACCTACGGTACTTTCACAGTTTTATGTCTTGTGATTGGGACTGTAGCACCATAACAATTTTTGTACTTGTTTTTATTTTATGTCTTTGACAATTCAAAAGTGCCTGTAATTGGCCTAGTTGAAATAAACGATTTGATTTGACTTCAAAAACAAGATAGTAGCTGTAAACCGATCCTTAGAAGGTGTAGTAAGTAAACCCACAGATCGGGCGTCGGAAGCCACAATGTGGTTATAGCGCACTTCCGAGTAATGGCCGCCCACACTCGGCCTGATCAAATGGAATGGTTTAATGGTCGTGTAATGTAACGTTATAGACGAACGGAGATTAGAGCCTCTAGTTGGGTTACCAATTAAATTGTAAGTGCGTTTCAGATAATACTCGCTAACCGCGTAAGTATGATTAGATTTATAAATTCGGATCTGTGTAGGCGGGGTCGTGGGACAGTCTTAGCAGTCTTGCTCAAGAATAGTGTGTAAAGAAGTAACCTGTTAATATATGGGGTTTGAACAAGCATGAACGCTTAAACATATCGGCCACTGAAGTGCCAGTTTCCGAAGATAATATTATTAATGTTAATGTTCGTGTACATCTTTGTGTGCAAATACGGATAAAACAAATTTTCCTAGCTATGTAACCTAGCTAGATCGATTTGTCGTCTCTGTAAACCCTCAAAAGCCAGGTTTTATCGAAACCGTTAATAAAAATCGGAGAATATAATTTAATTACCCATACTAATATTGCGGTTACAAAAGTCATCAATCGTCGTGAGAGGCCTCTCACCCAGGGCTGGGCGGGAGGGACTGTCAGACTTGTGCTGTCTGAAATATACGGTGTCCTTTACGTTCTGGAGCCACGGTTACTCGTTGGTCCCGCAACCCTGGCAGGTCACAGATATATATAGGATAGGATAAAATCTAAGAACCTTGTTATTATGCTTTACATTACGTAGATGATTTTCGCGGAAAGTGGAGCACGGAAGACAGATTTCCCGGAATTCTAAAGTAGATGATTTTGTATATATACGACTGCTATTTCGTTAGGGTCCCTTAACCATAAGTGCACGATTTATCACAGACCTCAAATGTAAGAGAATATTTATTTTGGGAGCACTCGTATCCTATTTTCTACTAAAATGCTAAAATGTACTTTTATATTTTTTTGTGTGAATTGTATATTTTTGTAACGCTTTGGCTACCCTTCTATCAGAGGAATTATTTTGTTTTTTAATGTGTTGTTTTTTGTTAAGCGCCGTATTCACGTTCCATCTGCTGTACGTCCCGCCAAGGTCATACACGATGCACGATGCAAAAATACCGTGAATAGGCTTGACGTACGTCATAATAATAATAATAATTGACGTACGTCAAGCCTATTCACTGTGTTTTTGCGTCGTGCATCGTGTATGACCTTGGCGGGACGTACAGCAAGATGGAACGCGAATACGGCGCATTAATCCCGTCTTGACATTCACGTGGAATAAATTACAGACCTTCATTCGGACAAAGTTGCGGCAAATAATTTTATAACTAAAATAATGAAATCAAATTTCTTTGACTTTATAATATGAGTATTTTTATATGTAACGGTATGAACCTCTCATGTTTTTTCCCGTCTTTGGGACGTAAGGTAAACAGGAGCTTGACGTTAATTTGAAGGAAAAAATTGTTCCTTGTTTGCACACTAGATGCGCCTATTCATTTTTCCTTATAATAAACGCAGTAAATAATTTAATTATATACACTGTAAATAAAATCTAGCAATCTTGTGATAAGGCCACTGATTCCAGATCTGGCCATTCCTGTAAAATATAATTAATAAAAGTTGTTAATTCCACTGCTAGCCGCTATAATGAATAAAATATTTACAGCACAAAAGAGAACCTTCCTCTTTTGAAGTCTGACAAAAAAACTAAAAGAAACGCAATAAAATCCAATTCCCACCGTCTTTGTAGACGGATTAAGCCGCAATAGCCAGCACTTTACTGATAAAAAAGATAAAACCGCATTAATATGGACACCACTCCCGCCATTAAGAACTTCTTTTCAAGATCATTTTATTGCAGTATTAAAGCGGTTATGGCTTCAGTCGTTAGACGGTACTCAAAGACTGTTATAGCTTGGATAATCAGATGAATCCTGATGTTTTTTTGAAGACCGTGGCTATGCGTCTTTTCTATTAATCGATCTAGTAGTTATTTTTTTATTAAGTGTTTTATCTTGGCCTCAATCGAGCACAGAATCTGAAATTAAGGCGAGATCACTAAAATAGACTGGAACTGTTTATCGTTGCCTTTGCGATCTCACTCTGTCTTTCAGAAAAAAAAATTAAGCTTGGTATTGATAACTTATTAATAATAATAATAAATAATATTCCACAACTATCACACAACGCCATCCAGTCCCAAGCTAAGCAGAGCTTGTGATATGGGTACTAGACAACTGATAGACATACTTATATATTTCTAAATACATACATAATTTTATAGATAAATTACACCCAGACACAGAACAAATGATCGTGCTCATCACACAAACATTTGTCCTGGGTGGGTATCGAACCCACGACCCCCAGCATAGCAGTCAGGGTTACTAACCACTAGACCAACATGACTGGATTGTTTATGGCAGGAATTTGACGATAATGTCGCTATTATCAAAGAAGTAATTTGATATTTAACACTTTCTTGAAAGTAACGTCCGATTTAGAACATCATTCAGCAATGGAATAAGAATGGATTTCAGTTCGTCCTATTTTAATTCATGAAACGCGTTTAAATGCGGAAGCCTGGTGTCGATTATCACTAAAAGACGCTTAGCGTTTGAGCCATCAGAATCCAAAGAAAATGACTTGAAATTGTAAAACGGAAGTTGAATTTAAATATCTTGCTTTTCAACTTGACAATTTTCCGATATGTGCCAAGGCTGTGAAAATGGCATAATCTTACAATTCTTGCGTATTTACATATTATGCAAAAGGCTTTTATGGATACTAACCGTCGAAAGTAATATGAACTAGAAAAAGGGTTTTCTAAATTCAAATGCATTATTTATCAACCATATGACAACGAGAGACAACGCCGGAAAGTATTAACTTATCTGTGTTAGGAAATGACGAGTAAGGTAAAATGTAACGCCATTTATCTGAATATTTTACTTAACGAGGTGCGTACACACGTATTAAAGACTTCGGAAGTTGATTTGGTGAGTTATCATCATCTGCCTAGCTTTCAACCAATTATGTTGTACGATGCAACGGAATATCAGGTTTTTTTCCACATTCGACTGTGAATATCAGAAATGCAGTTCTTATTAGTAATCAATATAGTACGATACCCTTTGGTTATACTGGTTGTTAGATTTCCAGGCCATCTACAATCTCTAATGGCTGTCAAAGATTCAAAACTGACAGATGGAACGTGCTAAACCCTCCAAAAAAAATCAAGTAAATATTAAGATTGTAATATTCAGCTAAGTTATTCAGTTCCAGACATTTACAAAAGAACAGTCGTGATGGTAACACTGCTAACACGTTTTCCAGACATCATAAAATATTTCTCTCATTTCAAGCTGGGAAGAAATGTGAAAAAGACGCACAATTTCCGCAAGCACTTAGGAGCCAAGTTTTAATATTCTCAAGTCAAGAACGGGCGCCATACTTTGATAAATGTTCCACTATTTATTTATGGTTCTTAGTACTTAAATATTTAATGTGTGTACAAGAGAAAAGGGTATTCATTTTATTATTTAATGGTTTAGTTATCATTTGCGCTCACAATTTTCTCAGCATGAAATTGATTGTTATTCATCTTTTTCTTTTATAGAATGAAATATCTTTTATTTTTTAAACAAAGCGGTGGAGCTTTCACTTTCATTACAAAGAAGAATCTTATTAGAAGACCCAAGTCCCTTCAATTTAAAGAAACGTGCTAACCACAGCAGAACGGAGCGAATTAGAAACTTAATCCGACAACTGAGATCTAGAAAGTTCGCTAACTAACTTAGTTCAGTTCTAGTTAGATTAGAATTAGACGAGATTTTTTGAAGTTCATATATTCTAGATTTTCGTACTTATACATACACAACATGAGATCTTATCTTCGAAGAGATAAACAGAGATTATGGACAATTAAAAGAAAAATGGAGGTAAATTCATCAAATGAGTCTTCCCCCACTCAACTGTCATACTTGTTATAACTAAAATTAGCGTTGATCCTTCAATAGTCGTTAACGTTTCACAGTTACCTGATGAAACAATCCCGTGACCCCGGCAGGCTTTGGCCTTCTAAGGGGGCCCCGTCATAATGCTGACAGCTCACAGCAGCTGACAGCAGCTTTGATGCGCGTGTCGAACATGTTGCGCCCGCACCGTCGACCCAAGCATGGCCCATGACAACACAGGCGCTGGCATGCGAACGGCGAGTCGCCCATTATTCGCCGTCCGAATGACCGCCCCTACGGTGGCCGGAAATCGCCTCACGATGTCCGATGCCGTGGGCGTCTACCGCGGCGGCTGGGTTGTGAGGTCGAGGCTGTCCTCTTCCTCACGGCTCCCGCCTTCTCCTTCACTAGCGTGACTGATTCGCAGAAGGAGGCGACCGCGTTTCTTCCTGCCCCATCAGACACAAGAACCTCGTGAAACTTACGTGTCCGGTAAGGACCTGTGCCAAGCGGAGGTCTTACCTCCGCGATTACGGCGTGCCCATACTTTGGATGTGACAGTCGTACCCTTCATACATTTCTGCTATTGCGCCGGAGCTCTTCTCGCAGTGCTTCGAATTGTTGAGGAAGCTGTTAATTACCCTAGCGTTTAATCTAAATGAAGAGAAATTGTTGACAGCAAAATTTCACCGGCTAATGAGCTCCCTCTCTCTAAAAGGGGATCCGGGCATGGTCCATTGTACGGTCGGCGAGTCGCCCACTACTCGCCGTATGACCCACCGTGTCCTCCGGAAATCCTCGCTGTGAGGACCTGCGTCAAGCAGAAGGCTAGGACGCCTAGGTGACTCTCCGGCCACTACTCAAAGAGGAGTCTTACCTGCGCGGTTGCGGCGTGCCCTTACCATAGATATGACAGGCATACCCATACCTTCCTGATATTGCGCCGGAACTCTTCTCGCAGTGCCTCGACTTGTTGAGGATGGTGTTAATTATACCCTGGGGTTAAATCTAAATGAAGAGAAAAAGTTGACAGAAAAATTTCATCGGCTAACGGGCTCGTACCTGACATGACTGACCTGCACTGTGTGCGAGAGTTAAAATGACAGCACATAAAGAGTTTAGTATTTTCCAAAACTTTTCAATACACCCCCATGTTTGCTACTCACGTCTTGCGTTCCCATCGCTACGTTTCCATCGCTTACGTTTCTCACGTTTTCAGGCTACGTTTGTTCCCAGTCGCCGCCCTACGTACCAAGAGACATGATCTTACGATGCAGATGATTTACACTTTTTATACGAAGGCAGACGGTTGGTTTTCCCACGTATTGCTGCCAACGTGTTCGTTTCAACGAGTTGTTTAACAGCGTTTTTGTTTCCGACGTGGTGATAAACACGAAACATGGAACATGTAAATTCTAAGCTTGGTTCTATTTGAAAGAGTTACTTAATTGAAATATTACATCTGAAATTTTTGACTTTCGCTATCCTTATGCAGGACAGTCATTTGTGTCATGTGCCTCAGGGCAGTTCTTCTTGTAGTGGTAAAATCATCAAATGAGTCCCCCACCCAGGGCAGGTCAGGATGGACTGTCAGACTAGTACTGACTAAAATCTAGGGTGTCCTTCAATAGCCCTTTACGTCACGTTAATTCTTTAGTCCCGCGACCCCGACAGGATTTGACCCTCTAAAAGGGAGGGGGGGGGGCGCCGGCCACCCGGGCATGGTCCATGATCAGACGGCGAGTCGCCCATTACTCGCAGTCCACATGCCCACGCCTACGTTGTCCGGAAATCGCCTCACGATGTCTTGTGCCGTGGGCGTCTCCCGCGCCGGCTGGGTTATGAGGTCGAGGCTGTCCTCTTCCTCACGGCGCCCGCCTGCTCTTTCACTAGCATGACTGCTTCGCAGAAGGAGGCGACCACTTCCCAATGCATCTCACCCCGCAGCATGGCCTGCCGGGAGAGGTTGCAGCCTATCGTTTCCGTGAGGACACGGCGGTGCTTTGCTCAAGCAGGGCAGAGAACCGTACCCACAACGTATGCCCCACCTTGTCCTCCGAAAATCCTCGCAGTGAGGACCTGCGTCAAGCAGAAGGCCAGGACGCTATGGTGACTCTCCAGCCACTACTAAAAGAAGAGTCTTACCCCCATGTTTGCTACTTACGTCTTGCGTTCCCATCGCTACGTTTCCATCGCTTACGTTTCCCACGTTTTCGGGCTACGTTTGTTCCCAGTCGCCGCCCTACGTACCAAGAGACATGATCTTACGATGCAGATGATTTACACTTTTTATATGAGGGCAGACGGTTGGTTTTCCCACGTATTGCTGCCAACGTGTTCGTTTCAGCGAGTTGTTTAACAGCGTTTTTGTTTCCGACGTGGTGATAAACACGAATTATGGATGATGTAAATCTAAGCTTGGTGCTATTTGAAAGAGTTAATTGAAATAATTATTACAGCTGGAACTATTAACTTTCGCTATCTTTATGCAGGTCTGTCATTTGTGTCATGTACCTCAGAGCAGTTCTTCTTGTAAAGGCAAAATCATTAAATGAGTCCTCTCACCCAGGGCAGGTCGGGGGGGACTGCCAGACTAGTGCTGACTAAAATCTACGGTGTCCTTAAATAACCCTTTACGCCACGTTAATTCTTTAGTCCTGCGACCCTGGCAGGCTTTGACCCTCTAAAGGGGAGGGGGATGTCATTGTGCTGACATTCTTTCAGGCGCAAGTGGATTACAACGCGCCGTCCACCCGGCCATGGTCCATGATCAGGCGGCGAGTCGCCCATTACTCGCCGTCCGCATGCCCACGCCTACGTTGTCCGGAAATCGCCTTACGATGTCTAGTGCCGTGGGCGTCTCCCGCGCCGGCTGGGTTGTGAGGTCGAGGCTGTCCTCTTGCTCACGGCGCCCGCCTGCTCTTTCGCTAGCATGACTACTTCACAGAAGGAGGTGATCACTTCCCAATGCATCTCGCCACGCAGCATGGCCTGCCGGGAAAGGTTGCCGCCTATCACTTCCGTGAGAACACGGTGGTGCTTTGCTCAACACCACGTATGCCCCACCGTGTCCTCCGGGTATCCACCCAGTGACGACCTGCGTCAAGGGGAGGCGAGGACGCCGTGGTGACTCTCCAGCCACTTCTCAAAGAGAGGTCTTACCTGCGCGGTTGCGGCGTTCCCTTACCATAGATGCGACAGTCATACCCATACCTTCCTGATATTGCGCCGGAGCTCTTCTCGCAGTGTCTCGACTTGTTGAGGCTGGTGTTATTACCTTAGTAATCTATATGAAGAGAAGTTGTTGACAGCAAAATTTCATCGGCTAACGGGCTTATACACGACATGACTGACCTACACTGGTGTGCGAAAGTTGAATTGACAGCACATAAAGAGCTATGTATTTTCCAAAACTTTACAATACTCCCCCATGTTTGCTACTCACGTCTTGCGTTCCCATCGCTACGTTTCCATCGCTTATGTTTCCCACGTTTTCAGGCTACGTTTGTTCCCAGTCGCCGCCCTACGTACCAAGAGACATGATCTAACGATGCAGATGATTTACACTTTTTATACGAGGGCAGACGGTTGGTTTTCCCACGTATTGCTGCCAACGTGTTCGTTTCAACGAGTTGTTTAACAGCGTTTTTGTTTCCGACGTGGTGATAAACACGAAACATGGAAGATGTAAATTCTAAGCTTGGTTCTATTTGAAAGAGTTACTTAATATTGAAATATTACATCTGAAATTATTGACTTTCGCTATCCTTATGCAGGACAGTCATTTGTGTCATGTGCCTCAGGGCAGTTCTTCTTGTAGTGGTAAAATCATCAAATGAGTCCTTCCACCCAGGGCAGGTCAGGACGGACTGTCAGACTAGTACTGACTAAAATCTACGATGTCCCGCGACCCCGACAGGCTTTGACCCTATAAAGGGGAGGGTCATTGTGCTGACACTCTATAAGGCGCATATAGATTACAACGCGCCGTCCACCCGGGCATGGTCCATGGTCGGACGGCGAGTCGCCCATTACACGCCGTCAACATGCCCACGCCTACGTTATCCGGAAATCACCTCACTATGTCTGGTGCCGTGGGCGTCTCCCAATGCATCTCGCCTTGCAGCATGGACTCGACCAATGCTGGGCGCGAGAGGTCGAGGCCTATCGCTTCCGTGAGGACACAGCGGTGCTCTGCCCAAGCGGAGCTGCACCGTACCCGAACCGTATGTCCCACCGGGTCCTCCGGAAATCCTCGCAGTGAGGACCTGCGTCAAGCAGAAGGCTGGGACACCTAGGTGACTCTCCAGCCACTAATTAAAGAGGAGTCTTACCTATGCGATTGCGGCGTGCTCGTACCTTGATTGCGACTGTCGCTTACTCCATACCGCCCTGAGACCGCGCCGGAGCTCTTCTCGCAGTGCCTTGACTTGTTGAGCCTGATGAGTTAATTAGCCTAGTAATCTATATGAAGAGAAACTTTTGACAGAAATTTTTTATCAGCTAAAGAGGTCGTATACATGACATGACTGACCTGCACTGGTGTGCGACAGTTGAAATGACAGCACATAAAGACCTTAGTATTTTCCAAAACTTTTCAATACACCCCCATGTTTGCTACTCACGTCTTGCGTTCCCATCGCTACGTTTCCATCGCTTACGTTTCCCACGTTTTCAGGCTACGTTTGTTCCCAGTCGCCACCCTACGTACCAAGAGACATGATCTTACGATGCAGATGATTTACACTTTTTATACGAGGGCAGACGGTTGGTTTTCCCACGTATTGCTGCCAACGTGTTCGTTTCAGCGAGTTGTTTAACAGCGTTTTTGTTTCCGACGTGGTGATAAACACGAAACATGGAAGATGTAAATCTAAGCTTGGTTTAACTTTCGCGTTTCTTCTTTATTGTATTTAAGCTATCCTTGTACAAAACAGTCATTTGTGTCATGTGCCTCAGAACAGTTTTTTTATCAAAAGGGTCCTGCCACCCAGGGCAGGGCGAGAAGGACTGTCAAACTAAAACTGACTAAAATCCTCGATTTCCTTCAATAGCCCTTTACGTTCCGGGTCACGGTAATTCGCTAGTCCTGCGACCCCGGCAGGCTTTGGCCCTCTAAAAGGGGATCCGGGCATGGTCCATTGTACCGCCGGCGAGTCGCCCATTACTCGCAGTACTCATGTCAGCCCCTATGGTAGCCGGAAATCACCTGACGATGTCCGATGCCGTGGGCGTCTACCGCGGTGGCTGGGTCGTGAGGTCGAGGCTGTCCTCTTCGTCACGGCGCTCGCCTCTTCCTTCGCTAGCATGGCTGCTTTGCAGAAGGAGGCGACCGCTTCCCATTCCATCTCGCCCCGCAGCATGGCCTCGACCAGGGCTGAGAGCGAGAGGTGAAGGCCTATCGCTTCCGTGAGGACACGGCGGTGCTCTGCCCAAGCGGAGCTGCACCGTACCCGAGCTGTATGTCCCACCGTGTCCTCCGGAAATCCTCGCAGTGAGGACCTGCGTCAAGCAGAAGGCTAGGACGCCTAGGTGACTTCCAAGCCACTACTCAAAGAGGAGTCTTACCTCCGCGATTGCGGCGTGCCCATACCTTGATTGCGAACGTCGCACTCCATACCGCCATGAGACCGCGCCGGAGCTCTTCTCGCAGTGCCTCGACTTGTTCAGGCTGGTGTAATTACCTTAGTAATCTATAAATGAAGAGAAGTTGTTGACAGCGAAATTTCATCGGCTAACGGGCATAAACACGACATGACTGACCTACACTGGTGTGCGAAAGTTGAATTGACAGCAACTAAAGAGCTATGTATTTTCCAAAACTTTACAATACTCCCCCATGTTTGCTACTCACGTCTTGCGTTCCCATCGCTACGTTTCCATCGCTTACGTTTCCCACGTTTTCGGGCTACGTTTGTTCCCAGTCGCCACCCTACGTACCAAGAGACATGATCTTACGATGCAGATGATTTACACTTTTTATACGAGGGCAGACGGTTGGTTTTCCCACGTATTGCTGCCAACGTGTTCGTTTCAACGAGTTGTTTAACAGCGTTTTTGTTTCCGACGTGGTGATAAACACGAAACATGGAAGATGTAAATTCTAAGCTTGGTTCTATTTGAAAGAGTTACTTAATTGAAATATTACATCTGAAATTTTTGACTTTCGCTATCCTTATGCAGGACAGTCATTGGTGTCATGTGCCTCAGGGCAGTTCTTCTTGTAGTGGTAAAATCATCAAATGAGTCCCCCACCCAGGGCAGGTCAGGAGGGACTGTCAGACTAGTACAGCTGGCCAAAATCTACGATGTCCTTCAATAGCCCTTTACGTCACGTTAATTCTTTAGTCCCGCGACCCCGGCAGGCTCTGACCCTCTAAAGGGAAGGGGGGGGGGCGGGGTCATTGTGCTGACACTCTTTAAGGCGCATGTGCATTACAACGCGCCGTCCACCCGGGCATGGTCCATGATCAGACGGCGAGTCGCCCATTACTTGCCGTCCGCATGCCCACGCCTACGTTGTCCGGAAATCGCCTCACAATGTCTTGTGCCGTGGGCGTCTCCCGCGCCGGCTGGGTTGTGAGGTCGAGGCTGTCCTCTTCCTCACGGCGCCCGACTGCTCTTTCGCTAGCATGACTGCTTCGCACAAGGAGGCGACCACTTCCCAATACATCTCGCCCCGCAGCATGGCCTGCCGGGAGAGGTTGCCGCCTATCGCTTCCGTGAGAACACGGCGGTGCTTTTCTCAACACAACGTATGCCCCACCATGTCCTTCGGGTATCCTCCCAATGACGACCTGCGTCAAGGGGATGGGAGGAAGCCGTGGTGACTCTCCAGCCACTTCTCAAAGAGAGGTCTTACCTGCGCGGTTGCGGCGTGCCCTTACCATAGATGCGACAGTTATACCCTTCTGATATTGCGCCGGAGCTCTTCTCGCAGTGTCTCGACTTGTTGAGGATGGTGTAATTACCTAAGTAATCTGTATGAAGAGAAGTTGTTGACAGCAAAATTTCACCGGCTAACGGGCTTATACACGACATGACTGACCTATACTGGTGTGCGAAAGTTGAAGTGACAGCACATAAAGAGCACATAAACTTTTCAATATACCCCTATGTTTGCTACTCACGTCTTGCGTTCCCATCGCTACGTTTCCATCGCTTACGTTTCCCACGTTTTCGGGCTACGTTTGTTCCCAGTCGCCGCCCTACGTACCAGGAGACATGATCTTACGATGCAGATGATTTACACTTTTTATACGAGGGCAGACGGTTGGTTTTCCCACGTATTGCTGCCAACGTGTTCGTTTCAGCGAGTTGTTTAACAGCGTTTTTGTTTCCAACGTGGCGATAAACACGAAACATGGATGATGTAAATCTAAGCTGTTTCCTATTTGAAAGAGTTAATTGAAATATTACAGCTGAAACTCTTAACTTTCGCGTTACTTCGTTTGTTCTTAGCTATCTTAATACAGGGCAGTCATTTGTGTCATGTGCCTCAGCGTTTTTTTTTTATCGTTGTAATATCATCAAATGAGTCCTAAGCCAGGGCAGGGCGGGAGGGACCGTCAAACTTGAACTGACTAGAATCCACGAATTCCTTCAATAGCTCTTTACTTTCCGGATCACGGTAATTCGCTAGACCCGCGAATCCGGCAGGCTTCGCCCTCTAAAGGGGAGTCGTTATGTTGACATACTATTTGTGGTGCGTGTGGAATACAACGCGCCGTTGATCCGGGCATAGTTCACGGTCAGACAGCGATTCGCCTATTACTCGCCGCCCGGCCTCAGAGCTGATAGCACAGCGTGTTTAAAACCACCACAAAATAATATTGCGATAAAATTTGTATTGTAGAACATTCTATTCCATTGTCAAGCAAATTTTCTGAACTGCTTGCAATGTAAACAACATACTACTTAATCGCGACGGACAAACACACATAAATCACAAACAAACGGGTCGAACCGAAAACTTCTTTTTAATTCAAGTCATTTATAAAGGTTAACGGATGACAAAATCATTTAAATATACCCTCAAATCAAGAAAAAATAATGTACTCACCGATAACCGATGAAATATAAATATGTCTAACAATTTACGACACCAGCACATAACACAATAAAACACAATTGGTGCCAGGATTTCACAGAAAAAAACACTATAATCGTAATGGTAGACAGGAGTAAATAACTACTGTTGACTAGCGCGCGCGCCGAAGGACGTGAGACTGACACTAAAGAGGTCACAAAGCACAAATGATCACCTCAACGGTGACAAAAATCAAAAGCAATGAGGGTAGTGTGAAAAGTACATACCAATGTCAACTCTTTCGATGAAATAAACACAATCACACACAATCCATTATGACAATTTAATACCACTTTCAAAACAACAAATTCACACTTCTACAATTTCATTCACGGCTACTAGGATTTAATTCGACCTACTCGGCTCGCGGCACAAAATAGACTGACTGACAGACCTAAAATTCATAATTACCTCAACTTTGACAATAATCAAATGCAATGAGGGTAACGTAAAAAGAAACATATTTAAATTGAATTAATCCTTTTAAATCGATATCGTTCTAACAAAAATGTTTTAATACTTTTAAAATAAACCATGATTTATTCCATAATGATTTTTAAGTTATGATTACAAGAACAAACGATAAAAAACTGACATTAATGTTACCATAAACAAAAAAATTACTAGTCTAAAACTCATTTAAAATAAACCATATTAAATTATTTTGTAGTACGGTAACACCGTTTTAACACTAAGAACGAATTAATTTTGTATCGATACTGTTTCCACAAAAAAAAAATACACTCCTTTAAAACTTAAACACTAAAAAGTATCAAAAATGTAACCATAAACAAAAAATATACCAGTCTAAAACTCCTTTAAAGTACATCTTGTTTATTTCTTTTGTATTATAGCAACATAGTCCAAGACAATCCTACTAAAATAACAAATGTGAAAGTTTGTGACGACGGATGTTTATATTATGTTTGTTACTCTTTCATGCAAAAACCACTGAAGGGATTTGGATGATCTTCGGTATGCAGATAGTTAATAACCCGGATTAACACATTGGTTAGTTTTTAATCCCGATTTTTTGTTCTTGTGGGATGATTTTTGAGTTGTAGCGGGCAAAACCGCTGGTAACCCATAAGCACCCATTAAAACCGTAAAATATACATTTTTTCTGGAAGATACACACTTTTTACTCTGGCGTTTTACGTGGCTTATCTTGTCTGTAATCCATTGTTTGTTTAGAGAAGTGTTGAAGATCTTTTAAGTACTTTTCAGCTGCCTTTAATTAAGCCTTCTTTAAAAGATTATGAAATAGAATGTTGAGGTAAGTCGACAGCTAATAATGTTGATTTTGAACTTATTGTTGTGATATTTAAATGTGATGTGTGAGGAGCTCGTGACTAAATAATTATAGCCACACAGGCCGATCATCCGGGTTAAGCCGCTCTTGCCGAGATTGGTCTGTGGATGGGTGACCATTTGTCATAGCGAGTTTCGTTCTTGCCTCGGAAATTATGTAAATGCTGTTATTTGTACGTCACGTCAGAAGCTCTAAAGTTTGACAACCAGTCTTACCATGGGGTAACGTATCACCCAGTTACTGGATTGTGGAGGTTCGATAGGCAGTCGCTCCATGTAAAATACCGATATTCAGCAGCTTCCAGTTTGACTGGAAGCCGACCCGAACATAGTTGGGAAAAGGCAGGCTGATGATTTATGATTTTATATTTACAAAACGCAGATACATAATAAATTATGTCTTTTTGTAGCTATTGTCGAAGAACGGCAAATGAACATGTACATTTCTTTATGCTTTAGATTGGTACTTACAAACACTGTACAGTACAGCATTTTCACAGTTATTATGTCTTGTGACTGGGACTGAAGCAGCATATTTTTGAAGTATATTTATTCTTTTGACGATCTTGAAATACTTGTATTTTTATATATACTTACTAAAATTTGGCACAAATAACGTTTAAACCAAACGTTATAACAGAACTTAATATTCTAACTTCATTAATACCAATTAATGTTATTAATGAACTAAAACTTTGAGTCTATAAATTCCAAAAACTTAATGTAACTTAATCATAATTATTACGTTCAAAACTCTAACCAAAGTATACCTAAATTTAATCAACTTAGAACTCACTTTGTTCAGAGAATTTTGATCAAAAAATATATTTGAAACTCTTCCGTAAAACTCCACGGGCCCTTTTATTTTTTCTTGTTCTAAAATAAATGATTCCGTCCTATGTTAACGAAGTGATTAATTACTTATTTATTTGCGAACTTACTAAGGCAATTATCTTATCGTCAATAATTGCAACATCAATCATTTTCTGCAGTTTCTAACTGAAATTAGTTCCGACGAAGTTTGACAACAATTTTGGCTCATCATTTTGTTGAGCGATTGTAAGAGTTAAGGGAAACTTATTAAAGGCAAAATATGTGTTATTAATCTATTAGAAAACTTAACTTATGCAATGTCATCGTCTGATACTCAACCTCAATTTACACTTCGGTTATTTTCCTTGCCTCACAAAGCACGTTAAGCCGTTGATCCTAGTTGTCATTTGTAGACATTTGGCCGTCGTAAGAAGTAGACAAGGTTAGGTAAGGTATAGGTTCAAAGTGGCGCTGGACCAGCACACTTGGACACTTGGTGAGGCCTTTGCTCAGCAGTGGGACAGTGTAGGCTGAACAAAAAAAAAGAAGTAGACACTGGCTCGAAAGTCTGACAGCCAGTCTTACCAATACCCTTTGGTTGGTCGTAGTTTTTGATCGTGATATATTCATCAAATGTGTCCTCCTTCCCAGGGCGGGGCAGGGGAGACTGTCAGACCTGTATTGACCACAATCCATGGTGATCTTTTAATAGCCAATTACGTTCCAGGGATTCAGTTTCCTGATGCGACAGTCCCGTGACCCCGGCCGCCTTTGGCCTTCTTCTATTGATAGAACGAGAGAGTGAGCTTTATTTTTACGAAATTAACAATTAAGTAGTAATATGGATGAAATAAACACACTCCTATGCACTTTAACCTTCACACTCAGTCAACAAATTATCTCTGAACCTTGAACGAAGCCTGCGCTTCGTTAATCGATCACACATGAAGTGCTCAAGTAATTCACTCAATTATAAACCAATCGAACGCCTGCGTCTGAGCAACTCAGTAATTGAATGATTCAATCAACTGATTATACGGGGCAGTAATGTCAAGGTTCACACTGGGATTTAATTTTCTTTTCAAGGTTATTTCTCAGATTTATTCCGGTTAAAACCCTCGGTCTGAGGCCTTAGCACGAGTTTATTACGGCATTTATTGTATGAAAAAGTGCCTCTAGTGACCGAATGAGAAACTATTTAGTCAAATTAACGTCAAAGTTCCCGTTTATTTCACAAAAACCGGAATCAAACCGAGATAAAAATGTGTGATCCAAATTAATGTTGTAAATATTAAAGTATGGATGTGCCAATGTTTGAAAATTTGAAAAAATATCCCAGTAGTACGATAATGTGGGAACAAAACTGAACTCCAACCGACAAAAGCTTCTTCAGTATATTAAAAAAAAAACATTACGGCTGACATAACTGAACTGAAAATGTCACTGCTACGTCGTGGCTACGTCCGCTACGCATGGCTACGCCGTAGCTGTGACGTCTGCTACGTAAACCGCTACGCGTCAGCTGGTCATTATTTCATTATTATGATTTCTTCGTTATGCATCCAACGATGATTTAATTTAAATTAAATTCATGTCAATTAAATAAAGAAGATGATTAATTAATGAAAAACGGAGGCCCAATATTTTATACAAACATGTAATACGGCTCAATTTTAAAATCAAAATACTAACATAATTTTCATTACAAGCAGAAATTTTAATTAAATATATTGAAATACCAATTTCTAGTTTTTATAGAACCATACTATATATAATATATATAGAACTATACTCAAACCTTCTCCAGAATGTAACGAACACTTTTCTAAAAACCGCATCAAAATCGGTTCAGCCAAACGCGAGATAATCGCGGACAAACATACAATACATACATACAGGTCGAACTGAGAACCTAATTTTTTTTGAAGTCGGTTACAAAATGTAATATGGTTCAATTTAGAAACCAAAATAATATTAACATAGTTTTCATTACAAGCAGCAATTTCAATTAAATAGATTGAAATACCAATTTCTAGTTTTAATAGAACCAGCTGCGCAGGCCAATATTTACCCACTAATATCCAATTAACTAATAATGTGTTACTACCGCATGCGGTTTTTAATAGTGTTTACAAAGCTTCCGTTCAACCGATCACTTCCGATCAATTACACTTTAGTCCCAAGAGGCACTTTAACTCTTAAGTGAGAGCGATTAGATAATAAATTGGCTTATCTGCCATGATAAACAGGCATAACCTTTTCTCATCTTTTTCCTTTACAATTTTTTTTTTGGGCGCTGATCATGTAGGTCATACAAATATTGTATTTAGTAGCAGCATTAGCAGTCGATTTTTCAGTCAGTCACTGCGCAAACCATGCCGTAAAAAATAAATTACATTTCAGAGTAGAATAGAATAGAATACTCTTTATTATGTACACCATACAAACAACAGGATACATCCAATCAATATCTTATGAATAGGGTGACACAATGGGCGGTCTTATCGCTAAAAGCGATCTTTTCAAGACAACCTTTGGATGGATTTACAATCGATTTGAACAATACTGTAGGTAGTCCGTAGACTACCTACAGGCTACAGTATTGTTCCTCCTTTACTTTTCAAATCCATCCAAAGGTTGTCTGTGGCTGTGTTATATTGTACACCGTAGTGTACAATATACCAACAAACAAAAAATATACACATACAAACACAGAACATATAAACACATATAATTATATGTAAATATACATAAATTATTATGGAACATCGCTAATAAACGTTCGCGTCACACGTTTAAGAGGAAAGGTAGTGGTAGCACTACTTGTATGAAATTCTAATCTGTCTTGCATCTGCGTGAATGCTAAAAACCAAACTAGCTGACTTAAAAAAAAAACAACAATTTATTTTTTATTTTTCGAACCCATCTTTAATTTTAGAAACGGATTTTGAAAATACATGAAAGTGTCAGCATTTTTTTTGTAATCATGGTAACATCATCAAATGAGACCGCCATCCCAGGGGCGGGAAGGACTTCAGACTTCTACTGACTAAAATCCACGGTTATCCTTCAATAGCCCTTAACGTTCCAAGGCCACGATTACCAGATAAGACAGACCAGTAACAAAACAAAATAAGTACATATTACGTAATTTGAAGTTAAGTGCAATAAGTTGCCCGTCAGTCCAAACCAGACCAATATTTCTTGGCCTCTTAGTCTTCTATAACTCCACCCTACACCAGACCAGCTCAAAATATTACCACTAAAGTGACGTGAGGTCTACCGAGCCCGTCCAAAGTACACATATGTCTAAGTAACGAAGTAACAAATAGCTACCAAGTTCTTTGGATATTAAACTTTAAGTTAGACTTGTCTTGGTTACGTAACTTGGTGCATAGAACTTATATGAGACTTTCTTGTACCGCACTCAAGTCATAAATATAGTGGTTGCAAACTTACGTAGGTGTGCTTTACTTTACTGCAGTAAATATTATATATTTTAGCACCCATTAAGGCGGAAACACATTATTAAAACGCGACGCGACCCGATGAAACGTGATACGTGTTGGCTCGAATCAAATGTTTATAGTGTGATTCTGGTCTATAGAAAACAATACATTTGATTCGATTCAACACGTCATAAAGGCGGAAACACATTATTGTTTCATCGGGTCGTGTCGCCTTTTAATAATTGTGTTTCCGCCTTTGGTACCTATAGAAAACACCAAAGAAATAAAAAATTAAAAGTATGGTAACTGACTGCTGATTCAAATACCGTGAGCTGGAAAAACGCATTTATTTCTTAAGTTTTATAGGAAATAACAAACTGTGAAGTCACTAACTCAATATCAAAAAGTAGGGTAAACTCAATCATCTCACTACATTATAAATATCGTATTTAAAAGTCGACCGTTTCGTTCCTAAAATGAAGTGCTTTAACTTTCAAAAACTGCCTCAGTATAGGAATTTCTCGCGGGCATGCAGGCAGCGAGTAAAAGGCAACTCGCTGCCCGACCATGGACCATGCCCGGGTCGACGGCGCGTCGTGTTCCACGCGCGTCTCAAAGAGCGTCAGCATAATGACGGGGGCCTCTCACGACGGCCAAAGCCTGCCGGGGTCGCGGGACTTATTCCATCACCGTAACCCCGGTACATAAAGGGCTATTGAATTTAAGTCAGTACAAGTCTGACAGTCCTGAGAGTCCTGAGAGCTTAGTAAAATCATCAAATGAGTCTGGAGGACTCATTTGATGATTTTACTAAACTAAAAAAAAAAACGTATAGACATTTCTTCCTGTATCGTGGGTGCAGACCCAGAACAACTACTTGGAGGTGATCGAACGCGAGACATGCTCCATAGCAGTCGATCGAAAAACCTAATATAGGTTCAGTGTCCTGTACTTTATATGTAAACCGATTACAGAGCTTATTACATTATTTTATGGGTTATTTATACGGGGATATAGCCATTATAGACAATTTAGAACTACTTAATAAACTCTTTAAGATGCATTATTCAATAACAATAGACACCATAATCACAATTACAAACTAAGTAATATGATAGAATTATGTTTGTCTGCAATTGTATTCGTTATTCACTATTGTAAACAACCTATTTTTCGCACAAACAAGTTATTTTCCTCAGGTATGTTTCATGAATTATGTATTTTTATTCTGTAACACCCTTTTACCATTATGGGGTTTTTTCAAAGATACATCAGTTATTGGAAATGTTTTTAAGGGCCAAAGCCTTCTGGGGTCGCGGAACTGACTCATCAAGTAACCGTACCCTAGAACGTAAAGGGCTGTTGAAGGATCAGCGTGAATTTTAGTCAGTTCAAATCTGACAATCCCTCCAGTCTAGCCCCGGGTGGAAAGAATCACTTGATTGTAACACGAAGAGAAAAAAAGGGTCCTTCTTAGATAGTCCCGGGGTCCAGATTATTGACATAATATTGTAGGTATGGAAGACAACAACACAATTTAAGCCACAATGCCAGAACACAAAACTATCCATACATATTTGTTTGTTTTGTACCCGGCGGCATGTGATTGTGTGTGGCTATGTTAATTGCATTAGGCATAGATCTCTGTCTACGCTTCGTAAACACGTGTCGACGTTAAATGACGTGTTGTGTGCTCTAATTAAACTAGGTTGCCTAGTAGTTAGGACATAGGTTTTATCTTGGCTATACAATTTCAGCATCAGCGGCATTTTCTTAGTGAGAACTTGCAATTAGTTAGAACAACCTAATTTCGGAGGATAGGTGAGGGATCCCGGACTTACGACCAGAAAACGCACTTTAACTTTGTCTAGAATAAAAAGAAAATAAGTTTACTTATTCTTCAAGCATGCAATACCAAAAACAAAATAAATTAAAATCACATACCTACATTATTACTTCAATTATTTAGGATACCAATCAACAACCCTAATAATTCTCATTTGTATTGGTATGAACGGTTCCAATAAGTTTAAATTAATGAACTAGTAACCGTAGCCCTTATTTTCGCATTTTTTATACATAGACAAGCAATTAAAAAAGTTAGTTTGAGAAATTGCATGTAGAGGATGATCTTTGAAACTGCTGAACTTATTTCAAAACTTCTTTAACTAATAAAAAGCTGCATTTTCTCTTAGTGTCGTAGGTTATAATAAACTAGCAAAGTTGTGGGTTAAAATCAAAAATTAAACGTCTCAGTCTAAAAAAAAATATATCGATAGTTGAAACTTGTAGGTTATCTTATCTAAGGTATATATAATGCCTCGATAGAAAGCGGAAGGTAGTCTTTCATATACAAAATTCATTTGCTTTCTTGAAAAAGGCCGATCGGCGAACCAGATTTTTAATAAAAGCTCTACGATCCTTCATAAAAATAGACTTTTCCTTTATACCTAAAATGTGCTACAATTTGATACCAAAATCCTTACATTGTGCCCATCATTACATTATAACATGATTGATGTTCCCTTCAGAAGCACTCATTGAATACGGATTTTCATAAAACGCTTTTCCATAATGTGTGTTAGAAGTCATTGATGTGTGAAGATGATAAATAAAATCCCCAATATGACACAATTTCGTGGAAGCTAAAGTATAACTTAACAAGGGTGTGAAAAAGATGACAATGTTACATTGATACTTGTAATGACATCTAGTGGGTAAATATGGTAACTTTTCTCCTACTAAGCGCCATCTGTTGATGACAGTTTCACAACATGTTAAATGCCGTTGTGCTAAGAGCATGTTTGATTCTTGGAGTTTCATGCATACAGCTCCATTGATCTTGGAAAATCTCCTTTAGTGTATAAAGAAAAATATTTTTTGTGAAGCCCTTCCGGAGGTCTAACATTTTCAAATATAAAATTCAATTCCAAGTTTAAGTGGAAAATTCAATAAAAAAAATGGTAATGAAAAATATTCCCTTAACATTTTGTATACAGAATCTCAAAAATCAGAGACTAATTCTATTCCATTCTATTTCTAAATGTTCTAACTATTATACGAATTTTACTAATAATTTTTAACGCCATCTATTTCAGGCTCGGTCGAAACTACCGAAAAAGCGACGCAGAGTTCTACCAGTCGAGCAGCCGAGAAGAAAACGCGACGCTAGCGCTTCCAACCGACGCGTCAATGCGGTGAAACATCCTGTTGTACTGAAAGACTTACCTCCGGTTGGAAATAAGTTTGGTGAGTTGGTTTTCGTAACGGTTTTGTTAAGTGTGCCAAGATGGCCGGCAAGAAAACGGAAAGTCGGCACTTAGGCCGTTATCATACTAGCGGTTTGGAAGCGGCTGCGGGGCGGAGCGGACGCGCAGCGCATCCGTCGCGAACACGCCGCGCATCCGTCGCGAACACGTCGCGGACGCGTGGCAAATGCGTTACGTTTTCGTCACGTGTTTGTACACTCAGTAACAAAATGTATTCCGACGAGGAAACATTGCTGTTGACGTTATTACTTCGAAAACGCCGAAAACGAAAACGAAAGCATCGACGAATTTGGGAAGATCCATTATTAGATTAGGCTGAGGATTTTTTCGCTGAGAGCTATAAGCAATATTCATGTTTTGATAAAAAAAACTTCTCGGCTAAAAAAAAAATGGATGATTATGCATCTATAATCTGTATCACCTACTCTTATCATATTATGCCAAATTTCAGCGCTGGAGGAATATTTCGAAAGTCTTCATACAAAAAATTCCTCGTTGATCTGAGGTGGGGCGGACGTCTTGGCGTTTGTTCGAGGCAGTACAAAATGGCGTCCGCTTTGCTGTTCGCGGCGATCCCGTTGCGCGTCCGCAACGAATTCGCTGCGCAACCGCGGCGTGTTCGCGACGCATTCGCTGTGCGGCCGCTCCGCCCCGCAACCGCTTCCAAACCGCTAGTGTGATAAGGCCCTTATTGTGCAACTATACGCATTTGTTTTGTACAAATCAGTATGAGGAACAAATAGCTACCGACAAAAGTTAGGATTCACCATAACCGGATTCCGAATAACGGACAACTATTGTCTCATTTCCTCAAAAAGTCCTCGTCTGTCCGGTTTGATCGAACTTATAGGTATCCTTAAAGTTAAGATTAAAATTAAAAATAACTAGTAGTGCTGTAACTTTTTCAATTTAAATACGTAATCACCTTGTTGACTAAATTTAAAGTTATAAATTCTTCTTTCAATCTAAATTCTTATGACTAATCTATTAACCCCTCTGTTTCCAGGTGTCAACGGTATGAACATGATCAGCCTGGCACTCCAGGGTCCAACGACGAACCTACTCCGACCACCAGCCACAGCAAGCATGCCTCTACAAGCGAGAGCACCCATTGGTAAAGCCCATGTTATAATGTTCCAACCATAGCATAGACATAATACTGTTATCAATCGATTTCGAAAGAAAAAGCAAGATGAATTAACTGATGACAACGGTTATAGGGATTATACCTGATTATCCTATTCAACCAACACCTTAAAATCTGATACCAAATACCCTGGAGTAGATGAAAAAGCCTTAGCAAAATCAACCCTTTACTTTCCGTAAATTTCCAGAAACACTGTAGTAATGACGAACTTCTCTCTTTCCAGTGGAGAGTCCAGTCATCAACACGCAGTCTGGAGCGATCTCACTAGCGTCTCTGCAACCGCCTCTAATGACCGCCCCGCCCCTGCAACCAAGACCTGCAACCACCGGCTCCTTAGACCTCATGCTGCCTTTACAACCCAAGTTACTACCAGGCTACAACCTACAATCTTCATTCTTATCCAACACCCTATCGACAGTCAGGCCACCAGATGTAGATAAAAAAGATGAAGTATACAAACCAAGAATTGAAGTAATAGTAGAAAAAAGGGAACTAGAAGATAGTGATACTCTTGATGATTCAAACAAAACAGACCAATTAAATGGTTACAGTGAAAGTAGCAATCATAATCTATCTGATGTAGTTGATAATGATAATGTGATTAAAGATGAGATTAATTCTAATTTAATAGACAATAGCACTGTAAATTCAAATGATAACGACGATAGTCCAAATAACAATTCTTATTAACTGTTATTTGTTAATGTTTCTAGCTGTGAAACCCCGATAGATAACGATGTCTCCCATTAGATTTTATGGATCTGTAATTTAATGAAATCTCTTTTCTTAGAATTTTCTAGTCAAAATATTTGTGTCAAATCTGGAATATTTAGGATAAGTCACTTGGAATAATTTTATTTATTGATAATGGGAATGTTAAGGTGCTATGTGGATGAAAATTTGGTAAATTGGAGGAACTAAGTTTTTAAATCATAACATAAACTTTAGAGAACAATTCCCTCTTCTTCGACCATTGCAAATAATTTTCATCAAACACCTTTATTTATTTCTTCACCTCGATTTTGTTTTCATCCATAGAGCATTGCACATGTAAACAATTTGACGACATAGAGTTTCACTATGAGAGATTTTCTATGTATTTAGTCAACTCAACGACCAAAACTAAAATTCTAGTTCGTGTAGTTTACTGTGGAATATTTTGTATATATATTTTGTAAATGGAAGACATGACAGTGATTGATAGTGTAAATAGATTTCAATTTTCTTCATATTTTGCCAAAAATGTTACGAATTTTCACAAGAATATAGTATTAAGCAATAACCAGCTTGATTGTTTTTCTGTTGTGGATTTATTTTATATGCCAAAGCTTTCACATTTAGATTCACAAGATTAAGATTCAAATTCGAGCGACTCCTATGAGGTTTTATGTTTATAAAATGCAATAATGCAAAGTTAACGCCAGATCATCTTTAAGCATGGATTTAGCAAGCGCAACAGCGAAGCTGAGATTAATATTACTAATTCCTTCATGAAAAGTTTAATCACTGTTTCATTTACATCTACTTAATTCTTGGTACAAGTTTGTTCACAACTTACTCTTTGACTATTGGTAACTTCATATTATAAACATTTAATTATTTGGAATTTTGTCTCAATGTCTCAAAAAAGTATAAATTACTCCTCCAAAATTTATCTTCAAAGCTATTTGCCAATATTTTATACAAAAATGCGCCAAAAATATGCCAAAAGAATTTGTTCTTTACTGTGCCAAACAAATGTTTGTAGATAATTAGATGTAACATAGCGAGTAATTAATGATGGCTGTTCGAGATATACTAAGATGAGGTTGATATGTAAGATAGAGAATATTAAGATGTATATTCCTTTCTATGTTGTCAATAAGAATGAGTTTGCTGTAAGCTGAGGTAGTTTTGGATTATATCTTAAAAAAAATCTTTAGGAAACGGATGGAAAAGGGTGTTTAAAGAGCAGTGATTATAACACAACATTAGATATAATACAATATAGATAAAACAACATTGATTGGTGGTTATGTGTAGTAAAATAATGAGAGCAATTTTAGATTAGTTCTCCATTTTTTTTTACTTAAAATTATTGTAGCAAAAGACCAAAAACGTCTTACCACAAAATCATAAAAATTTGTTGAACGTGTGTCTCAAAAAAGTTTAACTGCAAAATTACCCTTAAATCAACGAGATAATGTCGAAGAAAGATATTAAACATCTGTTGGACATGTGTCTAAAAACTGTCAACGTCAAAACTTTCACGTTGATTAAGAGTAATTTTGAAGTAACATTTTTTGTTAGACAGGCGTTCAACAGATGTTTATCTGTATGTGGTCAGGCCGTGTGTGTTTCAAAATATAAAAGTTCTAAACTACGTATTTAATTTAATTAAAATATACAGTACCTACTTTAAAAAGGGATTTGAATAAAAACTGAAATTCGATAACGTCGCTATGCTGCTGCTGCAGTTTAATGGCCTAAGATAAAGATTGTGATGATACAAAAAGCTCCTTTTCATTCAAATCTGTAATTTCAATATTTTATTTTTTGAAATTTTAAAACTAACTCAGCTCACGGTGAATATAATTTGTATAAAATCTCCTTTGACATTGTTAGTATACCAATAAAAAATAATTGTTTAGATCTAGAATATTTTTCTAATGTTATCGTTTTTAAATTATTTTTACTGATGATCAGTTTTATTTTGGCACTATCTCTTTGTGTAAAGTTAAAATTTAATAATCCTAAAATTGATGTTAAAATATAAAATTGTGATATTTCTTAAAACAATAAGGATAAAAAATTGGTTTAAAATTGATAGAGAATTATTTACTTTTGTCTTGAATTTTGAGAGTCAATTTATTATGAATTGTTTTAGTAAAACTTGTCAATAATAAGATGTCAATAAAGGTTATTTAAATTATTTTTGATTAATTGATTATTGTGTTGGTATGTATTATGAATTGGATTTTCCAAGACAAAAAACTACAGTGACATAAGCAGAATTCAAGGTAATTTGTATAAAGAAACAAGTTAAATGAAGAGCGGATATAGTGAGGTATTAATTCTAGTATTCATTTAGTCATAAAAAGGGGGGTAATATTTTAGAAACAGGGTCTTCTATATACAATGATTGCATCTTTGATTTCTGCTCATGTCTGTATATATTACTAAAATATTAAATTGTAATTTTGAAGTTATTTTCATTTAGGTTTTGTTGTTAGTAGATATAATTTGCCAAATTCGAACTGATCTAAAAAATATTGTTTTCCGTGTCCCATATTTTATTGTTTTAATAAAATGAAAATCATAATTTTCTGGTGTAATTAT
The DNA here is from genome assembly GCA_028554685.1 of Agrotis ipsilon. Classification (NCBI taxonomy): domain Eukaryota; kingdom Metazoa; phylum Arthropoda; class Insecta; order Lepidoptera; family Noctuidae; genus Agrotis; species Agrotis ipsilon. The sequence goes on along the minus strand of CM052970.1, from coordinate 15,652,678 downwards.
TAAAGAACTAAGATTACTTCTGATTGAAGCTATAGATATTACACAGTAAAAGCCGTGCAATAAATTATCTTGTCCATACGCTTGGCGGAGTGGCTGAGACATTTAATGCTGCGCTGCTTGTTGCGGATTCCTTTCGAGCACGGAAAAGGTTATGCATAATCTACAAGTAAAGGGGTGTATGTGAGTTTAAATATTTGAAAGCACACCCAGGATACAAGGAAAATTCTTGCTATAGGGCAACATAACGAAAATGTCATTTTAATTGCCTTTACTGGAACGGACAAAGTCAAGTACAGTCCAAGTATAGTGTGACGTCCTTTAGAAGGTGTGTGTGAAAGATTAGATGCAGAAGGTCGAGGATAAGGGAGCTTCCCCACGATTCGTGCTATTTGCAATTTCTACTAACTAAAAATGAAAATCGTCCTTACAAAAAAAAAAAAAAAAAATACATGCCTCAATGAGCACTTATAAAAAGTCGGGAAGAAAAAAAAATTGGCGCGGTTCGGGTTGGTCGTTTCCAATGAGAAGAACTGGCAAGAAACTTCATGGTTCCTCTCTTAACATAATTGCTTTTACAATGTTTTATTTGGTTAATACTGAGAATCGGGATTCTACCAACTAGCCATTGTGGCCAAACGTTGGCTTGTTTCATGCTACCCAGACACCGCACGTTTATGTCATAATGCCGTAGTTTGCTAACAATGAATTTCACTTGTAGTTGGAATTCGGTGGAATTGCGTTTTCGCACTGCGCGACATGGAAAAAGCTCCCTGAATTTCATTATGGCGCAGCCTTGGGAAAGGCGCACCGCACCATGTAGACTTACAATGGGCTGAATTGAAAGAAGTCGTACTTTTACCACGCACGCATTGTGATGAACACCGTTTTCTACCTAGTTTGTAAGCAACGACATCTATTCTTCGCTGGTGCAATAAACTTTTCATATACAAACTTACCCGAGGAAGGGATAAATTGGTGCCAGTACAAAATATAGACGGGGGAGTGTAGCTTCCAGGATGTTTGTATAAAGTGTACGCCTCTGCTTCAACAGATGGTGCTGTGCTCTTGCGGTTAAACTCGCTGTATTGTAAGGTTACATTGCCTTTGGATGGGTGCATAGAACCGGAGTGACAAAGTATAGTAAATAATTATTATCTTAGGTGCTAAAAATATAAAGTCCTGGTACAAGAGCCTTAGAATTTTATAAACAATGTTATAAATAACCTGTTTTCAAATAAACAATTGCAACAAAAATAGTTTTACAGCTAAATTAGACTTTAGTTTCTATTATTACATGTCACTTTCTATAGAGATTTTCTCTAAAGAAAATTACTGTGATTTCAAGTTACTTAACTTTTCTTAAAGGATGCGTGTCTAGTGGATCGTTGGGCAAATAAGAATCCATCAAGGTATCGAACCACAACCCAACAGTGGCGCTTGCAACTACAGCGCCAGTCTTAACAATCCCATTAAACACTCCCTAAACACAAAGTTTAGGACAAGATTTAATTACGACAAAGCAATTATCACCCCCAGTTCCCTATGTTAATCCCTAAAACTTATACTGAACCCGCATATTAAATCCACGTCGCATACAAAGCGGTGAGTAATTAAATATCAGGACCACGTTGCACCCCTCTAATCAATGGGCGCTGCTCTAAATATTGACAGGTGTACAAAGGTAGGGTTGTGCTGTATTGAAAATGGCGATTGTCAATTGTTTTAGAAAATGGATCGGAGACGTACGCATGGAGTTTTAGCTCTGTATTCTATATTCTGTCCCTTTCTATAATGTGGCTTTGTAATATTTATGATCCGACTGGTGTCGGTTGGGAAAAACGTTAGCTCCTAGCTAGAGTTCAATATTGTATTCTGGCGTGTCGCATACGAGTTAAAACTCTTATAAAATTATATACTACCTACATTTATGTAACATAATGAGTTGAGACGAAAAATTATGAGCTTTATAAAGTTAAGCAGCTCTCGTTCAAGTCGACACACGGAAGGGTGACGATTTATTACATACCCAGTTTTCACCATGACTTGGAAAGCTAAGCCGACTATTTTAGCAGAACTGTTGCATGATATTTGTAGGCTACGTAACCGGACATTTGCAGAACTTCTTGCAGAGTTAAGCATATTTGAAATCATCATCATCAGCCTATAATGTTCCCACTGCTGGGACACAGGCCTCCTCTCTGAGAGAGGGAGTGGGCCATAATCCACCACGCGGGCCTAGTGCGGATTGGCAGATGTCACATATCTTCGAATTTTTGGTTCTAGGACATGCCGGTTTCCTCACGATGTTTTCCTTCACCGTTTTGAGAGCAGTGGTGATGAAATAAATTACACAAAGTAATACGCCTGGCGGGGTTCGAACCCACGACCTACAACTCGTAAGTCGGGACCGATACCACTGGGCCACCACTGCTCACTAAAAAACTGCACACACTGCGCATACAAAGCGGTGAGTAATTAAATATCTGGACCACGTTGCACCCCTCTAATCAATGGGCGCTGCTCTAAATATTGACAGGTGCACAAAGGTAGGGTTGTGATGTATTGAAAATGGTGATTGTCAATTGTTTTATAAGAAAATGAACGGGAAGCGTACGTATAGAGTTTTAGCTCTGTATTTTATATTCTGTCCCTTTCTTTAATGCGGTTTTGTAATATCTATGATCAGACTGATTTCGGTTGGGAAAAACGTTAGCTCTAGCGCGCCGCAAACGAGTTAAAACTCCAATAAAATTATGTACTACCGACATATTATGTAACATAATGAGTTGAGAAGAAAAATATGAGCTTTATCAAGTTAAGCAGCTCTCGTTCAGGTCGACCCACGGAAGGTTGACGATCAATTACATACCCAGTTTCCACCATGACTTGGAAAGTAAGCTAAGCCGACTGTTATTTGCAGAACTTTTTATAGAGTGAGGCACATTTGTAATACACCCACATTATTTTTGCCTAATATATTAATAGGCTAAGAACTTTTTAAACTTCAACTGTTTTCAGCCTATGCAATAGAAACAAGTCTACAAACAAAAAAGTAGACAAATCAACTTGAAAACAATCACAATAAAAGGTGTCCCAGACAGAATAGACTAGCAAATGATCCATAAAAAAGATAGACAAACTTTTTATCACCGCTTTAACAAACATTGTTGCAGTACAAGTCAAACTACAATCTACTACAAAGTTTTAAACACCCCATCCTACCTTGTAGTTGTGGAAATCTTATTTGCAGCTCAAATGGAGTTTTCGTATACTGTCTGCGATATGAGTCCCTCAGGAGGAGTCGATGGAACCGCAGTCTGCAACAAAGAAAGTAAAGTTACTGATTTATGCAACTTTTAGATCCAAAAACGTTTTTTAGTTTTTTGATAAGGTTTATTTTCCCACGTTTTTATACACTCACTTTTCTTGTTTCGTTTTTAAAAACAGAAAAAAAGTAAATTGAGAAAGTTGAAAATTTATATCACGTGCAGTATTATTTTTTGGCCATTTTCGTATTAGTTTTGAAAGTTTTTTGAATTTGTTATTCTTTCAACATTACTTTTAGTTTTAATCGGGAATTCACACGATTTTTAGGTATTTTTTAAAACATTGACATTGCTTTATTATTATTTGCTTTTTTTTTGTGTGTTGTTTGGTTTTACAAGCTATGTTTAATGTTGAGAGTTTTTAATAGTATTAGTCGTAAGTTATTTTTAAATTATCTTGTGTGTGTTTGCAAACCACTATTGTATTGGGTATGCCTGTAAAGATAGTGTGTGTTTTTAAATAAATAAATAAATATTTTTTATTGAGATTGCTTTATTGACGAATAAATATAATTTAATATTTTATAATATTTAAGTCGTGAATTATTGTAATATAAATATTATGAACACCATAAAATAAAAATCTTACAACAAATTAAATTTTCGAAATTAACATAAAACGCAAAGTGCAGATTGCATTTGACAACCCTGAAAGTTAAGCCTATTTCAGACAATGCCAGTACTCAACTCGCGGGTCGAGTATAGTAACTAATGCTATTTGCGCATTATATTTCCACTGGAATTGTGTTTATTGCACTGTACATTTTGGCAGATAGTTATTTAATGCTACTATAAGCACTAAATACTAATAGTTAGTAGCTGTAAATGTTTTGGAATTAGTATGTGGTATGTGTGCGTCTGTGTGTGAATACTATTATGTGATATTTGAACCTATTTATTTTATTGTTTTGTTGAGCTGACTTCCTTTTCAACCAGCTATCATTTATTTTTTTATCATTCATCGTGGCCTCTTGTGGTACTTTTATTTTGTCTAAAAGATACTAAGGTCCCTGGGACTATTTTCACAGGTTCTTTTTAATTTTTGGCAAGCAAGACAGTCCCTTCCGCTCAACCCAAAGCGGAAGGACTCGATTGATGATTAGAATCGGGTGCACCCGATTTTATAAAAAAAAATATTGCTGCAGAAAATCTTGCCAAACTGTCATATGAACTCGCAACTCTACTCTCCCAGTCTGTACAAGTCCTATCGCTTGGTGTGACAAAGGTCCTCTGTTTGTGAGGTTTCATTAAAGCGCGATGCCAAGAGCCAAAGGCAATGAACGCGACTGTACGGCAATACCTCTCATGTGTCCGATAAAGCCTTTTGGCTGAAGCTTTTCGCAGAAAATGGTATTTTAAAAGCCTTAATTAAACCAGCATTTAAATGCATGCCCGGAGATTTTACGTTAACGAACTGAACGACATGTTGGTAAAGAGATAAGTTTTTCATTCGATTTTAAAAACCGTTACAGACATGTACAATTTTAAGTACATACAAAAATGTAAATCGATCTTTGAGAGGTAATTATCAAGCTTCTTCTCGAGTACTTCCAAGAACTGCAAGCTGCAAGATGCAGCAGTGAAGAGAGGCCTCCCACTAGGTGGTCGCTGGCGCATCATTATTTTTGGTAGTTGTGAAATCATTATACAGTTGTCCGTGCTGAAGGGAATGTTAAGCTGTCTGTGTATAAAAACCCAACTTGCTCTTAAACTGTCCTCTGCGTGTCTGGGCCACGTACTAAGTCTAAAGACGACCAACTCCAACACACAACATCATCATCAGCCTATAACGTTCCCACTGCTGGGACACAGGCCTCCTCTCTTGTGAGAGGGAGTGGGTCATAATCCACCACGCGGGCCCAGTGCGGATTGGCAGATGTCACATGTCTTCGAATTTGATGGTTCTAGGACGTGCCGGTTTCCTCACGATGTTTTCCTTCACCGTTTTGAGAGCAGTGGTGATGAAATAAATTACACAAAGTAATGTGCCACGCTGGGTTCGAACCCACGACCTACAACTCGTAAGTCGGGACCGATACCACTGGGCCACCACTGCTCTGCACACAACATGCTTCCCATCAAGTCCCGTTGAACATCAGCTTTAGGCATCTAGAGGCCTACGTTTTTGTTGAACTGTGTCACAGTCGTGAGGAACACAATTTCTTTTGTGTACTTCCTTATTTTGTTGTGTCTTTTTGTGACAACATTGTGTGCCTTGCCTGTGTCAAATAAACGCATTTTCTTTTTTTCCTTTATTCTTTTGTCTAGCTTTTGATGTCAGCATTAAGTTTAAGAAATAGGTTCTCGCTTTTAAATATTTTAAAAGACAGACAATCCATCACACCCCTTTACTTACTTTCTATATCTTGTTACTAGGTGTTCCCCAAGATTTCAACCCCGATGCTCGGCTCTTAATGGTCATGGCGTGATGTAAATTAGCATAGAGCCTTCCTCGATAAAAAGACTATATCAACACAATAAGAATTTTTCAATTCAAACTACATATTATTTCCTGAGATTAGCGCGTTCAACGAAACAAACACACTCTTCAGCTTAAAATGTTAGTTAAAATAAAAATTTGTTTTCCCTACAGAACTCCTGTATGCACCTCCTAAAGATAATAACTTACCAATATTATTACCTACAGAATAGCTCGTTTACATCACAGATCCGTATTGACACAGACTCCGATAGTTCTATCTAAGCTAACTAAGTTGCACTAACTGAGTTACCGTGCGTCAAGGAAACTTCCGATGAAGCAGGTTTAATTTAATTTCATGTCGCTTTAAGATTGGATCGAACATTCGAGATTGTCTGTATAAGTTGAAATAGGCACGTGAATGGGTGAGTCAATTATTTTAAGATTAAGATAAGATAAGATTTTAAATAACTATCGTTTTGTTCAAGAAACGATAATTACAAACTAGAGGCTTTATGACTAAACTAATCTAGAACTTTGACGTTAATTTAAAGGAAAAAAATAGTTCCTCCTTCGCACACTACAGTCTAATTTTCATTTTTACAAACAACTAACGCAGTATTACTTCAATTATATACAAACGCGAGCAGGTCAACCTACCCGAATCTGTCATATTTTACTAATCGAAAATAACCTTCTATTATTGTGATAAGGTTGAAAATCTATTAAATAATTTAACAGATTGAGGTAGGTTGATGTGCTGGCGTCTGTACATTTTAAATAAAATAAATCTTGTGATAAGGAATACCAAATGTATCATCAAATTTTAATGGGCCAAACGTCTAACGTAACCAAAAGTCTAGGATGACACAATTTCAATTGCCATTGGGCTAAAATGAAATTATCAAAACGCCGTAAGAACCTGTTTGGGACTTCAAAATATCCAGATTAAAACTCGCTACGCTTTACAATCTTATTACTGGAGGTAATGGCTATTTTTCTGTTATCTCAAGCGAGACAAACTTTTATACGGCTCGGGCAATTGAATCGCCTGTCGGGTGCAATAGCAATTTTATTGCAATCAATAGGTAATTAAATTGCTATCCGTATTAACGGTCGATGCTACTGCTTTTGTTATTTTTGTTTTCCTACAGCATTTACTAGGCCATAACCTACTATACGAATTTTTTTAAGAATGTGAGGAAACTAACTTTCCTTTTTTCACGTGCTAAAATCATTAAATCTCCCACCCAGGGCGGTACAGGAGAGAAAGTCAGACTTGTACTGTCAGAACTCCATGGAGATCCTTCAATAGCCCTTTACGTTCCAGGGTCACCTGATGAGACAGTCCCGCGATTAATCTAACTAGCATGTCCTGATACTATAATTTGAAGTAATGTAGCATCCACCAAACCCAAAATAGCCCAAAGTAGTTATTCATATTAACTTTTACAACAATATCTGTTTCCACAATCACAAAAAAGGCAGATTCAGCCTCTAAAACAGCGGATTATAAACCACAAAACAATTGATTCTAAATTTAAAACTATGTATGTCAAAGTCAGAATAATCGATACAAAACTAGTTAACATGACAATCATGTTTACAAAACAAAGCCAGCACAGACAGGACAAACTGCAGACTTGATTAGAATTTAGAGGGACTTAATTTAATTCTGTGATGTCCCTGTGAGCCTGTAGTGATTATTACTTAAGACCGTTGTAAGTAGACGATGGTTATGTAAGTAAGTTATGGGGTATAATGCGATTCGTTTACTGACTTGAAATTCTTGAAACGCTGTCCTCCCAGTACAGCGTTTCTAGAAATTAAGGTCAGTTCAAGTCGTCAACATCATCATGATCAGCCGGCAAGCGTCCATTGCTGGATATCGATCTCTCCTTAGTTAGACTCCTTTCTTATTTTGTAGTATGATAAGTACCTACAATACATAGAGTTTTATAACGAGTTAAAAAGGGTTGATTAAGTATGATGGATGGAGAAGAAGGCCCAGGAAAATATGAGAATTATGTGAAAAAAAGGATTAAATGGTGACGGTCGTTACGTTGAATGTCACGTATGTTGAAAGATTTATAGACGACGATGAGATATCATTCATTTTGCACAAAATACAAAACTTTAAATGAAGAAGCAATACTTTCAATATTATTTCTTATGTCACATTATTGAAAAAAAAAAAACCATTCATAAATTTCTAACGTTACTTGTTGAAGATTTTACATTTAGGTTTTACAAAGGTGTCGTGGGTTCGCTTACAAAAAAATGAACATAGATTAAATAAATAACAAACCTGGTAGTTCTAGCACGTGTAAAACACTTCATGCAGGATTGAAAAAATCTACCACAGAAACCCGTTTAAATTCCAATGTTTATTTAAAAGGTTGAAACAATGAAGCCAAGGTATTTAAATATAAAAACGTTATCTGGCTCGTGCAAGGGGGTAAGCTGTATAATTGGCCCCCTCGTGGTTCTCGTTAGCAGATTCATTTGTTCTTCGTTCAAGCCACGGGTAAAGGTAGGACCACAACACCTGAGAGAACAGGTAAGATGATTTTTGAGGAAATAAAAAATCGCTGCGAGTAGGATCTGAACCCGTGTCTTTTGAATAAGTACTCTAGACGCCTTAACAAGGCTACCAGAACTCACAATCAGAAACTGAATCATCTATCCGCAATTGAGAACTTTTTACAGTAACGTGAGCGCCATCATCTATACGATGCGCGTTAATGCGTTTAAAAATAATTGAAAAGGACAGGTAACGTTGATTTAAAAAAAAAACATATCTGTCAGCTTCGGTATAATGTCGTAGACCAATCGGTATGGCAATCACCATACTAAGATATACCCACTAAAAGTCAAACGTATTGCCAAAAACAAAGTACTCTTGACGCGGGACAATCCAGACCAGAAAAGTTTAGGTTAGAGAGGGGATGGCAGTATCTAGACGACCCAGCAATCTATGTCATCTTTCTGACTCTTTGGTAAAACAATTCAGTGTTCATGTTTTGAGAATCATGAAGAGGCAAATGTATATTTCAAGCACCAATTACATTTTGAACTCTGGATATAACTAGTAGCTATTAGTATGAAATCCATGTATCAAGAATCTCTAAAAAAACAGAAATGTTAGTTAATCCAAGAAAAATATATTGGTATGAGACAATGTTTAAAAAAGATTTACCCTTTGCTTGCAAGAGTCTGGTCATATTAAGTTCACCTTAATGGTTGTGTCCAAGCCCTAACCCAGTATGCGTTTAATATGCATTGCTTTGCATCGTCTAAGCGTTCCAACGTTTATAGCGGAATATATTAAAAGTATTCTGTAAGTTAAACAACTAACATAGTTAAGATTGCAATTAAGCTGGTTGAGGGTAGACGAATTTTTTGTTTAAAATTAAATTTTTGACCGAAACTTGTGTGTGTTTCGTTGTGCTGGGCGATGAAGATAATATTTAAGCTGTTTGTTTAGAAGGTCGAGTTTTGAGGGTACTGTTGTTTACAGAGAGCAGTGGTGGCCCAGTGGTATCGGCCCCGACTTACGAGTTGTAGGTCGCGGGTTCGAACCCAGCCTGGCGCATTACTTTGTGTAATTTATTCCATTATCACTGCTCTCAAAAACGGTGAAGGTAAACATCGTGAGGAAACCGGCATGTCCTAGAACCATCAAATTCGAAGACACGTGACATCTGCCAACCCGCACTGGGCCCGCGTGGTGGATTATGGCCCACTCCCTCTCACAAGAGAGGAGGCCTGTGTCCCAGCAGTGGGAACGTTATAGGCTGATGATGATGATGAAGATGTTGTTTACAAACAAGGGATGCAGTCTAATATTATTAATTAAAGTTTTTACTGAAACGGTTATTGGCTTCAAGTCAACGAAAATTAAAAATAATAATAGTGAAATATTACTATTTAACAAAGTATCTAAATGTGTTTTTGCTAAATAAGTAAAGGTAGTTTTTTTATGTTGTTTGCTTATACTGAAAAAGATTTGATTACTTACAAACAATTTTTTGTTTTAGGTTCAACACTGATCAACCTATCTAATCTAGACCAAGAAAGCAAAGGAAAATAAGTGAAAATATGAAAAAATCATTCTGTTTTTTGAAAATCGGAAAACGCGATGTGGCTTTCTACCGATACACCGATATCATTTATCCTGGATTTTTGTTAAATTTCAAAATTGAGGGAGTTCTGAATTCGATCTCTGTTTTCTTTCGCTTAGGTACACACGTACAGTCAGCATCAAAAGTTGCTGAACACATTCAGATTTTCATAATCTCTGTACACAGTAATTATACTTAATAATACGGTGTACTGTGATTTTTAAAATCTGAATGTGGTCAGCAACGATGCTGGCTGTACGTGCAAAAGTAAAACGTTCACGTATGTTCAAACGTATTTTCTACATGCTACACTTACACAACATAATTATTTAATTGAAGAACCTACAATTAAAATCGTGTTTTAATCAAAGGTAATCGACAAAAAACATGGCCTCCTTCCAATAAAAACCAGAAACGCCAATTCCTCACAAAAACAACTTATTTTCCGAAAACATTTTCTCCTTATTCCAAAGCTGTCTATTTATCTTGAACACGAACCATTGAGCAAATAAATTAAAAATAAAGACAAAAGGCAATAAAAAATGAAGGCACTTGTTATGAGTGTACAGAAAAGAATATTTTCTTAAAGTCGTAACAAAGAAACGCCAGTTAATTACCGGTCTTTGTATTTTTTTTACAATTGTTTCGACGGTATCTCAATAAAATAGTTGAGAAAGATTGATTTTTTACACCTATAATGATCATGCAAGTCCATGTTTCTATGATTAGCTAGCTGAGCCTTAATCCGTATCAATAAAATGATGATGCTTAAACTAGTACAGATTTTTGCCCCAGCATTGTCCAAAATGCAGATCTTTATCGACTTCTATAGCTTTTTGAAGATAGTTTTAAAATATCTAAAGAAAAATTCTAAAGTATTGGATTCATTAGCAAGGTTATTGACCTCTTTATTCTGGATCTAGTTTAAGTGAAATGAAAGATAAACATTTTATTAAAGGTAAAAGTAAAAAGTAATAAACGATATAATTTTGTCTTGCTCGAGGTAGCAGACGACAAAATATCTTTACAAATTTTGCAGTAACAAGAATTTCGAATGAAAATAAATTCGTATCAATTAATCTAACCGTTTGACACGAAACCTCTTAGCGATTGGCTCGTTTTAGATTCTATGATTTATATCCAATACGGAACCCTATCAGAAGAACCAGTGTTACTGCTTCAATAAGGAAATTGTATAATTTGTCAAGTTTATCGGTGTTTAACCGAAGTCTACTTTAGTATTGGAAATGGTTATTTCGAATTGACCTTATTGATTTTCTTGGTCTATATTATCTATACTTTCTATTATTAAAAAGCGGAAGAGTTTGTTTGGTTGAACGCGCTAATCTCTGAAACTGCTACTTCGAATTGAACGATTCTTTTTGTGTTTTATAGTCCATAAATACCGAGGAAGGCTATATAAAGTAAGAAGAGCCGTACAGCGTGTGTGAACCACTGGGAACAGCTAGTTTTGAAAATAAATGACTGTAAATGAGCGCTTTTAGGCAAAGAATTTTCTAAAAACCTTTTGTAAGTGCTCCGGTGTTCGTCTTCATTTGAACTCTTACTTAAATTTCATTTTATATGGTATAGTTATTGCTGTTCCTTTCCAGGACTAATTTTTATCTAACAATAAACTTGTTATAGGATCCGTAATCATTACATTATGGAATGCAAATTGATATGATAAGGCTGTTCGAATTTAAAATTACAAACTGCACAAAACTTGAGCAAGCTTTTTTATGTGGTACAATCAAAAAAGTATCCTCCCATCCACTGTGAAGCTAAAGAAACAGTCATACTCGTACCGCTGACTAAAATCCACGGAATTTCTTCACGTTCCAGGGCCACGGGTCACGGTTATCTGTTAAGATAGTCCCGCGACCGAGAACGGCTTCATACAGGTATGAGAATTTACATTTTTCATATTACAATAAGGTTATAAATTACATTTAAAACAATGGAGGGCCTAGTTAAAAGAAAACAATTTTATTAGCGTCTTTTATTTCTATAGCAACGAGAAAGCTTTCAAAACGTTTATTAATATTTCGTTAAAACATTGTCTCTTTGTTTTTCTCCTCTAAATATTAAACAAAATAATATCTGGATCCATAGTATAAATAGCGCTACAAGCAGAACTTTTCAAACAACTCACTAAGTTTCTAAAAGGTATAAAAGAAACTAAGACTACCTTGATGAAAGAATAAAAAAAAAAATAACTCCGTAGTATTCTTCTAAAGACACTGAGAACTTTGTTTTATTACGAGCTACGGGTCTTATAAAAAGGTTAAGAATTGCTTTTATCATGACTAAAGGTTCTGTAGACAGATTTTCAAGTAGTATCTTTATTATTTTCTGAAAATAAGGAGTTATTTTCCAGGATACGCCTTCCTAGATTTCTGAGGCACTAGCATGACTTTTCCAGTTTTTGTGTCGTAAAGTAAACGTGAACTTAATTTCACGTTCGTACACTAAATTTTTCACACACTAAACGCGGTAGGTATATACTTCAATTATAATGTAAATCAAATATAGAAATCTTGTGATAAGGCTTCTGTTTGGTAAAGCAAGGACTGTAGAAAACTAATAATAAACAATACAAGAAAATTGAATATGCTACAGGAAAATTTATGGATTTTTTGATAAAAAAAGGATAATTTAGAAAGAAGAAGAAAGTGTTTTAACTACTTAAAGGTGAAATAACATAAATAGTAATGTCACGTCACAGTCCAGGTCCAAGTGAAACCAGCGTCGAGCACTAGTTGCCAATAATTTGCTGAACTGGACTTATTAGGTGCAGTCACACTTTATCGTCGTTAATTAGATTTAACTTTTTTTGTTTTGTTTGTTTACCTAATTTGTGTACTCCTATTTTCGTCAAATAAACGTTTTTATTTTATTTTTAATAGTGAATAATTTTTAGGACATACTGTTTTAAAACGGCTTTCTTGGGCTCTGTGCAACCAGCATATCTCACTGATATTATCGCTGACGAAAATAACCTTAATAATAATATAACAATTGTTAGCCACGAAACACAATCGAAGCCTCTATCTTAGGTAATTTAACTTCGCCCAGGTCTAGCGTCAAGCTTGTTTTGTCCTCCGCCTAACTTGGATGAGCCGATAAGCGGTCAACACTATGGTTTATATCTAGCTAGACTGTTGAAACTGAATTATTGTCCTTCGTCTGAAGATTAGGTTGTTCGTTCAATATCCGTTGTTAGGATATAACTAAAATGCTATTGGTTATTTCGTTCACTAATGAAAACTATCATTTTAAGAATATTGGGCATTTATAAAGTGGTCATTTTAAGAATTAGGCCATTTTTAAGCAGTTGGGCATTTTAAGAATTGGGCATTTCCCGCTTAAGCCGTTTGAATATTCTTCGAGTTGCATTTTTTTTTTAAACGTAAAAAAATACAAATATCTAGGCTGTTATATATGGGGTTCGGCCTGTAATGGATGATGGTCCGTGGGTGGGGTGTAATCTTGAAGAATAAAACGTGCAGCTGTTTCCATTCAGACACAAGCTTCTCTTATACTAATGAAGAGAACGAAGATTCCGAATGAGGCTCTAACCCTCTCTCAGACAATAAAAAAACAAAAACCCCCGATCACTCACGCAACCAATTACCCCAATATTTTCTTTATCAACCCTTTCAACCCTATCTTCGCTATCACCCCAAGATACCCACTACTATAAACAAAGACGCCCCTTTTTATACATATAATACTGTAGCAATCTAGTTTACCTACTTGGATCCCTCATTTGACGTCATTTCCTCTCCCCGCGACCCCGCGGTAGCGTGTACGGAATGAATAAAACATGATGTCACATGGGATGAGACTAACAAATGATATTCCGATACGGGTTCTAAGAATTGGTGTCTGTGAGAAAGATTCTTGGGTTAGGGTTGAATTAGAAGCATATGGTTGAAGTTATGTTCAGGATTCTGTTCATTTTGGATGAGGAACTGTACTTATGTTTGTCTAAGCAGCATAGCGTGGTGCTGGAACGTAAAGGTTAGTCCGTTAGAAGTGGACAGTTTCTTAAGCTCCCACGCATGTTGGGAGGACATGTTTGGAGATAACGAACCAATTTTTTTTTAAATTTTTTGTTGCGTTTAACCAGTTTCAAATTCAAATTTTCAAGGAATTTATGATTATTCTATTATCTATTTTACAGTTGTCATAATTATAATCATTTTGAAAATGTGGGCCCTATTCCGATTGCTTTTTTTTTAATTCATTGTCAATTTGAAATCCAAAAGCCGTAATGTCCCAACCTATTTACTAAAAACCCCTGTCGGATATAACTATACAAACAGATGACAGCTCAGTCATTCTATTTTTAAAACAACACACAAATTCCATTCATCCCCACAGCACTTAAAATTATTACTCTGGTATACCCCGTTTCACCCCCGAATCGAAACACTAAAACGCCATTATTCACTAATTGCATCGTGTACATTACCCGACCAACTTGGATAGTGGATAATTATTTAAAACTTATACAATTACCCCCGGGTTCCCCTGGGAAATTACACTTGGCAACAATGATTAACATTGCCTCACTTTGGGTTACGTACTATTTGGGTTATGTCCGTAATATGGGTTAGCATTTTGACTGGCGGTTTTAGCTGTCACGTGTAGAGTTGGACGTAACATCGCGCTTGTAATCGTTGAAGGTATGGGCAGTTCCTTGCAATAGGAGGGATTAATCAATTGCCGATCTATGTCAAATATAGACTGCTAGAAAAACCTACTAAGTTTTTGCAACGCCCAGGGGTCGAATATTTAAACGAAAAGGGATAAAAAAAACTTTATCAAAAAAATGTAACCGCCTTCAAAAACAGCCAAAATTAAGTTTCAAATAACCTACAAAGTGGCGACGACTTTTTTATTTCTTTGACTTTTTGACACCGACTTTCGAAAGACAAGTCATTTTATAAATTATTTTAAACTTTTTTGGTTGTTTTTGAAGTCGGTTATATTTTTCATTTTGTAAATGTTTTTTTCAATGCCCTTGTATTCTTTTTGAGTTTATCTTGGACATGATATCGGTGATATTGTGAATTAACCTGAATTCAACCAGTTTTTCTCACTGATATTATCGCTGACGAAAACAACCTTAATAATAACATAACAATAGTTGGTCACGAAACACAATCGTAGCCGCTATCTTAAGTAATTTAACTTCGCCCAGGTCTAGCGTCAAGCTTGTTTTGTCCTCCGCCTAACTTGGGTGAGCCGATAAGCGGTCAACACTATGGTTTATATCTAGCTAGAATATTGTTGAAACTGAATTACTGTCCTTCGTCTGAAGACTAGGTTGTTCGTTCAATATCCGTTATTGGATATAACTGAAAATGCCATTGGTTATTTCGTTCACTAATGAAAACTAGCATTTTAAGAATTGGGCATTTACTGTCGCCTTTTGTTTTCGGTATGTAATGGATGGTGATCCGTCTTTGGGTGTAATCTTAAAGAATGAAACATGCAGCTGTTACTATTTATACACCAGCTTCTCTTCTAATTGCGACTAATGGACAAAACGAGGATTCTGAACGAGGCTCTAACCCTGTCTCAGACAAAAAAAAAACAAAACCCCCGATCACTCACGCAACCAATTACCTCAATATTTTCTTTATCAACCCTTTCAACCCTATCTTCGCTATCAACCCAAGATACCGACTACTATAAACAAAGACGCCCCTTTTTATACATATAATACTGTAGCAATCTAGTTTACCTACTTGGATCCCTCATTTGACGTCATTTCCTCTCCCCGCGACCCCGCGGTAGCGTGTACGGAATGAATAAAACATGATGTCACATGGGATGAGACTAACAAATGATATTCCGATACGGGTTCTAAGAATTGGTGTTTATGAGAAAGATTCTTGGTTAGGGTTGAATTAGGAGCATATGGTTGAAGTTATGTTTAGGTTTCTGTTCATTTCGGATGTGGAACTGTACTTATGTTTGTCTAAACAGGATAGCGTAAACAGGATAGCGTGGTGCTGGAACGTAAAGGCTAGTCCGTTAGAAGTAGACAGTTTCTTAAGCTCCCGCGCATGTCAGGAGGACATGTTTGAAGATTAACGAAAGATTTTTTTAGTATTGTCAATTTTTAATCTAAAGCCGTGATGATCCAACTTATTTACTATGTAGGTAAAAACCTTTGCAGAATTGAACTACATAAACTGATGACAAAATCTATTTTTAAAACAACATACAAATTCCATTCTTCCCCACAGCACTTAAAAGTATTACCCTGTTATACCCCGTTTCACCCCCGAATCGAAACACTATAACGCCATTATTCACTAATTGCATCGTGTACATTACCCGACCAACTTGGATAGTGGATAATTATTTAAAACTTATACAATTACCCCCGGGTTCCCCCGGGAAATTACACTTGGCAACAATGATTAACATTGCCTCACTTTGGGTTACGTACTATTTGGGTTATGTCCGTAATATGGGTTAGCATTTTGACTGGCGGTTTTAGCTGTCACGAGTTGGACGTAACATCGCGCTTGTAATCGTTTCAAGGATGGACATTTCTTTGTAGAGAAGGCGATGAAAAAATTGCCGATCTCTCTCAAATACAGACTGCTGAAAAAAGCGATAAACCGTCACTATTCACACACTCACGATGTTAATTCCTTCACCGTTTTGAGAGCAGCAGTGATGAAGTAAATTACGCAAAGTAATGCCAATACCACTAGCTACCACTGCTTCTAACCCAATATCCATGAGGAAGTAACAACTAAAATACCTTGAAATCTTTATTTTAGCTGTAGATACCTGTAAAATGACGTCACATGTAGCTACTCGTGATAATTATGTACAAAACTGTGTCGTTAGTGGATCGATATAGATTTGTGATTGGAAACGTTTTCATGACACGTTATTTGAGTATTATTGTTTGTTTTGTTTCGAATAAACGGTTTATAGGAACTGTCCAATAAATGGAGCTTATTTATGTTTTTGGCTACATAGGTAATGTAAAAATAAGCATAGTGTGTTTCTTTTGAGATCACAAGAAATAACCAAATACCAGTAGATATAAAACGGTACCTATTAAAAAAAATGTTGCCAAACACAAGGAATTTGTTTTTGTATGCGTTTACAAACACAAAGTTATGTACATACAAAAACACTCAGACCCGGAACAACTTATTTCAGATCATAAAAATATTTGTCACGTGCGGGAATCGCATCGTGTCTCCCAACCCACCAGTCAATCGCTCAGCCACGGCAAAAGAATTATTAATTACAGTCATACAATTAACATAACAATACTCAATGTGTGATCTTTCAAAGAGACGGAATAAGCAATGAGGAAGTCTGACAGTCACTGTCTGTGAAAATTGATTATCATGGTATGAGCAACAGGCAGGGATGTGAAGAAATAAGGAAAATGTTCGGAGATGAGGTTTGACCATTATTCATGGTCAAACCTCTTCTCCGAACATTTTCCTTAAGGCGGAATAGCTGTAAGTAAGCGTAAAGAAACATAGTTTTTTTACGAAATAAATGGGTGAAAAATGTTATAGCTGGCGGGTGGATGCAAGTATGCATGCCTTTGTTGGCAGTAGACGTCTTCTTCGGCTGAAGATGATGATGATGGTTAAGTAAAGAAAGTAAGTAACCATTTTAGCAAAATCAAATTTCTTGGGAAAATGTTTGAGAGGTTATTGCGGCCCCGGAATGTAAAAGGCAACTGAAGGGTACACGTTGGATTTTTGACAATAAAGCACTACTCTGTCTGTTCATTTGCTTGGGCAGTTCTTGTTCAGCAGTTGACGTCTTCCGACTTATGATGATGATGTGGCTAAGTACAAATGGCAGTAAAAATACACCTTTTTTATTTGAATTAAGGAATTATGATTGATTCTACACTTTTTAGCTTACAATACTGGAAATTTTCTATTTTTTTCTGTCTTAAAAAAATGTGAGTATGTCAAAAGGATGATAGAGTATCGCTTTCAACAGATAAAACAACCACCACTTACTCATCTTACAAACAAAATCTACCTAACTTAAGTGAGGATATTCCCTAACTCTGTCTAATGTTATTATCTTTAGTTATGAAGGTCCTAAGATAGCCCAACAAGCTGTTGTCCTAATTTATACCTTAACGTTATTGATGGAAGGAAGTTTTAATTAGTTGTGGCGGGTGTTGAGGTTTCTAGTTACATGATAAGTGTGTGAGAAATTTGGGACAGAGAGAGTAATAGAACATTTTATTCCTAAAAAGAAATTAAGGCTTAAAGGTCTTGAAAAACAGTGCTATTCTGATCGCACTCTAGATAATCATCGTCATAATCAGCCGGAAGACGTCCACTGCTGAACATGGACCTGCCCCTTGGGCCGCCACGCCGAACGACAATTCGCCACTTGCATCGATTGTCTAAAACAATGCCACTAAAAATATTTTGTAGAAATAATATGCCTGTCAGAGTCAGAAGTTAGGATGCGAACGAATCGTTACTCTGGCAGCGATTGGCGAACACCAAATGTTCTGCATAGTGTAATTTCAAATCTATTCAGTAGGGCAAATCTATTCTTCTGGGAAGTATCATCATCATCAGCCGGAAGACGTCCACTGCTGAACATAGGCCTCCCCTTTAAACCGACAAGTCGAACGACAATTCGCCACACGCATCCATCGGTTACCCGCGACTCTCACGATGTCATCGGTCCACATAGTGGGAGACCTGCCTACACTGCGTCTTCGCGTCCCTGGTCGCCACTCGAGAACTTTTCTTCCCCATCGGTTGTCAGTTTTATGAGCGAGGTAGCCTGCCCATTGCCACTTCAACTTTTAATCTGTAAAGTTCAAGGTGATAATAAACGCCAGTGTCCTTAAGGTATTCCAGTTTGGTTTTCAGTTTCCAAAAGTGACCGGTTTGCTTGGGGTGAAGAATACTTCAAAATATCTAGACCACACGTCTAATGTTCTAAGAAAATGAGTATCGCTCACTTCATCCGTCGCGGCGTCTTGAAGTTTTGTGGAATGCCAAGTATTGTGTTTTAAGCTCAATTTACAAGAGTAGACTCAACCAAAAATCGTTATAAAGCTCAAGAATATTCAATTGAAATGTGAAGTGTTCTTTATTTGCTCATAGTTCTGCTTTTTGAAGAAATTCTTTATTTATTTCTTCAACCCAAATTACTACGACTAAGTCAACTTTCAGCATCTAGATTCTAGAGTAAAGTCTAGAGGTTTAAATAATCATATAGTAATTATCTAGGCATAATTAGGTTTCTATGTCTAATGAATAAAATTTATTATTTGTATTTTAAGAAAATTATTATACCTACCTAACAAACCTAATAGATTTTAAATTAATGATCACTGAATTCAAACGTGTGTTTTATAATTATTTTGCATCCGGTCACACTGCATTCGGTTAGACTTGAAGCCGACTCTATACTTATAGTTGGTCTTTACCAAAAAGGTCTTTAGAGATAAAGAACAGACAGACAGAGTATAGTTAGTAATACAATGAAACACAATTACTAACTATACTCTGTCTGTCTGTTCTTTATCTCTCTTCTAGTATCAGTTTTACTCAAACTTGGTGCAGTGGTAAGGAGACTGACTGCGCTACGCTGCGTGTCGTCTGTTTGATGCCCACACGGAACAAATATTGGTTTGATCTACAAATAAGTGTTCCGAGTTCAAATGTCTGTAAACACATCTATAGATAGTAAAAAAAAATACTCAGGCACCACAATTACTTATGAAATACCAATCTATCAAATAATAGGTAAGTAAAGAGTCCGTCTCTTCCAAGAAAATCATTTTATCCTTCAAAGAAAATCCAATAAAGTAAAATTAACTTTGTAATTATAAAGTTGAATCCAACAGTATCAATTACTTAGAAACTGGAACAAATCCCGGAGTAAAAGCTAGTTATGTAAATAAAATTATGTCTAGGTCGGATTCCAAGAGGCTATTAAGGCTTTGCCAGACAGCAAGCTTGTCGTGACACGATGCTAGCGTGGCGTGTGTTTGGCGTGAGTCGTGCATGCTGCTAAAGGCTTTAGCTAAAAAGCTTGGCGCGTGCTACTTACACATATGGAAATATTTATGTTATTCGTCACACAAAAAACACCACGATTGCGCTAGCGTTTAGCAGGACGCACACCATGAACTACACGCCTTGCACGCCGTTGCATCGGCGTCGCCGGCGTGGCGTGTTTTGTGTCAAGACTTTCATATTATAGTTTCATAGTAAGTAAGCACGCCCAAGACCACGCCACGCTATCGTCGTGCCACGCTGAGCTCGCTGTTTGGCAAAGCCTTTACATTTTTTAAATTAAAGATGGCCGCTTTTTAATTAATACTTTGATGTACTGTTAACTTTAACGTTGCATATTCATGAGAAACTGGAATGATGTTGCACTTACTTTTTCGTGGAATATTCAGCTTTTATTTGTTTTATACGTAACAGTTGGGAATATGTTTATTGTGATGTAAAACGTCTATTAATAATTCTTATTGCATGTTCTTTATTACAATTTCACTAAAATATTTATGAAATATAACAACACTAGCCCTTGGCTTCGCTCGCATTAATTCGAAATTAGAGGACCAATTCGGATCGTACATCCTACTAATATTATAAACGTGAAAGTTTGTATGTTACTCTTTCACGCAAAAACTACTGAACGGATTTGGCTGAAATTTGGTACACAGATAGTTTATAACCTGGATTAACACATAGGATAGTTTTTATCCCGATTTTATGTTCCCGTGGGATAATTTTCGAGTTGTAGCGGGTGAAACCGCTGGCAGCAGCTAGTCCTACTTAATTGTGACATAGACATCATCATCATAACCTTATAATGTTCCTACTGCTGAGGCACAGGCAACCTCTCTGTGAGAAGGATTGACTCATAATCCACCACTCAGGTTCAGTACGACTTGTTAGATGTCACGTATTCGAATTTTTGGTTCTAAGATATGCTGGTTTCCTTCATCGTTTTGAGAGCAGTGTTGACGACATGGATTACTCTGAGCAATGCGCCTGGGTCAGGATCAGGATCTACTAGTCGGGGCCTAACGAGTTGTAAACTTTACTACAGACAATATCCGGCCACCGTAAGCGCGGGCATACGGGCGTTGAGTAATGCGCTTTTCGCTGTCTGACCATGCCCGGTTCGATCGTCTTGTCGACGAAACGTCCAATGATGAACCGGTCGCCGGTGAATGGTTGCAGAATCGGGTCGACTGCGCGTTATGTTCCACGCTGGCCTTAAAGACTGCCAGCATTGTGACGGAGCCCTCTAGAGGGCCAAAGCCTACCAGGGTCGCGGGACTTATCGAATTACTGTGACCCCGGAACGTAAAGGGCTATTGAAAGGCACCGTGGATTTTAGTCAGTACGAGTCTGACAGTCCCTACCCCCCTGCCCGGGTTGGGGTGGGACTCATTTGATGATTTTACCACGTAAAAAAAGAAACAAACCGTCGATTTTTTTTTCAATAACCTCCTCCTTTTTTGAATTCGGTTAAAAAAGGGTTACAACTGGTCTGATGCACGAGCAAATAATAATTTTGATTTTCACCATTCATTTTTAATTCATCTTTCCCATATTATTTTCAACCAAACTGAAGTCAAATAACTCGGTATTCACATGACTCTAAGCTTCTAAAACACGTCGAATCCACAGGCGTTCTATTACCTATTCAGAGCTTAAGTCTGAGACGAACGCAAGTTGACCACACTCATTTATAACGCACATCGCTATTTTCACTCCAGTCGCATTTGTGTGATACACGTAACTGAAAATGCTTTGTATATTTGTGTCACAGTTTTTAGAGGTATCTTTTGTCTAGTTGTCTGGTTATTTGCGCATGGTTATGTGTTAATTATGTCTACCTTTTTATTTTTTGGGGTGGTAAATGTATGAGTGAAGATTGAGTTTTAGGGCCGCGGTGTTCTTTCAAAGGCGCTCCCACACCGCGAGCATTCACCTGTAGTGTAACGTTCAGATTTGAACCTTCGAAGACAACAGAGCATCAAATTGCGCACTTATTTGTTACATTACGGATGAATGTTCGCGGTGAAGGAGCGCTTTTAGACAATCCCGCGAATGGTTTCCTAGGTATTTATAAAATGCGGGTAGGATTAAATACCATTCACATGTACCCCATGTGGAGCAGTGGTGGCCCATTGGTATCGGTCCCGACTTACGAGTTGTAGGTCGCGGGTTCGAACCCAGCTTGGCGTATTACTTTGTGTAATTTATTTCATCACCACTGCTCTCAAAACGTTGAAGGAAAACATCGTGAGGAAACCGGCATGTCCTAGAACCATCAAATTCGAAGACATGTGACATCTGCCAATCCGCACTGGGCCCGCGTGGTGGATTATAGCCTACTCCCTCTCACAAGAGAGGAGGCCTGTGTCCCAGCAGTGGGAACGTTATAGGCTGATGATGATGATGACATGTACCACAACGCAATGAAAAAATGTGGAAAAGCTGTGGACAAAATACTTGCAAATTATATCGCTGAAAGTAATATTTGTTGCAGTTGCGTTGTGGTTGCGTTTTATTTACCGCACCACATCACACTACAACGCAGAATACAATCGGTTTCGCGTTGTGTTTGCGATGCGGTTAATATCATGGTCGATAATAATGACCATCATGTGGTCTGTGTGATTTTTTTATTTTTAAAACAAAATGATTGCCTGCCCACGTTGTGTGGTTGTCGTGTGGTCGTGGTTTTTACTACTCAGGAAGTACAAATGACGGAAAAGAGTCGTAAAATTAGGGCAGTGAAACAGACCTGTATCAAAGAGATACAGACAAAAGGACGAGGCTCCGGAAATGGATAGGTCTAACAATTAGTACCGGAGTATCCCTGTATGCCCAGAATCCTCACTAGGTCCCCTAATTTGTCAATGAGACAATGTAGGGGTAAATAATAGTGGACTCTATTGCTTTCACAATAGATATCAACAATCGATGAACTCCAGTGGCTGAGCGATACTGTGTGTGCTCGATCCGCGAACAGAAAAAATAATATTTTTATGATTTATAAGTAGTTTTTGTACCGGGTCTTGGTGTTTGTATATGTGGGTTTTTTGTTTTTAAGCGCACCCACGATACAGGATAATTTTCCAAGTGTCAGGTAAAGATTGAAAAAAAACACAAATGCATATCGCATGTAGATTAATTGTTTTGACCAGTTAATTTTTTTCAATGCTCAGCTATTTCCAGCCAATAGTTTACAATAACAAAAAAAAACTTTTCACACAATCTTATTGCTAATCATTTCAATTAACAATTTTGTGGAAATACAATAATTACGTAGTCTACCCAACGCGGCTTAGAAAAGAAAATGTAGTCTTTTCATAAATTATTAAGTAATCATTTTATGCCGCTATTGTTAACCAATGTCGGGAAAACGTGCGTAAACTGCTTTCATTATGAACCTAACTTTAACTGGGGTAATGGTTTCCTTTGAATATTACCCTGAACACGACACTGCCTCGCGTTGCCCCAAACATAAGGAAAACTTGGCCCAAAAAAAAAAGAAAGAGTACACTATTTTGAAATTAACATTCAAGCTTAAAAGGAAATCCCATAATGGAATAAGGAAAAAGAAACTCAGAAATAAAAGCCCTTCTCCAACTTTTAGCCGTTTTTTTCCTCCAATCACTTCGCCACAGTACTTTGACAGAACGTTGACATAAAGACTTGAAAACTGTTTCGTATACAACCTAGATATACTCAATTAAAATTCAAATGCATGTGGACATCGTTAGTGTGAGGGAGATGGAAGACCTGCGAAGTCGAATCGCACCCTTTGATTTGCCACTAGATCGAAATCCGACTCTATGTTGCTAGAGTTTTGGTCTATTTTCAGGCGTGCGAAAGAAAAGTTCAGTTCATTACAAAATGAAATGTAGGTATCGGGTGTAGGAGTAACGACGCATGCGCGAATCACACAGTCAGACGTTAGTGTGTAGACGACCGCGGTAAGAAGCGCACGCCAGAGCCGCCTGCCGGCCGCATAAGAAACTAAACATGAAATTCGAAATT
This sequence comes from Agrotis ipsilon, assembly GCA_028554685.1. Taxonomy (NCBI): domain Eukaryota; kingdom Metazoa; phylum Arthropoda; class Insecta; order Lepidoptera; family Noctuidae; genus Agrotis; species Agrotis ipsilon. The sequence goes on along the minus strand of CM052970.1, from coordinate 15,628,725 downwards.
AAAGTGAACATAACATAGTGACAGCTAAGTGATAGTGTGCTGTGGATTACAATTAATTTTTTTAAGTGATATTTTTTTTATAAATATATGAATTTTTAATGTGCGTTTAGCAGTGCCGCATAGAGCCTACAAAGCCTTCTGAACACAGGTTCGTAAATTAAATTACTTCGTTGCGTGCTCAAACTCAGAAATTGTAATGTAATATTTTTAAGTAATACTCTGTTCCGACAGTCGAGCCACACTTTGCTGCCATATTTACTTCTAATAAAATTTTGTTGGGTTTTTGTCACGACACGGTACAATTTACCTGCTCTATATTTCTTTTTTGTTACAATTTCATTTATATTCTAACAAAAGTTATTAATTTTATACATTGAAAGTTTTCTACTAAAGCTTTTATTTATATTTCTTTAAGACTAATATAGAAAAAAGGGAAGAGTAATTTGTACTGAAAACTAATGTGTACCCGTTTTTGTGTTCTCTTACTCATAAACTGTTGACCGCTTTTTGATGAAGCAATTTACGCACGAAAGTCTCGGTTGCAAATGCGCCCAGAAAAGTGATGGCTTAGAAATTGGTATAATAAATTCTGAAGAAAGGTACGTTTTTGCGAATACATAATCATCTTTCGCTCATGAATTCTACGTTTCTTTTGATAAACGAGGTGCCATTTGCTTTGACTAAGCGTTCGTAAGATTTTTCTCCAAAATAAAATAAATATGATAATTATTCAGGTACCTACGTAATGAGAATATAATATTTCAAAAGATTTTTCCTACGCTTGTTGTGTTTTCTATCGTCATTATCTTCTACCCACAATAAAAATAAGGTTTCTAGCTAACTGGATGATTATATATTCAACAATTAAATAACATTAAAATATATATATATAATATATATTACAATATTCGGGATCAACCGCCTTATGTTCCTTCAAAGGCATGTGTTATCATTTCGTGTTAGGTTATGGTCACCCGTCCGAACAGCAGAGCAGTGGTGGCCCAGTGGTATCGGTCGCGACTTACGAGTTGTAGGTCGTGGGTTCGAACCCCGCCAGGCGCATTACTTTGTGTAATTTATTTCATCACCGTTGCTCTCAAAACGGTGAAGAAAACATCGTGAGAAAACCGGCATGTCCTTAGAACCAAAAATTCGAAGATATATGACATCAACCAATACGCAGTGGGCCAGCGTGGTGGGTTATGGCCCACTCCCTCTCTCAGAGAGGAGGCCTGTGTCCTAGCAGTGGGAACATTGTAGGCTGACGATGAGGATGATCCGAACAGCAATATAATAAGACCACGTCAAAATAGCTTGCTGTTAAAACACAAACCATGCGGCTATTATTGAAAGACTTTGTACAATACAATAATGACTACGACGGTGTAAAATGTGTGAAATATTTGTATTGTAGCGAGAAAATAAACTATTTACTTACTTACGACTGGCCTGTTGGTCTAGTGGTTAGTGACCCTGACTGCTATGCCTGGGGTCGTGGGTTCGATTCCCATCCAGGACAAATGTTTGTGTGATGAGCATGATCATTTGTTCTGAGTCTGGGTGTAACTTATCTATAATATGTATGTATTTAGAAATATATAAGTATGTTTATCAGTTGTCTAGTACCCATAACACAAGCTCTGCTTAGCTTGGGACTAGATGGCGTTGTGTGATTGTTGTGGAATATTATTACTTAATAACTATCCTTACAAATGAGTAATAGAACTTTGCAGTGGTATTAACAACTCTTTGTTTTTTAAACTCTAGCACATAACCATCGTCTTACACGCTGAAAATTCTCTCTTTTTCTTACAAAATAGCCTTTAAAGCCTTCGTATTTTACGGCTGGCTTCATAACAGCCTCAGTACTTCTAAAATCAAGACTCAATATAGGCTTTCTGAGACCAAAGACGGACGGACCTATTTGTCTCGGCCATTTCCTAAGGAAATTAATGTATCTACTAATACTATTCTATAGTTTCTAGGACTGGTCTCCATAGTGTAATTTGATTCTCAATAGATCTCATCATCTATTCAACATTACGCATCTATGTTAGGCTTCACACTCACATTTTTATATGTTTAGGGATATGCCCGAAATTGATATTCAACTCTCATTTCTTCGTTTTTGACAACTGCTTCTGAGTTCACATCTTAAAGACTCGGATAGGCAAGTTAGGTCTTTGATTGGTTACAGAAATAGATCAAAACGAAGATAGAAACCGAGACAGATTATTAATTTCCAATTTCAATGTGTTATGGTGTTCATCCACTAACCAGACTGGACAAGCAATTTTGCAGATTGGCCATGTGCAATAAATCTATACTTACTTACTTGTTAATATTATAAAGCTAAAGCGCTTGTTCGTTTGAATTCGCTAATCTCAGTACAGTACAGTACTTTTAAAAAATATTTCTGTGTTCATTTATCGAGGAAGGCTATAGGGTACATAACATCATGTACCGACCAATAGCCAGGAGTCGAGCATCAGGGGTGAAACCACGGGGTACAGCTAGTCTAACTATTAGCTCCTTTTCATTTAGTTATGTAAATTGTAAAACAAAGTAAAGACTGAAATTCGCAAATAGGTAAACTTATTTTAGTAGATACGATGAATAGAAATTTTAATAAAAATTTATGGAGAAAAACAATGAAATATTTTTTGACCCTTTTTTTTGCAGTTCCATATACTGTATTTTGTAGATCAAAACCACTATTTACAGCTATAAGTTACCGATAGATATAGCTAATTAGTGGAAACACATCCACGATATATGAGAAATCCCTAGCGCCGCAACGTTTAAAAAACAAAATTTCTTCATTGGTTCTACAGACACAGATCCAAGTTACATCATTGTACCTTTTCTCCCTCAAACTACCCTTTAAAAGCTTTTGCGTTTTACATCTGTTTTCATGATAGCATTCAGTACTAAAATCTAGACTCAAATAGGCATTCTGGGAGTAAAGACGGAGGGAGCCATTTCTCTTGGTCATTTCCCAAGGAAACAAATTAATCTCTTAGTAATATTGTAGTTTCAAGGACTGAGTGTAATTACAAAGCTTTTGAAGGGACTGTAATTATGGAGAGCTTTGAAATGATGATTGAGGGTTTGAAGGAAGGTCGCGGGATTGCAGAATCAGGCAAACATGATCCTGGAACGTAAAAGGGTACTGAAGAAACATCGCGGATTAGTCTGTCTGACAATTTATTCAGCTTCACCCAGTGCATGAGGACTCATTTGATGATTTTACCATGATAAAAAAGGGTTTGAAGGAAATAATTCTAATTTTCGCAGACAGTTGCGAAACGAAAGGAATGGATAGAGTCCTTTGCCTAACAATCAACGAGGAGTCAAAGTTTTCTCACATTATTTTCCTTTACCGATGTCAGTGATGTCCAATATGTACATAAGTATTCAAAAAGCTACATTGATTCTTAATTTTGCATAGAAGACCAAGTAACCCTGGGTTTGCTGTCAACACTTTCTGTTTGAGAAGCGAGGAGATAACCTTTGGACACTGTCAAACATCATAAAATAACATGAAATGTTTTACCGCATGTAGTTGCAGGTTATCTGAAAGGTATAGTTATCAACGTTAAGACCGCCATTGTTTCCATAGAATTATTAACATATTATAATTATAATATCATGAAGTATATTAAAACCATAGACTGCTATCGTTCTAATATATCTATATACTACAGAAAAATAAAAACAGTCTAGTGACATCAAAAACAATTCAAGTTTCTTTTATTTCAAATTACGGCGAAAGTATGTCAAACAAAATCTGGCGGCGGGCGCCACCCCTCAATTTTGAGGAAAATGTTACCCTTCACGTTTGCGTGGCTAAAACAATTCACGTTTTATTTATTGGTTGCCTTAAACATAAGTACAGTGAAATATATACTGTATGAAAGATTAAATCATACCTGCATGCAGGTTATGGCGTCAAAATATTGATGTTGAGACTGTTGCCAAGTTTTCTTTTAGTAAACCGTAGCCAACAAAAGAGAGATGTAAACTAAATGCAGGTTCCAACTTTTAAAGTTAGAGAATTTCTGTGAGTTGTTCTGAACAAGAGGATTTTATGATTTGAACGGTTCGGCCAATGAAAATGTGGCCAACAACTTGCTAAAAGAGAAAAAGTCTTTTTTTTTATATTTCAAGGAAAAAAAGTGTCAGTAGTGAACACCTCTAATAACGTAGAATACCTAACTAAGGACGAAAATTATGATCTTTGAATGCTTTATTGATTTACTGTTAACATAATCATTTGTGAGAAGTAACAATGTAACAATTCAAGTTAAGTCTTTGAAACCAATTTTCGAACGAGTACTGATAAATATATATATAGGTTTAATATTTATCTCCATTTTTGGTTATCTTTGTAGCTGAAATATCGTTACTCCGATAAAAATACCCAAAGCTAAGTATACTCACAGCACTCTGATACTACCTACGGTGTACTACAAGGTAATGTATTCGGACCTATATTCTCATTCTATAATTACTCTTAATTTTCCCATTCGCATTAATTAACACAATAATTCGTAGTCCCTTTTTGGTGTTGACAGCCTATTAATCAACAAGTTACCCTTTGTTGAAATATTTTGTATGTTCTGTTGTCATAAAATAAGGCAAAATGGGATATTGATTGTCGCATTCCATACCATCAATCATTTATTTTGTGCTCTGTTTTCATTAGTCAAATTATACCAGAAATAGCATTCAGTGATATTTAAAATATTAATCATAGGAATATAGACATTATTTACAAAGGTGAGAAAATTAATGTTCATATTGTTATTGGAGCTCCTAACATAAATAAATTGAGCGGATACATCTTTATTTGCAGTTTTGCTCATAAAGATGTGTTTTAATCCGTTCATTTCACAAGTTGTCAGATACTAAAAACCGACCATAATATCTGTTTAGAAATGGTCGGTTTCTGGTACCTGACAACTTGTGAGAAAATACTGCCGACGAGTACATCAACTTAGAAATCTCATTCAAAGAGAAATACGTATGGAATATGCAGACTCATATTAGAGTTTGTCTTTTAAAGGAAGAGCCATTTTGGAAAAACCTGTCGCCATCCACAAACATACATTTCTACTTAGGCATAACACGACTGATTGTTACTAGTTTATCTTTATCAGCAAAGACCTTGGAAACTAAAGTAACCTAGGTAAAATTATAGACAACTGCATTTATAATCAGTATTTTTTCATAAAATCTCCTTGGACTTTATTTACTGCCCGAATGTGTATTTTAAAACTAAAAATAAACCTGTCAACCGAAATATAAATCTGACAGCATTAGATTAAACTAAGACTTCTAGAATGTTATACTTTCCACCGCATCTGTTTAGGCTAGGATGCCAATCATAACAGATCTGTGGGAAGACTGTTATGATGACAGAAATGTATACTGACGACTTCATAATCTAATCTATCAGTAGGTACATTAGATCTAAACTAGAGAAGATATGTGAAATATCTGGCAAATAATCTTCAACTATATCTTCTCAAACTGAAGGAGAGAAGGACTCAGCTCAAATACTTGCGTTTATAAAGAATTTACTTCTTTTACTACTACAAGTCTAAAACTACTAAAACAGTAAAAGTCGGAAACTATTACAGAAGATTCTTCCTTTTTTAAGCCAGTTACAATTTCATCAATCTATTTTATGACTGAAAACTGATTCCTACCTTCACAACAAAATAACTCAGCAATACAATTTAGTACTTGTTAAGGCTAGTTGTCAGTTTTTCAAGCTGAAAAACTATTACTCCACAATACATAAACTGGTTTTCTATATTTGGCATTTACATCTATCATATCTGCATCTCGAGGAGAATGAGGCTAGGATAGAATGATGACTTTTACTATGCTTTTCTCATCATCATCTGCCTAGCGTTTTCCCAACGATATTGGGGTCGGCTTCCAGTCAAACCAGATTCAGCTGGATATCAGTATTTTACATGGAGCGAACACCTGTCGGACCTCCACAACCCAGTAACTGGGCAATACCATACCCCATGGTAAGACTGGTTGTCAGACTTTAGAGCTTCTGACTAACAGTAACGGCTGTCAAAGATTTACAAATGCAGCCGGGACCAACGGCTTTACATGCTTTCCGAGGCATGGAGGAAACTCGCTATGACAGATGGTCACCCATCCACAGACTCTTCAAGCGCGGCTAAGCTAAGCCCGGTAGATTGGCCTGTACGGCTGGATATATTTAGCCACGAGCTTCTGATATGCTTTTCTACTCACTTTAAATTCGAAAACTATGAGATAAGATTTCTGGTTTCTCCTTCCAGCCAATAGCAACGTCATCAACCGTAACTTCGTAACCCAAATCCCTCAGATATCCAAGCTGTTACGTCACAACTACACAATAGCTTTCCATTCAACACGATAGCTTTTATATTCTTGTTTGTTGGGCGTGCCCGTTTGTGGACACTAGTGTTGCTAGATTGTGGTAAAGTTTACCCTCCGAATAAATTAATGTCTGTATTGTTTATTGGGGAGACGGGAGACCAAAAAATGGGTATTGTTGTGGTCAAAGAAAGGGAAGTTGGGTTTTCTTTTTGTTACTGTTTTAGGCTTGAAAGGGACGGTATTGTTACTGTAGAAAAAATATTTAAAAGGGAGGAAAGGAAAATGATTTTTGTATGTAAAGCCTGCTCACAAAATCAACAATTGTGAAATTCAATGGAGAACATAATATTTTAAACATAATCGTTGGGTTTTCATTAGATAGGGAAATGGGCGTATTCATAAATACAGTTTTATAGCTGGAGCTTTTAATTTTGTATATTTTTTTTATGTCTCTCTTGAGGTCTTGATAATCTCGTAAAAAATTTAATGTCAGTGTCCAAATTGGGATAATGCAACACAATGACTAAAAAGATAAAAAAATGAACCAAGTTACCAAGAAGTCTAAAAATTATCCAAAGACGACAAAATTTGTGACACAGATGCGGATTTCACCTACTCATCACGATTAATTTCATCTTGATTGTTAATATCTGATTCACCTTTACACACAACAAAAGCACAATAATAAGCAATAACACATGCTTCTGACTGCGCCAAAGTTGGCCAATAAATAAGTACCAGCGATTCATGCCCAGCAAGAGCAACAAATTGCAGTTTTCAGCGAGCTGCCTGCCCGTACACTGGTTTATTACAAATGTATGGCTTGTGCGCTGTGTTTTTCTTTTCCCTTGACTAAATTGTTTTATGTAAATATAAATTGGGCAGGTGTTTATATACATGGTTATTTCTATTTTATATGTTGTGTGAAGTAGATAATCATTACAGTCCGTACTATACTCGTCAAAAGAAAATAGGGGCCACTTATTAAATTGTACTTTAATCAAGTATCACTCTTATTCTGTGTACATAATAGATGGTAAATACCTTGTTATAGTTTCTTTCAAGTATTAATATTGTTTCTACTGCAGAATTAGAAATTCATAACTTTTTTTTAATTAGATATTTGAGATTTCTTAGAATTTACGGTTTGGTGTTTTTTATTTTTCAAACTTCTAACGGAGTTTTCTTCGACTTATACAGCAAGTAGGCTATAACGATTGTTTAATCTCATAATGCCATTTATTCTGAGACATATGGATGCAAAAACAGCCACTTGGGGTGTTACCCTAATCCAGGGGGGACATAGCCAGAACAGGTAGGTCTTATGGTGGAATATTCGCAACCAGTGGTTCAAAAAGTTTGAAAGTGGTCTCAAAAGACGGGTAATATCACCAGACGCCGTGATCCAGGAAGAAAGTAAGTAAGTGAAGCCTAAGAAGACCATTAAGTTTGATGAACCGCGCAAATAGAGCGAAAATCTACCGCGCGGACCGTACAAACTCCATTGCGTTGAGCTACAGGCACCCCTATAATTGACTAGACTATTCCGAATCGACTCCATGAAGACTAACAATACTCAAGAAGATGCTTGGGTCTCCTCCAGTTAACTGGAGCGTATGGTGCAAATCGTGAAACATTTGCAAAGAGAAAAATTATTTAAGTGTTTTGAATGGGCTTCATTGCTTTTTATTTATGACTGCAGGCTTATTTTTTTTAAATAAAGACTTATTCATTAGAGTGTAGAGAAGATCTAAACAACAGGTTTCAGATCCTTGCACTCTTGAAACAGACTGTTCCGATGAGATCTGAATTATGCTCTGGGGCGGTTTTCTCTATCACGCAAAACTGAGCTCGCACTTCGTAATAACGTTGCTGTAACTGCTCAAAATTGCGTAGCGAATGTGGTGCAACTCCACATTATCCCATTCGCACGGCAACGAATACCTGAGTTCATCTTCAAGCAGGATAATGGTCGAGCAAACACGACGCGACTAACAGTGCACGCATTCGCTGACGTTCGAATTACGATGTTTCAGTGGCTACTCAGGATTTTTATCTAAGTTTTATTCAGCAGTTAAAAGATGAGTTAAAGAGGAGTGCAAGAGAAAGTAAAATTCCCATCTCCACCCAGCTGGATCTCATTAATTGTCTGAAAACTTGCTGGTAGAGAATCCCAAAGAAAATGTATGGTAATTAATCCTGAACATTCCACATCCATTAAAATGAGTAGCACAGAGAGAACAGAGTTAAAAGAGAAGCTTTAAAGAACACTTTGGAACATTAAAGACGTTATTTTTTCGAGTTTTTGATGTTTTGTGTAACTTGATACATTCCTGCAATTCCCCACTTTTCATTCAATTTCGTTTAATTTAACGATTTATTGGAATACAAACTTAATTTTTGTGTATTTCCAAGTAAAATCGTTAATATTAATCAGATTTAGTCATTATAACTACTAATATTCAAATATTCATTAATAAATCGACAAATATCAGTTGGCCCTTATTTGAGTAGTATATAATAATTATGCAACTTAAAATTGGCGACATAGAATGCAACATAAATGCCTGAAATTTTCAAAAAAAGTAGCTAAAGACTGTTGTTGTAACTTTTGTTGTATTATAATTCGATAAATTATAATAAAGTTCTCGAAAACATTCCATAAGAGTACTGAAAGCTTTTGTTCTACTTCCACTTGAAAGTACCTATGTTGATAGGCACATTTTTGCATTTTTCTAGTTATCTCATCCCCAAATAAGCCCATTTCAGGTAAAATATGCAAACGTAAAATAATCCATTCGCTAATAATATTTGTACCGTATCTCAGTAAGAATCGGTAGGATTGACCATAACCTAAGGGGCGCATTAGTCTGTGGGGAAAATGTAAAGAGAAATAATTGTTATAAATGAAAAAATCTGCAATGTAATGGGTATTTTTTTTGGGGTTAAATCATCGAAGTGAGTCCTCCCACTCTGGGTGGAAGCTGAAAGGGAATGTCAGACAATAGTTAACGATTAGGGGGTTTTTTTGTCACATTACTGTCAGACTTGATTAAAATCCATGGTGTCCTTTAATAGTCCTTTACGTTCCAGGGTTACAGTAATGCAAAAAACTTCTCATTTGCCTAATATTTACCTATTTTGCCTAATATGTACCTACTGGAATAAAGAATATCCCTATTTTTTTAAATGGCTAAATCTTTTCGTTCCGTGTGTAAACTATGTTCCTTTGAGTTGATGTTTTAAGCATAATTTGAAAGTTATTAAATGGAAACTATATCGGGTGCCTTTGTCTTAGTGTTGCTTTTCCCATAAGAGTAATATTCGAAGAAGTAGTTTATTACAGAGATAGGGTAAGTAATTAAATTCACTTTTCATTTAGGACGAGACACAATTAACCGGTCTTATGAAGCTTGCAATAAAGTGCTATTTTGTACTTTCATTAGATTCCCTATATACATTTAGGTGTCATGGGAGAATATGAGTTATACCCATAATTGATTTGATGTAAACTAGACAAAGTTGAATCATGACCCATTTTGACAATAAATCCTTTGAATCCGTCAAATTGACAAAGATGAAAATCGTTACAATGAGTATGCATGTTTACGCGAATGTTAACCTAATTGTATTTGAAAGGCTGTAAGAAAATAAGCTTATGGTTTATCATGATTCAACTTTGTCGATTGTACATCTTTCTTGTTTTGAGTGAGGATGTGGCCAACCCTGGTGTCAGAGTTAACAGTAATAGAAAATAATAGTGGAGGAGTAGGAACATCCGTAGTTTCTACTTCCCTCCATGTCAAAAAAGAGAAAAGCGCCGTATTCACCATCTGTCACGGCTGTACGTCAGCTCAAGGTCGTTGTGATGCATGTAGCATACACACTATCGTGCGCGCATCCAGCGAGCAGAATCAATCCAACGAATAAAGACGTGTTTTAGAAAATGCCAGCAGTTTTAACAAAACGCCAATAAATGGGACTTCTTCTTATGTTGTAAGCAGCAACAGAAAAGGGGAAAAGAAAAAGGAAAAGATTTTGGATTAAAAAAAAATATCACAACCGTACAGAATACACTCAAATGCGGAACTTATATTTTTCAATAAATCTTGAAAGTGTTTCACTATCCATTTTAACGTACAGTCTTCTCTCGAGACAAGCTCTAAATGTTAAATCTGCTGTACAGCAAGCCTATACACGGTCCAGCATGCACAATGCTGGACTGCTCTGACGTACGTCCGCGTTATTCACTGTCCATCTGCACGACGTTCGCGGTGGTGGGGGTGCTCGCTGGATGAAAAATGGGTCGTGCACATCCAGCAAACAATTAATAATTATTATTGACGTACGTCAAGCCTATTCACGATGTTTTTGCGTCGTGCATCGTGCATGACCTTGGCGGGATGTACAGCAAGATGGAACGTGAATACGGCGCTAAAGACTACTTTGAAAACCTAACTAAAGTACGATTATTAATTGTAGTCAGTAAAATGACAGTAAAATGACATTTGTTCTCTATAGAAATGTACTAAATTTCCTTGTATCAATGACAGTTGCACTTTACTGACTACAATTAAAAATCGTACTTTAAACTGTGTTTTTAATTTCGAACTCAAATATGATTGGCACAATTACTCAGCGGTCATTTTCTGCGAGACGTCGATTCCAAACAAATGAAGTTCTAAATATTCAAACTTGAAACAAAATTCAACTATTTGCCTTTGTAACGGTAACTCAAAAAGACTTTTTAAAACTCCTACTAATTTTAAACCAAGACGACCTTTAACCGCGAAGTCGTTCAGAAAGTTTTTTAAAAGCCTCCGACTATGTTTTTAGAGGAAAATTAAATTAACTGGGAAGGCAAAGCAATTGAATTTTATTCATTTTGTGGAATTTCATCAAGGTATCTTTTGCGGGGTTAAATATTTTTCAGTTTACAAAGTAACTAACTATTTTACTTGAATTTTGTTAAAAAACTATGCGGGCGTCCCTTTGTGTTCTTGTATGCATGCATTTTCATGTCAACGGTTATCGGGTTCTAAAAGCTGTGTGAGATTACTTTTGCTTGTAAATAAGTTACATCCACTTGTTCCATTCTTGTTATTTAAACTAGTAGATTCTTATAGTTCATGTTCTTGTTTTTAAATGACCAAAACAGTATAAACCAGCTTTTGTCTACGCCTTCGCTCGTATTAATTTAAATTTTAAGTGATACGTGGCGCCATCTACAATCATAACGATATTGTTATTTTCTTCAAGTATACTATACTTACTAGTACGTTTTTACTTAGTACTTTTTTCGGATCAAAAAGTACGCTATGTCCTTTCCTACACCCAGACAATGTTCTTAGTAGTATTCAGTGGTTTAGGCGTGAAAACTTGACTAACTAACAAATAATCAAACTAACTTTCATTTTATAAAATTAAGCTACGAATTAACAATTAGAAAGTTAGTATCTTAACTAAAATTTTAAATATCGCAGCGCAATTTTTTAATTATCAATTAAAACGCAAAGTGCTTTATAACCCGAGTGCAGCAAATCGAAATCAGAGTTATTCTTGATCGTGATCAATACCAATCAATTTACCACGCGCGGGAATGCAAAGCAAATAGTTAAAATTAAACCGTTTCTACTAAATATGAACCATCAAGCTAACTTTATAACCGATTACTTTGATTTATTAGTTTATTTTGACCGTTAACTCAACAAGGTATGGTTAGCAGAATAAGATTTTAGACAACAAAGTTTCTTTTTAATATACACCTGAATGGCAATTTAACTCCTGCCGGGGTCGCGGGACTGTCTCACCTGGTAACCGCGGCCCTGGTACATAAAGGGCTATTGAAGGATCGCCATGGATTTAAGTCAGTAGAGTCTGCCAGTCCCTCCCGTCCCGCCCTGGAAGGGAGGACTCATAGGATGATTTAACCACTTGAAAAAAAAAATGCCAATGTAACTAAGTATAGCTTTCTCATAATTTTGAAAAGTATACATACATCAGCTATAAAGTATGAGTTCAGTTTTTCTTATTTTTATTATTTGAACTAAACTTTTTATAAAATCTTTATCAGATCTTTCAAGTTTACTTGGGAACTTTCAAGTGTGTTGATGTATTTATGCTAACCGTACTCTGATAACAAAAACTTGATGTAGTTTCATGTCGATTTAACGACTGAAATTCATGGCATTCATCAAATCAATCTATAAATAATTTCACTAACGAGGTTGATGACGGCAAGAAATTATAAATTCCTAAAAACATGTAAAGATATTAAACTCTACAAAATTTTAAAATGAAGTATTTTTTGTTCTACATATTAATAAGTCCCATTGTTGAAATCATATAACATTTTTTAGAAGCATATTTTAAATTAGAATTTAATAACCGCACATGATTAGAGAGATATCTAATTAATACTACAAACTATTAGAAGACTAGATTAAGTATAACTTAGGTACTAATAGGGGTCTGTTTAACCTAAGTGATACTCAATTTTTTTAACTGTATCCGCATTATTGCATGCGTCCCGAATAGTAAAGCCTTTTTCCTTAGATCCTCTCTACCAATAAAACCTACATTAATTTACTAATCTTCCAAATTACTTAACTTGTATTTGTTATTCAGATCACTTGAACCTAATAGTGATACTCATTTTTTTTTTATTGTATAAGAATTATTGCATGCATCCCGAATAGTAAAGCTATTTTCATGGATCCTTTTGACCAATAAAGACATATTATTTACAAACATCTTTCAAATAATCCAGATAATCTTGCCTAGGTTATTCAGATCAATTAGATCGACGACTACGACTGGCCTGTTGGTCTAGTGGTTAGTGACCCTGACTGCTATGCCGGGGGTCGTGGGTTCGATTCCCACCCAGGACAAATGTTTGTGTGATGAGCACGATCATTTGTTCTGTGTCTGGGTGTAATTTATTTATAATATTTATGTATTTAGAAATATATAAGTATGCTTTATCAGTTGTCTAGTACCCATAACACAAGCTCTGCTTAGCTTGGGACTAGTTGGCGTTGTGTGATAGTTGTGGAATATTATTATTATGTCTTATTTATTTATCTTCATACCTTATAAATTACATTTTTAAATATTTTTACAAAAAAGACTTAAAAAACATTTAAAAATATAAAAAATAGCAATCCACCAGTACCGGGAACAGGGTCCGGGCCACCCGTGGTCAGGGCTCTTGAGAGAGGAACCTCCTAACAATACGCGCCGTGTCCAGAAGTACTGCCTTCTGAATTAAGCGCTTGATCCAGCCACCCAGCGAGAGCCTCCTTAGGTGTTGGTCGAGGCTCTTGGCAATTAAGCCATTGGCAGATACGACTATCGGCACAACAACTGCCGTATTCACATCCCACATGTCAACAACCTCGCGAGCCAGATCAAGATACTTGAATTGTTTATCTTTTTCCGCTTTCACGAGGTTCTCGTCATGTGGGACGGTTATATCAACAATTATTGCGCGACGCTCCGGTCGATCTATCACCACAATGTCAGGCTTATTAGCAACAATAGTCCTGTCAGTGATGATAGGTCGATCCCAATACAACGAGATATTGCCATTTTCGAGAACTGGGTCGGGCGCATACCTATAGTACGGCACTTCCAATTCCACAAGGTTGTACTTCAAAGCAAGTTGCTGGTGGATAATCCTGGCAACGAGGTTGTGTCTATGCAAATATTCGCCGTTAGCCAGACGAGAACACCCAGAAATAATGTGTCGGATCGATTCTCCCGGACGGTGGCATGCCCGACATATGTCAACCGTACCATCCTTCACAATGTATTTCCGGTAGTTATTCGTCATCATAACTTCATCCATTATTGCACAGACAAAACCTTCGGTTTCCCCAAAAAGGTCACCAAAACGCAGCCAGGATACGGACGCTAAAAAGTCGACATCGGGTCCATGTAGTGCCCGGTAATAGCGTCCGTGAAGCTCCTTGCTCTGCCATACCTCCCTACGATCATTAGTGTCTAGTACTCTAGGTTTGCGCCAGTTCCCGTTAGCCAAGGAGAGCGGGGTAAGACCTTTGTCCACTGTGACCACATCTCGGTGCATCCCCACGTCGGCTTCCAGGAAATATTCCCTGAGACTGCATACCTCACGGTTGTGCAGGGCCTTAGCATTTAAGAAGCCACGACCCCCGCACTTCCGCGGGATATACAGTCTCATCACCGACGATCGTGGGTGATGCATCCGATTTGCAGTCAGCAGTGAACGGACTCTCCTATCCAGGGCGTCGAGTTCCGTCTGGGTCCATTTGAGTATGCCGAAAGAATACATCAACACCGGCATGACCCAACCGTTGAAAGCACGCACCTTATTGCCACCTGATAAAAGACTGTTTAGCACTTTATTCAAGCGGCCAAAGAAGCGCTCTCTCAACGATTGCTTCATGTCAGCATTATTGATGCCTAATGCTTCCGACATACCCAAATATTTGTAGGTCTCTGTTGAAGAGAGGGATCTAAGGTGTATGGAATCCGAGAGTTGAGTTCCCTCTGATTCCATAATCTCCCCTCGCTTCACATGCATTACTGCACATTTGTCCACACCAAATTCCATCCTGATGGCGCTACTGAAAGTTTCTGTTACCTTCAGTAGCTTCATCAGTTGCAAGTTGTTGGGGGCAAAGAGTTTCAGATCATCCATGTAAAGAAGGTGAGATATGACCTGACCACCTCTCTTCAACCGATATCCTAGCCCCGAACCCTCCAGCAATGTGCTGAGCGGATTCAAGGCCAGACAAAACCACAAAGGACTCAGACTGTCACCCTGGAATATGCCGCGCTCTTATTATTATTATTATTAGATACTGTTTCAAACTTAACTCAATTCCAGCAAAAGTACACAATGACATTTCAAATTAACTCCCAAATACCCCGTGCTATTCAGAACCCCCGTAGCGTTTTGACCCTGCTAAGTCTACCCCATAGATTTATATTATGTGATATTGGTAGCCAACTACCCATATAAAGCTACAGTATATATTTACCACGTGAGACGGGGTTGTTTTATATGAGAATGTCACGCGAACTCGATTTCGTATAACTATTGATTTGTTTTTGTTTCTGTCGATACGATTTTGGGTTGACTATCCCTGCGTTGTTTATTAAATTGGTTTAGCCCATGAAGTAAATAGTTCGCTATGCTTCTTCTTAAGTAAATAGGTCTGTATAAAGGGTTAGGGGGCAACTCTTTTTCTCTATCGTTAATGGACGCTGTTAGTCTGGAACCTAACCTATCCTTGTTGGGGCAAACTGTAGGTTTGAGAGGGGAGACGTTTAGAATAAGGGTCCAGTTGCCCATCACCAAATCCCAAAAGCCGGTATAAACCCCGGTCCCAATTTGGAACAGGATGTGTTGCCCAAGTAAAAATAAATCTGTCTTACGGTAAAAGTATTCGGTTTTTCAATAGGTGCCTTCCGCAACCAAAATTGATCTGTGAAACTATTAAATAAAAAAGTGCAGGCCCAGCAGAAGCCCAGAGGCCAGTGACCCAAACACCATTGCCTCTCATACGTGAGGTTGTGGTTTGGAGTCCGGGCAAGTAACAATTTGTAATTGTTAGATTAATAATAATATTGAGATGCCTAAACTCACATAGAAATTTAAGTTAATTTTGGAATCTATTGTGGAAAATATTTCGAAAATAAATTTCCTAAAAGAACTAAAGTAATTTTGTATTAATATGAGAAATATTGAAAGTTTGTAAATATCAATAAGTCTTCGTGATCGTAGTAATATAATCAAATATTGTTGTATAAAATACAAAAATACAGTATTACGCCGACCATTTTCTTCTATTCTCATAATAAAAATACAGAGCAGAATCTCAGTTATACCAATGTTTGATCACAAAGAAAAACAACAGAAAAGATTGGTCAGCGAGGAAAAGAAAAATACTGTTACAGTTTTCATGAGACATGAACAATATTATTACTAGAAACACAATGTGTAAGTTATTTTCAGTCACAACTGTGGGGACTAGACCCGTGCCGGGGTCACGTAAAAAGGACACTGTAGTCCTGGAACACAAAAGACGAATGAAAAGGTTGGATTTTTAGTTAGTAATTCTTGACAGATATTTTTCGCCCCTCTGGACGGGGGGACTCATTTGATGACTTTTACCATCCCAAAAAGGCATAAATTTGACGACCCACTCCCTTTTGGCAGGAAGAAGCCGTGTATCCCAGCAGTGGGCACAGCTCAATTATAATACAAAATGATACGTGACATAAATAATATGAAAAAGTTGCCAAAAATCGAAACAAAGGTAAGGAAAACTGACATATCTGAAAAGTAAAATAATAAATACCTATCAGATGATGTCAGGAGGGACCGTCGCATGTCAAGGTATTATTCGTATATAGAAAAATATTATCACAGCTATTTGTCAAAACAGGTAAAGGCCAGTACCCCGTAGTAGAAAAATATTTGTTTTATGTACCGAGCAGTATTTTCCCGCTTGTTATTTGGTTTCAAAACATGATGTGTTAACATTTTCTATACCTCATAGACTGGAGTGACTGGAGAAGGTCGTGGTTAAATAACCAAAGCCGCATCAGTCGATCTTCCAGATTCAGCAGCGCTTGCCGTTGTTGGTCTGTGGATGGGTGATCATCAGTCATAGCGAGTTTCCTCCGTGGCTCGGAAAGCAAGTAAAGCCGTTGGTCCGGGGCTTTCATTTGTAGATCTTTGACAGTCGCGTCAAAAGCTCTTAAAAGTCTGACAACAAGTCTTACTATGGTGTATCATATTAATCAGTTACTGGGTTGTGAAGGTTCGATTAGCAGTCGTTCCATGTAAAATACTGATATATAGCTGCATCTGGTTTGACTGGAAGCTGACCCCAATATAGTTGCGATAAGGCTAGGCAGATGATATGCATAGTGAATGATGAAATAAAATAATATGATATTTGTTCATGCAAAGTTAACAAAACAATTTTCAAGATTTTTTACAAAGTTTCAGTTAAGTTTTTCAAAGACATTTGAAGGGATCGTTATACCCATACAGACTAACACCCTGTTCCTGCTTTTCATGTCCCAGGACCGCGATAACCTCTTGAGACATGTACAACCCTTGTTCAATTTATCCTTTACAACTAATAGTTTATTCAGTGTGAACGTTTTTCTCAACCATCGACTTGCAGGCAGAAAAATACGTATCGGGAGCACACTGCGCGCGCAACACTCGTGACTTAAGAATATGGAATTTTAACCGTTCTGAAGAATTCTTCGCTGAATGTCAAACGAT
This sequence comes from Agrotis ipsilon, assembly GCA_028554685.1. Lineage (NCBI taxonomy): Eukaryota > Metazoa > Arthropoda > Insecta > Lepidoptera > Noctuidae > Agrotis > Agrotis ipsilon. The sequence continues at coordinate 15,611,045 of CM052970.1, read as the reverse complement.
TACTAGTTGAAATGTTCGCATGCTTGTCGAGTGTGAAAGCAACCTAGTTTTCTTTGCGTGTCAAACGTGACGTTAGTACCTGCCTACCTTTTAATTGATATTATTTATTTATTTGTTTTATTACTTTAAGCTTTTTCTGGAGTAACTGCTAGTGTCTCCAGCTAACTAAATTTCATTAGCAAATGTAATTTAGTTATTAACTGTTGAACTAGTAAGAAACAAGGCATAGAATTGTTTTTATACAGTAAGAAAATAACCGGATAATCGTTGCTGTCGTAGCAAAGAGGCATATTTAAACCTAAGTTTTGAACTAGTTTTATTTTGTCTTTTGACAATTCAAAAGTGCCGGTTATGGCCTAGTTGAAATAAACGTTTTGAATTTAAGCGGTATCCGCTTCCGTACCGGTATTTGTGGTAATAGTTTTGTTCACTTCAAAACGGATTGCGCTTTCTTTTCGGGTAGAGTATCGAGCTTAAATTTCATTTCTAACGGCAGCGAATATCGCTCAGATCGCTCTAACAACGGAACATGATACTAAATACCTGAGCAAAATCCGCGCTGTATGCAGGGCCGAACCGCCCCTATGTGCGAATTGCGTGACGCACACAGGCGCCAGGGGAAAAGAAGCGCCTGGTTACCATAGTGCCAATGTTGAATTTAGGTACTTTTGTCACATTACAATATTTTAATACTTGAGTATCGATAAGTAGATGACGAGAAACTGATAAATTGCTAATACTAATGAAAATACGACAAAAAAAAAAAATATTTATGAAAAAATATTGAAACTCGACTACATAAAAGGCGCTTCACAGGTTTTGCACACAGGCGCTCCATAGGTTTTGCACACAGGCGCTGCAAGGGGCCGGCGCGGCCCTGGCTGTATGTTCCTCTACCCACAGCGAGGCCTTTCAGATTTACTACTACGTTTCGCAGTAAACGGCTGCCTTCGGTATGGTGTCATTGCTTAGTACCTCCGGAAATTAATATTGTATCTCAATCCAAATCTTTGACAGCTGCTTGTGATTGGTATGGCTTGGATTGGCAAATTCAGTCATTGATTGATTGGTAATAAGCAAGATTGCCTTTGCGATACGTAATTTATTTCCACCGATAGTCGATAAAAATCTTCAAATCCGTGAAATATAAAAAAACGTTTTCGTATCTTCTTAAAAATGATTTCACATAAAATTAAAGCTGTTTTTATAAGCACAAAGACCTTTCCATCTCCTCAATTGCTGACCAAATACACCTCAAACCAAAAACATGCCAAAAAGCAGTTCGTTAAAACATTTTACGATATACAATAGTGTTTAATCTTAGTCGTAAAGATGGCGGAGATTTTTGTTTCTTTATTGAGCACTAAACTGCGGCTCACGGCCGTTCTATGTGGTTTTAATAATTTGTTATTTGCGGCCAGCGTTTGTAAAAACGACAGAGTAAAAAATCGATTAGAAAGAGGCAGTAACAGACTTCAACAATCTGTGTCTACAGGCTTCGCCCACGTGTTACTCGAAAATTATCCCATGGTTATGTGATACCTGAGGAGTAACAAACCATTCATTCGTCCATTTTCGTCTAAATACCAGCTCTTTACTCCTTTTCAATCAGAAAAAAATAAAAAAGGAACAAATTGAAATCGGCTGCCGTAAACCTTGGGTATGTCAATCTTTTTTTTAAAGGAAATTGTCACGTTTTCAAACCCTGAAGACATTATTTTACACAACTATCACGGGCCTTTGACTACCCTGGTAAAATTATCAAATTAAGAAGTCCTCTCCTGCCTTAAGTGGAGCGAAAGGGACCGTCAAACTCGTACAGACTTAAGATTCACGATGTTCCTTCAAAAACCTTTGACGTTCCATTTAGGTACACGGTTACTTGTTTTGACAGGTCCCACGACTCCTTCAAGACAATTTTGTCAGTTATGATTAAACAGTGATATTCAATGACTAGCACGATTAGATGCGTCCCAGAACGAGCAGCCACGCGAGGCATTTGCCGCGCTAAGCAGCTCGCTTAGTGTGGACGTGTCAGCCGGGGCAAGCGCGCGCGCTTCCACAACAGAGCGACCGAGCGCCTGAGCCATCCAGAATCGGCTTTTTGTTTTGCTCACGTATATTGTTTCAAGCCTCAGTCGAGAAACAATAGGCGTGTACACACAGGGCAAGCAGCTTCGCGAGGTAGTTTCCTCGTGCGGCAAATGCCTCGTGAGGTTCCTCGCACGCACCTAATGACTTTGATCTCTGTCTAAGCAAGTTCCGTGCTCTGTGGTTAAAATACTAAATATAGCATTAAATAAATGTTTCCTGCGTTTCTTTTGAGTTCGGCGATTTCTGGATAGTGTATTGAAAATAAAAAAAGCATCTAATGCTACTTTTTATTTTTTATTTGTTCATTGAAGTGTATTTTTATTGAATCTTGTTTTTCAAGAGATGTTGAATGAACGGTGAGTGAAAAGCATTTTACAAATATTTTTTGAAATCACAATAAATAAGTAGAGTTATTTAAGATCTGGCTTAGTTCTGTTCACGAACTGATGCTATGCGTCAAGCACTCGTACTATTTTTTTATACGTCAAAAGAGCAATTATAGCACTTTCCAATTTTGATGAAAATGTTTTCTGTGGCAATTATGAAAGATTTCAAAATCCATTTAACCAGAAAACAAGCAAAAACATTTACATAAAAACGAGTGCCTATTTCCACCATTTCCAAAAACACAGCTGAAAAAAATCTCTAACACATTAAAACAACAAATGGAGAGAGCTTCCTGAAATTCGGGAGCATAACTGAAAACTATTACGCAAACGCAAACGTCCCTAGAAATTTGAAAATAAAATTTTGGCTTACATAACGAATATTTTATAGAATTCCCGCGCGACCAACATTGTGGTAAGCCAAATCTAATGATACTAGATTTTCCTAAATCGTTCCTTAACTTTAACTTGGATAACTTATTTATGTTATCTATGTTTTACCGACTTTGTAAAAGGTTTGTACATATACTACTCAAAAGAAAATAAGGGCCAACTGATTTTTGTCGATTTATTAAATAATATTTAAATATTACTGGTTATAATGACTGAATCTGATTAATATTAACGATTTTACTTAAAAATACACAAAAATTAAGTTTGTATTCCAATCAATCGTTAAATTAAACGAAATTGAATGAAAAGTGGGGAATTGCAGGAATGTATCAACTTACACAAAACATCAAAAAACTCGAAAAAATATCGTCTTTAATGTTCCAAAGTGTTCTTTAAAACTTCTCTTTTAAGTCTGTTCTCTCTGTGCTACTCATTTTAATGGAGGTGGAATGTTCAGGATTAAATACCAAACATTTTCTTTGGTATCTCTACCAGCAAGTTTTCAGACAATTTATGAGATCCAGCTGGGTGTTGATGGGAATTTTACTTTCTTTTGCACTCCTCTTTAACTCATCTCTTAAATGCTGAATAAAACTTAGGTAATAATCCTGAGTAGCCACTGTAACATTGTTATTCGAACGTCAGCGAATGTATGCACTGTTAGTCGCAGCATGTCCACTCGAATATTATCCTGCTTGAAGATGAACTCAGATACTCGTTGCTGTGCGAATGGGACAATGTGTAGGTGCACCACATTCGCTACGCAATTTTGAGCAGTTACAGCAACGTTATTACGAAGTGCGAGCTCAGTTTTGCGTGATAGAAGACAACCGCCCCAGAGCATAATTCAGATCTCATCGGAACAGTCTGTTTCAAGAGTGCAAGGATCTGAAACCTGTTGTTTAGATCTTCTCTACACTCCAATGAATCAGTATTTATTAAAGAAAAATAAGCCTGCAGACATAAATAAAAAGCAATGAAGCCCAGTCAAAACAGTTAAATAAGTTTTCTCTTTGCAAATGTTTCACGATTTGCACCATACGCTCCAGTTAACTGGAGGAGAACCAAGCATCTTCTTGAGTATTGTTAGTCTTCATGGAGACGATTCGGAATAGTCTAGTCAATTATAGAGGTGCCTGTAGCTCATCGCAATGGAGTTTGTACGGTCGGCGCGGTAGATTTTCGCTCTATTTGCGCGGTTAATCAAACTTATTGGTTTTCTTAGGCTTTACTTACTTACTTTCTTCCTGGATCACGGCGTCTGGTGATATAACCCGTCTTTTGAGATCAGTTTCAAACTTTCTGAACCACTGGTTGGGAATATTCCACCATAAGACCTACCTGTTCTGGCTATGCCCCCCCTGGATTAAGGTAACACCCCAAGTGGCTATTTTTGCATCCATATGTCTCCGAATAAATGGCATTATGAGATTAAACAATCGTTATAGCCTACTTTCTGTATAAGTCGAAGAAAACTCCGTTAGAAGTTTGAAAAATAAAAAACACCAAACCGTACATTCGAAGAAATCTCAAATATCTAATTAAAAAAAAGTTATGAATTTCCAATTATGCAGTAGAAACAATATTAATACTTGAAAGAAACCATAACAAGGTATTTACCATCTATTATGTACACAGAATAAGAGTGATACTTGATTAAAGTGCAATTTAATAAGTGGCCCCTATTTTATTTTGACGAGTATAATTTAATACTGATATAGGTTGACTTTTGAAGATAGAGGTACTCAGACAGGAATACTATCGTTGCCCTAAACATACGTGCTCTAAAAAGCTTCGCTCAGACGGGAATATTCAAATCTACTGTATTGGGTTTTAATAGTATTTTTACAAAAAAAAACTTTTAGAATTTTTCCTTTCTTTTATCGTGGGTGCGTTAACAATCATAGATTCACACTTATAAACACTCGAACCACTTGTAGACCATTCTTTTCTTTTCGGTGCGGACATCAAACTCGCAAAATGCAGCGTAGGAGTTAATTGCACTGCCACTGCACTAACCGCAACCGTGGCGAAGCGACCTTGAAAGTTTCGATGAAAAAAATATATACAGGGTGAATTTTTCAACTGGGCGTGGATGGCTACTTTCGAAACTATGAGGAATATCGAAAAACGTTGAAAGGAGTCTCGAGGCCGATTTTGACGAAACCTAAAACTGCATCATTGGATTTTAGAAAAATCAAAAATCCTGGCCAGGAATCGAACCCGCTGATTTTGGAAAAAAAATCACACCCTGTATTATGACAGCGTTCGATAGTGTTGCTAATATGGATCAAATTCTGGGAAGTAATCACATACGGCAAACTTAAGGAAATGGCTGATTTTTATGAAATTGCTATTTTTCCATGTTACTTTACATCTACTGAGCCATAATTTATTCGAAATATAAATATTTCATTGATTTCAATGTCTCACTGGATTTGACGTTTCAACAATCCTACTGTACTTAGCAATACGACATTATTGAGTTGAACTAAAAATAGCATTATTTTAAAGAAGAAACGGTAACTTATGTTTCAAACACAGTCTTTGCCTTGAAGATTAATCAGTTTTTTTGTAATTATACGTTTTCCTTAAGTTTGCCGTATATGATTACTTCCCAGAATTTGATCCTTATTAGCAACACTATCGAACGGTATAATAATACAGGTTGTGATTTTTTTCCCAAAATCAGCGGGTTCGATTCCTGACCAGGATTTTTGATTTTTCTAAAATCCAATTATGCAGTTTTAGTTTTCGTCAAAATCGGCTTCGAGACTCCTTTCAACGTTTTTCGATATTCCTCATAGTTTCGAAAGTAGCCATCCACGCCCAGTTGAAAAATTCACCCTGTATATTCTAGATTTGAATTACTTACTAAAAGAGAAAATGTTCTTTTTTTTACTGTGTAATAAACCGCAGCAAAACGTAGAGAATTACCACAACAATATTAATTTACATTAACCAAAATCTGTTCGTAAGATAATAATCCGCCCAAAATTCCATCACCATCCCATTAAACCTAATAATCTGAAAATAATCCAAAGAGCGTCATACACATTATCATCATAAATAATGATAATTTCACCCCTATGCGAATCACCCCCATCTTTCACCCCCCTTTATGGTAATCGTCGACACAATCTGAGACAAAGGCAGGCGTGATTGTGGGGTAATAAGCAGTAAAACTGTGTTTACTGCAAATATGGAAAAAGGGGGTGTTCTTATACTACCGTCCATTATTGTGTAGGTAAAGATGTTATGTAGGGAGTAGCAAGGGAAGTTTGTATATCTATGGACATGGGCAAAAATATTTTTAATAAACTTGTAAGGTCACAGGAATGTCCTGAAACGTAAACCAGGTGGATTTTAGTCAGTCAAGATTGTCAGTCCCTAGATCCCTTTCCTCAAAAATGGAAGAGCTTGATTTGTGACTTACCAAATGATAAAAAAAAAACACTTTCAAAACTGTGCTATTTAGAAATTTTGGAGTTCATTTAACCTATATCCGAAACAAAATTCAGCAAAATCATTATCATACAACTAGCTAGTACCTACACAACAATAAAGACGGTAATCGCATACCCGGTGAACCCAAAACAATAAAAATAACATAACAAGACATTACCGCCGTTAAGCAATATTCTACCTTATCTCCCGCCTCCAGAATTCCAATATTAGGCAACGGGCCTATTGTAATTTTAAGGTGCCCTTATTATCCAATAAAAACTTATATTACCTTTTAATTTTAATCGACTAAAGAGCTATAAAAGCTATTGTTATAGACGAAGTTAAAAGACCCTTTTACTTGTGTCGCACTTTCGAATAATAGAGGCTCTTGATTTTAGGGTTGATTTTAGCTTGAAAACGTTCAATGCTGAAGAGTTTTAATAGTTGCCGCTATCGTAGGTACCATTTCTGTAATCGCTATTTGTATACTAATAGGTAACTCTGCGTATTGTATTACCTAGAACTAACTGGGTTTTGAAGGTCAGACAGGCAGTCGCTTCATGTAAAATACTGGTCTACTTATTGAAGTTGATAAGACTGGAAGCCAATCACTAAATAAGTACTTGTTTAATGCTTCTTGTGTATTGATGGATCATTTTGCAGTTTGATAGAATTAATTTTGTAGAATTTTGGCAACACGGAGCAATTTGATGGTTTTCTCAATAAAAAAAGAAAAGGCGAGATGGTTTTTGCACTTACATTTATGTCAAACGTTCTGTGCAACGCTGAAATGAAATGATGAAATGAAATTTATTTTTGCAAGTAGGTTATTATCAACACTTTTACATGTCGTCTTTTTACAAACTAGATGAAGCCGGTGTTTTGTACCTGACTACTCTGAGAAGAAACGGCCGAAACAAACTCAGAGGTCACAGTCTCTTTTAAAGTCCAGACATTAAATTGGTAGTCATACGAGGGCTATGTAGGTTAACGTCCGAGATGGTCTTTTTAAGAAAGAACCACACACAGATTTGAGTGAACCTGTCCAGTCAGTGCAAACATTTGTCAGTTATCTTGTAACTCAAACTCGTGATTCAAGGAGCTTAATTAGGAGCTTAATAGACCTTACAATTTTGTTGACTAACAAGTAGCAACATTGTAGCATCATGATGCTATTCATTAAGAGAGGAAAAATCCTATCTGCAGGAAAACACACTGTCAATTTTGAAATATGTAAAACATTTTCTAGAAATTGACATACCCAAACAAAATAAAGTCTGCTAGGCTCATGTTTAATTGATAAAAATTTGACGTTGCTAACATCAATTTTTGTGTCATCTGCTAATAACATGACCCAAGAAACCAGATTATTTGTCGAATTATTTTAGAAACTAGCGGCCCGTCCCGGCTTCGCACGGGTGGAGGACCCGGTCTAAAACCCGGTCCCGATGGTCACAGACACAACAAAAAAATAATTATCCGAATCGGTCAAGCCGTTTTCGTGTTATGTCGTGACAACGGAAAACGGGTTTCATTTTTATATATATAGATAGATATGGCAACTTTTGCTTCGTTAGTTAAGCTTTGGTTAGTATTCGCCTGTTTTATGTACAGAAAGGAAGGCGTGAATTTTTGCTTTCGAAACGATTATGAAAATTTTATTTTCCCAAAATGTACAATTAGCATTTATTAAAGATACTTATTTTGAAACACATGTTTCATGTGACACTTGTATCCCGAAATTGTTTGATGAATCAAGTCCTTTTCAACTCTGGGTTAGCTGCAGGCAGGAAACATTCGATGATTTTCCAAAAAAAAGGAAAAATCGTCCATTAAGAAATAAATCCAAAAAAACCGCAAAATACTGAATATGTACTTAAAAATCATCCTGTGCAGTATTCAGCCTTCAATCAATATAGAAACAAATTCCCATACATACTTCCCGTTCCACATCAATGTATACATTGTAGGTAAATATTTACATTACGTCATTAGATACAAGATTACATTCACTGACAGCGGCGCGCCGAAAGTAACATAAAAAACTATTTTCTATTTCTGTGGTAACGAAAGATGGTAAGTGAATGATTTTGATACATGGTTCTTGTCTGGCGTTGAGTGAATGAAAGAGTGATTTGTTATTTTTAGTTCAATAAAACTAAGAACGTATTTTTACCACTGAAACTGAACGATATCAGCATAGTCATGGTTGGTATTCTAACTAAGTTGTTGACTTAGTTATAGGCTCATTGGTGACGTAAAACTGGCGAATGCTTAACTTTAGAATTTTAATCATCGATGCAAGGTTGCTTGCTTGTCGGTGCGATGAAGACTATCATGTAACCGTGGGTCCAGGACTTGAAGGGCTATTGAAGGACACCGTAAATTTCAGTCGGTACAGGTCTGACAGTAACCCCGTCCAGTCCTGGGAGGGATGACTCATTTGACGATTTGTTACAGCAAAAGAGTGAAACTTACTAGCCGCGTTTATGTTTCCGAACGCATACAACCCGAATCTCTTTAAAGCCCGGGCTAACAGGCTTCTATCCTTAAAAAGGCGTATAATTCGTTATGAAAACAGTCCATGTATATTGTAATCTCGTGTGTGTTAAATTCAGTTTAAATAAATAACTGTCGTAATTTCAATTAATTATTCTTTATGTAAACAGAGCGGTTATCTACAGACCAGTTCTCGTGAAAATTGACCACAAAACCGAAAACTTAATGAAAGGCTTACTGTGGTAGTTGAAAATCCCGTTGACATGAAACTTAATTATTGATTTCAATTAGTTTTGTTACGAATTTCACCCAGGAAAGGCCGTTTTAAATTTATAATAAAATAAAATTGTATTTTATGTTTCAATAATGTGGCCTGTTTTTGCCGGACAAAATGAACCGTTTTTATGTTTAGTGAAACAGATTGCGGAGAGATTCAGGTACATAAATATTTTTACGATTTAATTTACTTTTATAGAAGAAGAGATGTGTAGAAGAAAATAATAGTCAGAGGGTGTATTTTTAGTCAATAGTGGATATTGTGTAATAACTTTAAATCATAACATTTAAATACATTATTCTTTTCTATCTTTTTTTATATTTATCGTGTCCTAACGAGTTTCCTCCGTGTCTCGGAAAGCACGTGCAGCCGTTGGTCCCGGCTGTCATTTTTAGATCTTTGGCAGTTGTTACGGTTAGTCAAAAGCTTATAGGTCTGAGAACCGTTCCTACCATGGGGCATCGTATTACCCAGTTACTGGATTGTGGAGGTCTGATAGGCAGTTGCTCCATGTAAAATACTGATATTGAGCTGCATCTAGTTCGACTGGAAACCTTGATGATCTTTTTCTTAAAAAAGTAATTACAATTTTAAAATAATATATCTTGTTCTCTGAGTATCTGTAACATTGTTCAGTAAGTGGGCTTAGTGTTACCCTACGAGAGGTTTTGCGCTATTAACGTTACATATTGTTTCAATCTTAAAGTTTGTTACAAAAACACTTTTATATGTTTATTAGGTACAGACGCCAAGCACATCAAACTAGCCTAATCTGTCAAATGTCTTTGATCGTTTTTCAACCTTATCAAAATAGGGGAAGATTAATATTCGAGTGGTGAAATTTAAAAGATTCCTTTACCTACGATAATGATATTTGAAATTAATTAAAATCAATCTTTCATACTACCATTACACTTAATGATGTGATAATTTTGATCCAAATAAATGACTAATTTAATTAATCTTTGTGCTGATCATTTTGCTGAAATATAACGGATTACTGAAAAGCTCGACCATGCGCGTAATAACACATATCTGGTGATAATTACTGTGTTATGATGGTATTAACCTATTAGCATGTTATTTTGAACTTTTAATTAACCTTTTAATGTTTTGCGACCCTGTTATTTATGTATTAAGTTTTATGTAGAGTAATCGGTATTTAATTATTTGGGTGAAAGTAAATAATAATGAATATAAATATTCCACAACTATCACACAACACCATCTAGTCCCAAGCTAAGCAGAGCTTGTGTTATGGGTACTAGACAACTGATAAACATACTTATATATTTCTAAATACATACATATTATAGATATATTACACCCAGACACAGACATATTGTAACAAACACAGGACAAACATTTGTCCTGGGTGGGAATCGAACCCACGACCCCCGGCATAGCAGTCAGGATCACTAACCACTAGACCAACAGGTCAGTCAAAGTAAGTCTAAATATTTGAGGAAGAAATAAAACTGCGTTTATTTGTCATTAAAACACGTGCACGACAAAAACTAAGACATCGAAAAAAATCTCGTGTTATCAATGTCTTGATGAATTTATTTGACCAAATAAATCACAAGATAACAAATCAACAAACTCGAAAATCACAATTTTTATGCCATTCATCATAAACTCATTATTTTGTCGTTTTTTCTTGGGGTTTACTGCTTTACACTGAATGTCATTTCTCTAGGAGGGTAGGTACAAAATCTACTATGAAATGTCAACCGAGTTACTGTCAACCACAAAATGAGTACCACAATATTACCAACGCAATTTTAAAGTAACATAGAAACTCTTTTAATGAGAACCGTCTCATGTTGGTGGCAACATGTTCGTTTTAAATTAATTTTCTGCTGCACTCTTATTAAAACGCACTACAGTTGAGAGCTGGCTAACTGTTAATCTGAAGTTTGCTGTAATATTGCACTGCAGTGTATGAAAGATCGGGTAAATATACTGTGAAAGAGAATAGAATATAACGGGGAAAATATTATGTGAAGAACCTCAAAAAGATTTGACGAAAATAATTATTTGATTTCAAAGATAAAATTAAATTTAATCATCATCATCATCATTATCACCATTTCAGTCTATGGATAAGGACATAGGCCTTCTCCCAGGGAGCACCACAGCGAACAATTTCCAGCTTTTTCATCTAACTACTGCTAGCCACCTTCTTCATGTCATCGGTCCATCTTCGCGACGCCGGGGGTGTCCCACCCTACGTTTACCTACACGCGGTCTCCATGAAAAATAATTGTTTAAAAGCAAAAAAAAAAAAATGCTTATCTTTAGTAGGTATAAATGGTTGATTTGCAAGAATAAGATATATTTAATTGATTCCGTGACGTCTAAAAGAGAAGAATAGGAGAAAAAACCCGTGTTGTTCTAAATCCAAGTAAAATGAGACAAGGGTAGGAAGATTATGCCGAGGGAACATTTTTGGAGGTTATCTTGGTCCTGGGTATCTACTTTCTAAGTCCGCCAACGAAGACACGGGAACGGCTACAAATAAACAAACCTAGCTAACGTCAAAATCAAATTGCGGGCGGATGATACCTACCGCAACAACTGAAGTCATTTTGACGCGGTGCGGTCTATGTTTTTACAATAAAAAAAAAAAATTAGTACCACACCGCAGGTCATGAGTGGTGGCGCGGAATCAAAGGAGCTGTGTCAAATTGTAACATCATTCATTCTTAGTTCGGGTTCGTCGTCAAAACGTCTATCACTAAGACCGACATCAAGGCTTTCGTGCTGAGAGCTTAGCCCCCTGATATAAGAAGAAGAGAAGAACAGGGAGAATTTAACCAGTATGAATCTCACAGTACATCCAACTACATAAAGATGATATGAGTTATGATTTTCTACCCAAAAATATAAAGCGTCCAATATTCAGTACTTTTGAACGCCAGAAGATAAAATGACGTCATGTGTACTTATGAATGCCTTTATACAAATACATAAGTCATGCCATAAAAATATGTCATGTCACAATATCATAACGACGAGTCGATAATGATTCTATAATTACAAAAATAAATAATAACCTTTCTATGTTATACACATTTCTACAACACTAATGTTAGTAGACACTAGTCCAGTCTAGCCTCTCGGGGACCATTAAATATTCGTTAGTATCAGATTAACCGAGCAGATCTTCAAACTATTTTGAGCTCTCTCAGTGGGAAGTATTTGTGATGTTCTCCTTGTATTAATGTTAGGGTAGATAAAAATAAAACTTACCCTACTGTTGTCAATAATAATTATAATGATCTATGAAATTGGGCACTTTCACAATAGATCATAAAGATATCTATCGGCTCGATATCGGTGGGATGGGAACTTTCATGCATTTCTAGGGGAAATAAGCTATAGAGGACGATATGCCGGTATCGTGTTGTTACCGTTATATGGAAATGGAATGGATATGGGATGAATTCGTAGTAATAACTGTGAGTTGTAAAACCTTTCCTTGAAAATTGTAGTGAACTATGAGCTAGAAAATCAACTATATAGACAAGAACTAAAATGCCAGATATATGTATACAGATGGATAACTATCCTGCTGAGCCAATTTTATGCAGGAATTTTCCAGTCGGTCAGGAAGTATTTTGTGACATCAACCATCAAGAGTAAATTTTTCCTGATTAGATTGGAGTTCACTTCCGATGCAAAATAGCAGTATTTATCACGAAAAGTCTGCTTATCTGACCTCCATAATCCAGGAACTGTGAATCACGACATCCTCTTGATAAGATTTGCGTTCCGATTTCGAGTTTCTGAACCAACTGGCTATTTATTAGTCCTTTTTCGTCTGTATTATAAAAGCATGAAAAGTCTTATCTATTATGAAATAAAATCTCTCCAAAGAATAGATACCAATAATAATAAAAATAAATGTTGACTTATTTACTTTTGCATCAACTGACAGGTTAAGAAAAAAGGTCTTAAAATACATTATAATGTATCCCCTAATTTTAACTCAGTATTTACCCAGTAAGGCTCTAGAGAGGAAATCGGGATAAAAGGCAACTTTGGCGAATTATACACACTTCTTTATCGTTATCTACATCTCAAGGGGATGAGAGGACCGCTTAGTATGGCTTTTACAATATTTTTAGTTAATATTATTGACTACTGTAGTTTCTTCAAGTTAGTTTTTTTTGTCTCTCAAAAAATGCCCCATCCATCACCCAGGTTTGAGATAAAATGGTTGTGATTCCATAATCTTCTTTTTCTTATTAAATTAAAATCACGTGTCAGTTTGACACACGCTCATCTCCAAAAGCGCCTAACTACATAATTTTAATTAAATTTCGTGAATAATTAAAGTTTTAAATATAAGTTTTCGGACTCGATGGGTGATCGCTAGTCCACGACTGACTAGTATATTTGTGACTCAATCTCGTCAGAATGACGGAAAGGATCCGAATCATATTTAGTACAGAAATTGGTTTAATAATTTTATCTAAAAACACGCGAGAGAAGTTGCTGGCCTTTCAACAGCCATTATAATATGAGGCAATGCTGTGTTTCGGTAGATAATTTAAATCTGTGGTTGAACCAGTACAGGCTCAGACTTGAAACCATGCAACCATCACACAATGTATACACTTAATCATAACAATTACTTTCCTGATTATAAATTATCTTGGGAATATAATATCTTGGAAAACCAGATTTCTTCAGTCAAGTAATAAATAAATCCTTTTATCGACGAAATACAAAGGATCATACTTATCTCTTCCTCGTAATAAATCGTCTAATAACAAACTCAACAACTTAAATTAACTTAGTAAAGACAAAATAGTTTCCTCCTATAATAAATCGCGGCAAGGTGACGATTCTTTATCCTTAACTGACTTCGAACTTTATTCCTTTCAAATAGAGTTCGTTTTTACGTGCATGTGTGGTTGTCTAGGAAAGATGAATGTGCTATAAAAATGTTTTTTTCATCCACTCTCGGTCTAATATTGGCGAACAATATTGTAGCTAGATATTGTTTTACGATGTTACAGTTTGACGTGATATTCGATATATTGGTGCGTGTTGTGCCCATTTTCTCGGAAACACTTCCAGGCTCTTGGGTTTTATGACTAGTGTTGTTACTATTCTGATTTGGGTATGATACTAAGTCCCTACAGTTTATTGGGTACGTCGTAAAGAGGGATATGCGTGTCCGTGCTTTGATACCTAGTAAGCTAAAATTTGCCTAAAGGTATTTGTTATTTTTCAGGTTTATGAGTTTTAAACCGAAACAAGCTTTGTCGATCATTTTTTATCGGGTTGAACATTTTATTTTTATGAAAGAGCCGACTTTCAAACAAAGATACTAAGCTATTTTGTTGGTAGGGTTGTTGAGTTAAACTCAGTAAGGCCCTTCTTCTTTTTACCTTGTAAAATTTATTTCCAAAGAATAATATTCTAAAAAATGACAATTATTAGTCTAGAAGCGAAGACATGATTGTTGTGATAGCAACAATTGACGTAAGATCCATTATGGTTTTATCCCTTTCTCATAAACGGGTTATCCCAGCAGTGAGGTCATTCCCAGCTAATTATACGTAATTAGGATAACAGACTTTTAAAAATGAAGAGGCGACAAGTCTAATAGAATTTTCTGTGTGATATTCCAACTATAGTACCTACCCGGTGTCAAACATGCTTGAGGAAATATACGAGACGGAGTAAAAACATGATTTCATTTAGAAAATGAGAAAATGTTTTCATAGAAAAGTGTTCCACGTTATTTTAAAATAAAACCGGGAAGAAGCCGTGTATTTTCTGGAAATTAGATTTTTCTGTGAAATCTGGGTATGTTTCATTATATTCATTTGTACAGGAAATGTTACTGTTTCATCCAGAGATGTTTTTCGAGATATGTTTAAAACGCTGAGTATTTTCTTGAAATCTTTAGGATGGCTTGAAGAGATGTAACTTACTATTATTAAACTATAATTTTAACATTATATGAAAATTAAGTACTCATTTATCAGCAAGAATGAAAAGCTAATTTTTGTAATGATTTTTGTTTTATTCAATTTTATTCTCTATTGCAGGTAATGAAGAAGTCATCAACTAAAAATATGGTAATATGACAATGTTATTTTGGAACCTTTTTTTCACCAGTTGCCTTCCACAATGTAGTAAGATTATTTTAAATAGAGAAAATTGTATAATTTTCATAACCACAAGCGTAGTATTCATAACCGCAGCGTGTATGTAGGTATGTTGAGCACAGTTGGCGCAATGGCTGAGCGATTGACTGCTACGCTACGTGCTGCGGATTCGATCCTAGCATGGAACAAATATTTATAAAATCTAGAAGTAGACTTGTTCTGGCTCTGGGTGTTTGTGTATGTGACTTAATTTTTTTGTTGACCCACCCAGGAAAATAGAGAAATACCTCATGTTTACATACGGCTACACATGAAGCTATACAAAACCAGTTTGTATTGGTCTCGCTTCATACGATTTTTACACAAAATGAACGGTCAGCTAATACTGGTTTTGTATAGCTTGATTTGTAGCCGTGTGTACCTCAACGTGTGAATTATAATTATGTATGAAAATGTATGAACGGGAGTGATGTAAAAAAGTTATAGGTAAGGATTGTAGCAGGCGGCAATCTCTAGTTCTTGGCCAGCAAGCTCATGAGAAAAGGTTATGTTATATACGTAAGCTCTAGAGAGAATAACTAATTATCGAATCCCAAGACACACATATACATACACGCTGTAATTTGTAACCACATAATAATATATTGTAATTAACATACAATAGACTTGCTCAGCTAACCGTGACTGATTTGTGCTGTAATGCCTGTGACGGCGTCAACATATTAGTTAATCAATTAGCTAACTGAATAAACAGTTAGATATCTATCTTCTAGAGATGTATACAATTAGTGGGCTGTGTGACGTCAGAGCTAGTGCTAATAATAATTCCAGGTGGATTTCAGTAGGGGTACACTGCGGCCCTGGACGGGAGGACTCATTAATTTTGTGACATTTCCTCCCCAAAAAATAAAGTAAAATAAGTTTCAATTTCAATATTAAAGTAAATGCTAATAGTCAAAAAAGGTTGATGATCTCACACATCCCGCCTGCACAATACAATGTAGGTAGGTACATATTTTCAGTACGTTCCTTATTTGTACTGGAATTTAAGGCTGTACCTACTATTCAAAAATCAGGTATGACGTAACAAAAAAAAAAACAGAAAAAATACATAAATATCGTAGATACCTAACTAGTAGATATTCTGATTATCTGATCTAAAGCAATCTTCAAGCCTCTCACCAAAAAGATATGAAATAATGAAACAAAAGAAAATAATAAAAACCAGCCATCAACTGTCCTCAATATCCTCCTCTCATAACTAAACTTGAACAAGTACATGCAAAAACATAAAAAACTTATAATCCAAAAAGATAAAAGTCACTTCCATATAAAAGAGAGACATTAACGACTTTATGGACCTAGATAAAGCTAAAGAGATAGCATTTACATAAAGTATGTGTCGTTAAGATAAGTGACTTATACAAGATGTTTGAGTAAAATTATCCATTTGGAAAGAGTCTTGTGACGAAATTGGATGAGACAGTAACTTGTTGATTTTGTTCTACTTTCTAACAATTATTGTAACTGGAGTGGAAGTTTTGAATATGAAATGTGTATAAGAAATACAGGAGCATCATCTGGCTAGCCTTTTCCTGATTATATTGGGGTCGGCTTTCAATTGAACCAGATGCAGCTAAATATCAATATTTTACATGGAGCGACTGCCTATGAGACCTCCACAGCCCAGTAACTGGGTTATACGATACCCCATGGTAAGACTGATTTTTAGAGCTTCTGACTAATAGTAACGACTGTCAAAGATCTACAAATGACAGCCGGGACCAATGGTTTTACGTTCTTTCCGAGTCACGGAAGAAACTCGCTATGACAGATGGGCACTCATCCATAGACCAACCTCGGCAAATGCGGGGTTACCCAGAAGATCAGCCTGTGCGGTTGTAATTATTAACAACTAGTTCCTCTGTTCCATCTATCTACGTATTAATAAAAATATATTTTTAGTAGATATATCATTATTCTAACGCCGGCCGTTAAAAAAAAGTTCATGACACTAAGAACAAAGCAAAATAAAAAGATGAATAAATAAAACAAATACACCAAACAATTTCTCAGATTTTTAAAACAAAAGCCCGCTTCTAAATTCAAATGTATCTGAAGGGAAATGTTCCAACATTAATAACGCAGATATCAGAGTATGAGGGTAATATGAAAAAGATTATCGGTTCACGCCAACGCTCCTTGTACTTAGGGGTAATGCTATTGAAGATGATAGTAAGTTGGATAGATATGATCCTAAAGGGTATGATCATAAGGCTGAAGATGTAAGTTTTATGAGAATGAAATCTGAATGTTCAAGCTCCAAAAGATGTTTGGAGCACTGTATTATTGGTTGTGCGAATGTCTTAGTAGGTTACCTCGACACTGAAACGCAAAAGGTAACTGAAGTAGCACGTTGTTTATGAAAAAGTCGTTTAAAAACAACAATGAAATTATATAAATTCTTACCTCTGTTATTCTGCATGAAGCGATGAAGTGAGGCAAGAAAGAGATAGAACACACTTGTTGGTACCGAAGCGTCTGCGCACCACTCGTCGCTTACCTACCTAATTTTCCACAAAACTTCGTGAAGTTTTCACCTGTTACAAGTTTTTAAACTTACACGGTCACTAACACTTTTACTAACACATTTAAAACGGTTATTCACTATTTTTATTATTTGTTTTGAGTTTTCGATATTTCGGCACTGTTGCAAGCGCCATGATCACGGTTTGAACTGAAGTTATTGCGGGTGGATGTTTATGAGCAGACCAAAACGGTCTACCCTCTTTCTTGTTCGTTTTTTTGCGCTCGACACCACAACTATTTTCAATCCTTTCATCCTACTATTTTTATTAAACTTTGATCAGCATTATAAACGTGAAATTTGTTTAATGATGGATGGATGGACGTTTGTTGCTCTACCACGCAAAAACCACTGAACAGATGTGTTAAACATGGCAGTCCTCAGATATTTATATAATAACAATGGATAACACTAGGATAGTTTTTTATCCCGATTTGGTAATTCCCATGGGAACATTTTTGAGATGTACGGAGAAAAACAGTAACTAAGAACGTAACATAAAAACAACAAGCTTTCACATAGAATATATGGGGGGGCTAGGTCAATGATTTCAAAAGTAAGGATGACGCCCTTCAGAACAGTTTTGGTCGAAACCTTCGTCATACAACAAAAAGTAGCGCCTACTATGTAAACCATACAACTACGTTCAAGTAGCGGTGCAAAATTACGACGTGATTTGCCAAAGCGTACGCTTTTTTAATATAAATCAGAATTAAGAATGTTCTAAATCAAAAGAAAATGTTTGATGTAAGAATAATCAACTTTCACTACATATCCTTAAAAGAAATTATATTCAAATGACCTTTCAGTAGTCTGTAATACAGACGCTTTTTTACAAACTTAAAAAAACGACGTTCGTGAAAGTTACGTCGTGATTACTGAGTTTGCTTCAGCCCGGAAACGACAGCTTCCGTGATTGGCGGCGGGCCGAAGTACGTCTTCCTATGAAAGTCAGGATACGAAAGTATTCCGCGCGCCCCTCATCGATTGTCATAATCTCATAGACATCTGTACACACTGCGGGCCCAAAAAAACTGGTGCCAGGTGCGTTGTTTCGGTGGGCCTGTCCTTACTGTTGTAAAGTCAATGGGCTAGGTAATCGGTTTATGTATGATCTCAAGCTGTTAGAAGTCTACTAAAGCAAACAAAGCTGCGGGCAATATAGTAACAGTTTAACAGAATTGCAAATCCCTTAAAAATAACAGGTAAACGCGAATAGAATAGTATAATATTAATTACTGGCAACGCAAACATCCGTGTAAAGAAATATTATACCTGGTGGTGGTTTCGTGACATAATGGACTATTGTAAAAGAGAATCAATTAAGGGATTTAAATATTCTCATGCCCAGTTATAAGTACGTCTTGACTTTATTTCAAGGTTATGGTTTCCTGTCAGATGTGTTGAATATTTTTCATCCTGAAAATACATATAATAATTATTTTCATGATATCTTACATAACTCAAACATCATAGGACCGTGGCCTACTAATTTATGAAAAGTAAGCGTTTTATTAGTTTAAACAATTGTGAGTAATTGACAAAGTTGCTTTCCCATCCAAGTAATTTTCAATTGTTGCCACCCTCATACTTTTTTAATAGTTTCAGTAGTGTTGTTGATTCTTTTTATGCAGATATGTGAACTAGTTGGCGCAAAAATATCTTTACTGAAAATAAAATAAACATATGTAGGCCTTCAGCTCGTTTAGCACCTTTTTCTGCTCGTAGCATACTTTTAACAGCAAAAAGGTTTTGTAAGCGTAGCGTTCCATGACCCGTAACTATGATGACATTTCACGAAGTACCAGTAGTTCTATTGTGAGGGGACACCAAGGTCACACCAGGTCCCGCCTTATCTCCAGATATTCACTATATAGCGTGCCAGATAGCGGACAAAGTAACAATGAATGCCTGGATTAGATACCGCTGTTTCGAGTGGGTTGACCTAAAATGTTCCTGAATTGATTTTTTTGTTCGTACTCGTACTGATAGAATGATTGGTTGAGTTCGGTTGTTAATAAAAAAAAATTATGTTTCAGTTATTCAATTGTATCGCGGGACTGTCTCATGAAGTAATCGTGACCCTGGAACGTTAAAGGCTATTGAAGGATCACCGTGGATTTTAGTCAGTACAAGTCTAACAGTCCCTGGGTCTGGTCCACCCTATTAATGATGATTTTAACACGATAAAAAAGTTATTAAATTGTTGTGGTGTTATGCAATCTTTCCATATAAAATATTTCCTTTCGGTTTGACTGGAAGCCAATCCCAACTTAGAAAAAGCCAGGGAGATGCATTCAATTTTAGAAATTCGTTGCTCACTGGCCATATCGTTTTCGACTGCGTATTTAGTTCAGTATAAAGCACTAGGTATTATTAGAATTAGGTTTCGAAGTTGATTTCCGGATTCTTAATTATTTTAGTATCAGGAAGGATTTTCTTAGTAACAGGCAAAGCTGAGAGAAGAAATGTATGCCTGGCAATAAATAGGATTTTATCCTATTGAAAAACGTTTGATATTGGCAAAAATGGATGAGCAAATGCGTCACTTCTGCTTAACTTTCTACAGCTAAAAGCATGCTACTAAATATTTGTTGTGACTAAAATTTCGTGAATTTTTCCCACTCAAAAAATTATTTATTTATTTCCAGATTTTGATATTCATGATAAAATTCAGGAATTTTCATAATTATGGAAAGTTCCGTGAATAACAAATAGGTTAAAGGTATGTATAGTATGAACTTATACATTGTATATTTTAATGAGATAATTCCAATCTAACATATCGGGTTGTAAATTCCCTGAACCACTTAAGATTCCCATGGGAACCTTTGGGTCAGACTTGTAATTAGATAGCACATAGCTAATATATCCAATATATGGAGCAATTAATCTTGTGTAGAACAAACACGCGAAACAAAATAATGTTACGGGTTTAAAAAGTGCCTTCATCTATAATCTATATCTATAATCTATAAGTAATATAAAAATGGATCGCAAAATGTGTTGCTAAGCTCATAACTCGAAAACGGCTGGACCGATTCGTATAATTCTTTTTTTGTTGTGTTTGTAACCATCGGGACCGGGTTTTAGAGTAATTCCACCCGTGCGAAGCCGGGGCGGGCCGCTAGTGATCATATAAAAATAGGACAGCATTTCCCAACTGCTATAAACTTAGGGGTCTTACCTTCAGGCCAAGAGTCAATAGGTAACTTCTAGGCATGCGTGCTTCGACGTCGACCACCATCTTCGCTTACCATCAAGCGAGGTAGTGGTCAACGCATTTCGTTTATTTAAAAAAAAATATCTGAACTGTCTAAAAATCATTAAGTAATTATTCTAATTAACTAAGTTATTATGTAATTATTCTAATTTAAGTTCAGACATTATGACTTGAAACATTTTTATGTTATTTAATAATTCAGTACCATTCAGGTGGCTCTCATTATGTTTTGAACAGTAAATATTAAAAAAAAAAAAAATTGTCGTTGATTGGTTACAGAAAGGGGTAAAGATAAAGATTGTAAACAAGATTGATCTTTAATTTCCCACTTAACTAAAATTAAAAGTCGAAAGTTGAAAATTATTACCAAACTTTTGTATAAAGTACATAAATAGACATCATCTGCAGATACCTGTACATCAAAATAACCAGATAGTGGTTTCAATAGCAGAACCAGAAGTTTGTCACAAAACTTATTTAATATCCTATTCAAAACTAAAATTCTACCAAAAGCAGTCACGCGAAAATAAACTAAAATGTAAATCAACGTTGCTGTGAAGTTCATTAATACATTCTGTTAGCGAGTTAGGCTTCGATCAGGGTGGTAAGATATAGCGAGTTTGTAGGCGGTAGCGTTTAACGTCGAACTTATAAAAAGTTTGATCAATTCGTTTTATGAAAAATAATCCATGAAGCAGTACAGGATACTCAGTGATCTAACATAATAATTATGACGCAGGTAAGCTTGACTTGATTGAAAACGGACGTGAACCATGAGGAATTTAGCGTGCAATTGCCAATTGATTTACTTTGCAGACCTACTGTTGATAACAACCTAACTACTGGTAATAACAACCGGTCAGCCTTCTGCCCAAGGCCATCGCTAAGCAGGCAGCAATCATGCAATAAAAAAGTAACTTGTCAATATTTTGTAACTTTATTGACACGCTCTAATCCTGCTCGCCAACAACGCTGTGGTACCCGCTACCACTTGTTTCTGTATGGTCACCCTGAACACGGCCGCTTCAAACTGCGGACGTGATCAAAGCAAAGCTGGAGGATAACTTCAACAAATTTGTAACTTGAAAGGTATAGCCTTAAGCTACCTGTCATGGAGAAGTATGTTGAATGACTGTATTTACCGTTGTTAGAGAGAGATGGAATTAGGATTAATGTTTGGGTTCGTGGAAAGGTGAGATGTGTGCGGTAACGTTTTGTTGGTAATGGCGGAGTTGGTGATACTGTGTCACCTCTGAACATGGAGAAATATATGGGGCAATGTTGTTAATTTTTTTTTTTTTTTAGCGTGGTAAAATCATCAAATGAGACCTCCAACCCCGGGCAGGGCGGGAGGTACTGTCAGACTTGTACTGACTAAAATCCACGGTGTCCTTCAGTAGCCCTTTATGTTCCGGGGTCACGGTAATAGAAATAAGTCCCGCGACCCCGGCAGGCTTTGGCCCTCTGAGAGCCCCCGTCATTTTGCTGACAGCTCTTTGAGGCGCGCGTGGAACACGACGCGCCGTCGACCCGGGCATGGTCCATGGTCGGACAGCGAGTTGCCCTTTACTCGCTGTCCGCATGCCCGCGCCTACGGTGGCCGGAGATCGTCTTGCGAATGTTGTTAATTAGGGGGTGGAACTAGATTATGATGGGATGAAGGCAGGAAGATGATGATGATGTTTCAAGTTACTGTAGCCAAGAGACCATTCAATATAATAAGACGTTAACTATTATACGTTTGAATGTTATACTATTCATACATTCGTTGCGTGATCTCACACATTTTGTGTTTTTTTACATACCTACGAATTAAAGATAATTTAAAATGTTGTCTTTTTGCAGTGAGATTAGATGAAAACACGTAAAGCCGTTGTCAGGCGTTACTATTAGTCAGAAACTCTAAAAGTCTGACAATCAGTCTTGCCAATGGGTTTCGTATTACCCAGTTACTCGGTTATGGAGGTCCGATATGCAGTCACTCTGTGTGACATACTGATATTCAGCTGCATCTGGATCGACTGGAAGCCGACCCAAATATAGTTGGGAAAAGGCTATAGATGATGCTGTAAGATTATTTTGCAATAGAAAGACCTACACTGACATCATTGGTGAGGTTCTTCAGAATGATCCGGTGCGTAGTTCTCGCAAATGACGTGCTTGTATGACCAGATGTATGAACGTGGACAAGGCGAAAGGAGTATGTAAAGGGGGTTGCTGTAGTTCGCCACAAAACTAATTCCCTACGAAAAGTATGTAGGTAAATTAGCCAAAGGTTTTTTTTTAGTTGTATTCGCCCCATTTCTTTTTTCCGCATAGTAGCAGAACAATTAAATAGGTAAAAAAAATCCAGCACATAACTACCGAAAAACGAGGACACAATGTGCAATCTGAACAGAAAGTAGTTACTAGGAGAACAGGATCAAAACTTTTTTTTCGTAGGGAATTATTATTTATGGCGAACTTACAACAACAAGGTTGCAGCACGTTGCGCTTTGTTGTTTCTGTTTCCCGAAAGACAAAAGCATGACTGTTTTTTAAAACAATGTGATGAAACAATTCTATAGCTATACATATAAAAAATAGTAGAAAGTGTACATTGAACAAACTGTACATTGAATATTTTTTTAAAAGAATTACTTGGGTGTGATCTACAAACGATACCGAAGCCAAAAATTAGTTTTGTAGAAGTTTTGTCGTGTATCGGTTTGTCTGTATTATGTCCGGGAAAACGCAAAAAGTACTGAAGCGATGTGAATGATTCTTTTTTTTGTTGTAGATAGGTATTATATCTTGTCAAAACATAGGCTATAAAGTATGCCTGGAAACTAAACAGCTGGCAGAAAGGCAACAGACCAGCTAACTATAAAAGATACAAAAATGGTGGGCGAATAGCAAAAAGGGTTCCACGTGGATGAGCATTTTTCTGCTGAGAGAATAAAATTGAAGATCTTGAACAGCCTAATTTGGAACGCCAAGAAGCCCAGCTAAACTATAACAAGTACAGGAAGGACGTCTTAGCAAAGTTGTTCAGCCTGATGAGCACTCGCGTTGACGTATAAAAATTGAAGGCTGGAACAACCTAATGGGACTCCAAGAGCACAGCTACAATATAACATAGACGGAATGACGGTCTGGTTTTGCGTTGATAAAATCATTTAAAATGAGGCCGGACCCCACTGTCAGACTTGTACTGACTAAAATCCACGGTGCCTTCATAGCCCTTTAATGTTGCCGGGGTCACGGTGAAGGAAATAAGTCACCGCGACCCCTCATAGGCTTTGGCCCTTTTGTGAGGGGGCCCCGTCATTTTGCTGACGCTCGTTAGGCGCGCGTGGAACACGACGCGCCGGCGACCCGGGCATGGCCCATGGTCGGATAGCGAGTTGTCTTTACTCACTGTCCAACATGCCCGCGCCTACGGTAGCTGAAAGGTCGTCTGCCCGACGTCCGACGCCGTGGGCGTCCACCCACTGCGGTTGGGGCGGAGGGAGGACCGCTGTCCTCTCCCTCTCGCGGCCGCGCCCCCTATGTCACGAGCAATAGCTGCTTCGCGAAGGAGGTGACCGCTTTCCACGCCGTCTCGCCCCGCAGCATGTCCTCGGACCAATGCCGGGCGCGAAGGTCTCCGCCTATCGCCCGCCTGAGGCACGCGGTGCTTCTACACAAACTGGGCATGTTTTGCACCGTGTGCTCTACTGTGTCGCCGGGCGATCTTCGGCAGTGGGTGAAAACCCAGGAGTTTTCCCCATCCTTTCTCATCAGACACAGGTACCCGCCCGAAACTTCCGTGTCCGGTGAGGACCATCCGTCCATGCGGGAGGTAAGGACGCCGTGACGTCCTCTCCACCACTCCCAAAGAGGGGTCTTACCGCCGCTATTGCGGCGTGCCGAGGAGGACGTCTTAGCAAAAGGTTTTGTCAGGCTTTGATGAGCACTATTTTGTTATTGTATTATTTAAGATATGGAACAACCTTGATATAGAAATTCAAAGTTATCACTAATTGCACATACAGTGAAGTAGTAGAGTGAGTATTTTATAATTATACAAAGTATAAATCACATAAGCCTGGGAAGTGTCGTCCAGCAATAATATCACAACGAGGGACACGAGTTCATGACAGAAGTAGTTATTGGGAACAGATCCAAAACTTTTTTTCGTAGGGGCTCTTATTATGGCGAATGACAACAACCAAGATGCAGACGTTGCGCTTGTTGTTTCTGTTTCCGAAAGACAAAAGCATGACTTTTTTTAAAACAATGTGATGAAACTATCCCAAATAATTGTGTATCATGAAAATATTCTATCCCGTTCTAAATCTTTTACAGATGCCAAAACTTTCCCACAAATGAACATATTCTAACCGCTCCACAACGAAGTCTGTTTGCAACAAAAGGTTGTAATGAATTAGCCGTTACTTTATCACTGTCAAACGCAGATTGCGATGACGTATACATTAAGCTGTTTCACACTGCCGAGTGCGTCTAAAACAACGCTCTAAATTAAACCACATGAGACACGGGTTTGTATGTGTTGGCGTTATGTAAACGCCTTTATGTGGAGCTATTAGGTCTTATCACTTTGGTAAAAGGCGCTATTAATGGACACCTATTAGGACTTGGATTTAGAGCTTTAGAGGGGACAATGGCAAGTGGTTTCTCTAGATTATTTTGAATCACTACGATTAAACCTTCAATTTGGGTCTAAACAAACAACGATTCATTCTATTTGGTTCTAAAATCGGTAGTTTGCCTAAAAGATGACTGTGCTAACACAAACATTATACCTAAACACAAATACAGCAATGGTTCTAAAATCGGTAGTTTACCTAAAAGCTGACAGTACCAACACAAACTTTATTCCAAAACACAAATACGGCAATTTTTTGACCCAATAATATTTTTATGCCAAAGTATATTATCTGAAAAAAAACATGATATGAAATAAGAAACCTTCGATACAGTTGTGTCCAAGGTAAGAAAGATAAAGACTGCCAGACAAAATGACATGGTTTAATGTCAAAATATGGAAGGTCATAGTTATAACAGAACCAATAATTGAAGAGAATAGTGACTGCAAACAATAGCTTAAAATTACTGATCACAAATGTAAAATTCAAACCCGTAACTCTGCAATCAAACTACAGTATTCAAATTTCAATTCTCGATTATTCAGAATTCAGATTTTATGTAGTTTCTGATTATTCGGAATTCGGAATTCAATTCCCGATTATTCGATCTCTATTTATCATCCTCACATTCGATTTTCAAATACAGGAGTCCACCGAAACGCAGCCAACTTCCGTAATCATGGTACTTGCTAATGCTAAATCAATTAGGCGACCAAATCAACTGCGCCAAATAGATGCACTTACGTAATTAAACCACAGTTGCGACCACAATCTGTCGTCTGTCGTAGTGTAGTTGTGTACTGTTTTGAACTTTAGCACTTGATTCTGGACTAGTTATGAGATTGTCCAGTGAAGTGTGGTGGGAAAGCCACTTTTGCTTCGAAGATTAAGTCGCAAGAGTGAGTTCAACTATCAGTGCAGTTTTGGAATTTATTTATAATCAATTAACATTAGCTTTTATCAATTTCGCTCACTCATTCTTCGCTCTCCTCTTTTAAGCCTGTCTGTTTTACAAAGGCTTTAGTCTACCTATGTCATTCAGAATGAATGTAGGTTTTTCCATGAGTGAAAGAATATTTGAAATAGGTCCAGTAATTATAGAGTTTATTCATTACAAAAATACAATCCTTTCTTCTCTACAATGTTAATATAAATTTTAATTTAAAGTATTGGCAAAATTATTTCTTATACAAATAAAATGTGCAAGATGTCAGTGAAACGAACTCACATCACCTAGTAATTTTTCTTAGTTGCTAGAAGCTGTATCTTTTCACATTTAATTGATTTTTTATTCACCCTAAAGACTGAATTCTTTATGCAATTATGATCACCACCAATTTCAGGAACCTTAAAATATTAGTATGGACGAAGTGTACTATTACCACATTAATAAAGAATACCTCTGCTTCGTATTTTAGGAATTTGACGTTAATTTAACTAAAGCTGAAAATTCGAAAGCATGATTTTGATCAAGTTGTGAGCGGTGAGTGTACACGAGAGTATGTCCGTGCGCAAAGTGTATTCCACCCGGTTGATGCACAGCAGATTAAACCACATTGCGGTTGGTGTGAGCTTTGTTTCAAAGCGCCAACCACGATCAACCTTTATTGAGTGTCGTACGGTGCTACTAGTCGATAGTTACTTGGTGCATGTTGCTTGTATGCAATGAATAATTACGATTGAAGGAACAGACAGAGCATCCATACCTGCGCGTACGCGCTGCGGTATAATATCCCAAGCAGATGATGATTCGTAATTGAGGTTGGCCCCAGAGCGGCCGAAATCGATCAGGAAAACTATTATTAAAGCTTTTTTTTTTAATGTATTAATTAAATTTTTAAATATTGTAAAACAATAAAGAAATAAATAACATTTAAAATTATAAAAATAGCGGTTCACCAGCATCGGGTCCGGGACGACTGTGGTCAGGGCTCCAGGGAAACGAATCTCCTAACAATACACGCCATGTCCAGAAGTACTGCCTTTTGAAAAAGGCACTTGATCCAGCTGCCAAGCAAGAGCGTCCTCAGATGTTGTTCGGGGCTCTTGGCAATTAAGCCATGGACTGACACGACTATCGGCACGATGATTGCTGAATCCACATCTCACATATCGACAACCTCGCGAGCAAAATCAGGATACTTGATTTGCTTATCTTTTTTTTAATGGATAGAATAGAAATAAAATGGTACACGGTCATGCTACGCGTGCTGGGGTGTTATACACTGATTGCAAACAAAATAATATAAACATCTTATCAAAAGCATATTGTTTATTAGTCCTTTATGAAAAGGCAAAAGGCCTTTTCTTATCTTTTCTTAATAGAGGTCTATGTTAGAAGAAAGTTTTTCTTTTTCTTCATAGATCTGTGTTTGAAAGAAAGAATACTCCATTTTGATAATGTTTGAAGAGGGACCTCTCCCAACCTAGTTTGTTAGATCAAAATTTTATGTAGGTACTCATTCCTTTATATTATTAAGTTATATTATATAAAGTTAATGTAATCATAACTTCAGATTCCCATAGAGTGAGTGGGTATGATTTCATTGGCCTAAGAATTGTTTACTCGATAAAATCATAATATGTATAAAACTATGTAGTTTCTTGCTTAAAAGTACCCAAGATTTTGCTTTTGATTTGCTCATTATTATTCCAACTATAAACTTGCAACATTCTAATATTATATTTCAGATAGATGATATAGAATACAAGTGGTTCATTACATAGACATAATATGGATTTGACACAGAGATAAAAATATGTCCAGCAGTTATTGATACAATAAATGATACTTGACAAAAATGTATTACGGTTTTCTGTATCAACTTTTATGTAGGCACCTATATTTCTAGTTCATTAACCTTTTCACAGCAAAATTCAAAAGCGTCATCGCTATATTTTATTGCTTTACCTAAACAATTAACTTCAATCCATAAAATACCGTCAGAACAAAAGATTTCAGCATCAATTGACCTAAAACCTTCGCAAATACAGCCATTGTTGTAAAATTATTTATGATTTGTCAGCTTCCATCTTTGATGTTACGGCCTTTTGAAATGATCCATTGTACCGAATAGAAAGAAAGTGAAATGGAATGGAGCTGTGTTTTGTTTGTGATTACAAGAAAAGAACAATCAGGAATTTTTTTAAGGTTTGCTGAAATCTTACTTGAATATTTTACTTCTTTAAGTTTACATGTCGATAACCTCAATTTTTTTCTGTCGCTGTTTATGAGCTCTAAAGCCTTTGACAAACAGACAGACGAATGCGATCCGAAGCGTATTGAATTGTGTTAGTGTTTATTTGTAACGTATGGAATTGTTTGAAGCCAGTCACATTGCAAAACGCAAGCTTTCCGATAGTCTATGTGACTGGCTTCAAACAATTCCATACATTACAAAAAAAAATTCTTCGCCACGCATTCGTTTCGGATGTCACTTTGACGAAAGCTTAAAAGAGGACTTTTTATGCACTTACAGAGCTTGCACCTACAATATAATAATTTAATTATTTATTTTATTTATTAACAACCAATATACCAAAAACAGATTACAAATTGTCAAATAAAGGAGCAGTAGAATTAGGTTACAAAACATGTCGTGACTGGCATCTTAGCTAATATAAGGAATCTCAATCCATTTCTTTTATCTCATCAGTACAAAACTGTAGGTATTGCAGATAATTATCATCTGCCTAGCTTTTTCCCAATTATATTGGTGTAGGCTTCCAGTCAAACTAGATGCAGCTGAATATCAGTATTTTACATGGAGCGATTGCCTCTGTAACCCCATGGTAAGACTGGGTATTGCAGATAGCAAATCAGTAGATTCTATCCACCATTTCCAAAACATTTCCTACCGTGCTTTCCAACACACAATCAATGAGTGTATGTAATCCGTTGATAATGTTGTTCACACACAACATGCAGTGGCCGGAACTATGTTGCGTTTTGTACACACGGCTACACATGAAGCTGTACATATCCAATTTATCCTGGCCTCGCTTTATATGATCTTCCCGCACAATGAACAATTACCTCAAACTGGTTGCAATGCATACCTTGATGTGTAGTCGTGTGTACCAAATTGTGATTGTTGATACAGTGTGTGTTGCTGTTGATTGTACGAATAAATGGTGACAGGACCGCGTTTGGAGGTAATTGGTAAATAGGTATGTTTGTTTTAGCTTCACCACGTAATTTTGTAGACTACTAATCAATATTCCTATCATGCCTGGTTTTTAGTACCTATGTATTATTGTGTATCTGATTATTATCTGACAGTGTCTATACTGATAAAAGTGAATCGGTAACTGGAATCCCAACCCTATGCATCGTGGTACATCCTTAGGAGCAAGCAGAGATAAGTCAGAGTGACGTATGTCAGCGCGATGTGATTGGACATGACCGGCAAATTCAAGTTGCAAGATGATATATTTTATTGAATAAATTATACATTCAGTAATGATGCAGTTTTCCATTTAACAATACGTATACATAGGTATGTACGTGTTTCCAGCAATATTGGATTTTCCAGCAATCCGTGGAACCTTCCCTCCTAAATTAACCGTTGGTCCAGTGATGACTGCTACGTTACATGTCGCGGTTTCAATTCATTCACGGAACAAATATTTTTATTATCTACACGTTCCGGTCTGGGTGTTTTCGTATGTGAATTTATAAACGCACCCGCGACACCAGATTTCCAGTTTATAGCACCGAATACTAAAAAAAAAGAGATTTTTTCTAACCACAGTCCGTCTTAAGACACAATATAATCGGTAAATATTATACACACAATGTAAAGACGAAATATTGACACCTACTTAGTGGTGTCTAAGAAAAGCGTAGACGAATGAATATACATGATACCAAGTCCTATATTATTGTCAGACACATTGTAGAACAATAGATTAAGGGTTCAATTGTTAGGTTGATCTCGTGGGGACGAGCGTTAACTGAGCTCATTTGGCTTTGTTTGAAGATTAACCGGGTTGCTTACATTGTATTCATTCGTATAATCTGCTGTTATAGTATGGAATCAAGCTTATAATTAATTTAATGAGTAGTCTAGATCTTTGAGAGTACTATATATTGATATCTCATTGACATGATGGTTATGAGGGTTGCTATCTGTCCGGGTTTCCCCGGATTTGTCCTAGTTTAGAGGGCATCCGGTGAGCGTCAGGCGGCTTCATTAGTAGTCCGGGTTTAAAAAAATTAAGTCTTGGGCCTCCCGCGACCCATGCACACTTCACCGTCTTCCCACTCCTGCCGACGAAGATGCCACGATGCTCACTTCCACTCATATCCAGGTTCTGGACTCTAAAATCCGGGGTTCGCAAGCGTCTTGTCCTGGTTGGCAACCCTAGTTATGATTTGGGCTGAATTGCATGTAACTATCGCTTGAAATTAATATAATATCTCAATCCAAATATTAATTCCCATATTTTGATGGAAGCTTGTGATTGAAAATCATAAAGACGGCATATTTGACCATTGATTGGTTATAAGACATCAATCGGGATAAAGATGGAAATTGATAAACTTACATTATTATTTACATAATTATAAAGAGAGGGAAAAAAACACAAAAAAATATGGAATTGTATTGTGTGAAGAATGATATAGAAAGAAAACGTGTTTAGCCGACCCTAAGTAAAATGGGATAAGGGTGGAATAAGATGACGATGGTGTATATCAGGATCCAAACAGCGTAGTTCATAATATTGTACAAAGCTTGTTTCATCAAGCGAGATCTACGTCTCAACCAATAAAAAATCATAAAAAAGGATAATCGAATCACGTTAGTTTTATAACTACACGACAAATGCATTATTTAACAAAAGGTTTAGATAAGCTTGCTGCCGTAATTTTCTGATTGACCTGTCAGCTGATTTATCAGTCCCAACATTTGAAATCAAACCATTTATTTCAAAATTATACTGTCATATTATATATTACAGACATTTATGAATTACCAAAGAAAATAAAAATAAGTCCTCATCACAAGCCATAATAACTTTGAAAGTGCAGTAATTGTCCATTTCAAAGAGCATTATTTTGATGCACAAACAATCGACACAGACATATAAAGTCTCGCTAAAAATCTATCTTTAGGAAATATCGATAATCCTGCAACTGGGTTACGTTAGACAGGTGGAAATGGTTCCGTTTTAAATATTGATAGTCTGCCATTTCCGGTCAGCGCAATAGCAGGGAACCACAAATGTCTTTGGTTGTGTCTACAGAGCAATGATTTTTTTGTACAAAATAGTCCGTATATGGTTGGCCTATTTTCTTTCACACTAAAGACTTATTATAATTGTGCTGTATTAAATTTCAATCTTCAGCACTGATCTAAGGGTTGATTATCGGTTTATTATACGCATTTGTTTATGTGTTGCATCAGGAATATGTTACTTTGACTTACTTAATGTGCAAGATGGTGATGATGCACAGATGTTTTTGACTCTGTCACGTATAATAGGCGGGCGGTTTTGCATAGGGTTCAGTAACCTTGAGTAACAGATTGAGTATTTTTTATTCCGATATTATGTTCACATGGGATAGTTTTCACCTACAACGCAGATGAAACCGCGGGCAAAAGCTGGCTAGTATATATTCCGTCAATTTACGTGAACTAAACAAAAAGTAAGCCACAAACGTATTTATTGTCTCACTGGTCTCGCATTCAAAAAAGTAATACTCACTCTGAATGGACAGTCGTTACGGAAAATCGCATTGTTGTGGACGACACAAAATAATTGAAATCCCGTGAATGGTGGCCACAAAACACTGAAAATAATTATCAGCACAATATAAAGTAACGGACAAAGGCAAAACCTGATACATTCCTCTCGCAACCGCTAGCGACACTAAAAAGCGACTTAGCACTTACATTTTAAAGCTCATATTCCCGCGAGCACCCACGGTGATCCGATTATATTTGATGAAAATCGTCGAAATCCGATTTTCCAGTCAGTTTCCCGCGTTCTACTCAAAGAAGACTTACATTGGCTTTAAATAAATATATTTCAGTAATAGTTTTAAAGTCATCGTATTGGAAAATTGAGCTTTTCATTTTTATAGGATCAAGACTTATTTTTTCGTTTGTGTTTTTGCTATCGAGTCTTTTCTTCGTTTGCCTTTCATTAAGTTTAATGTAACAACTTAAGAGGATTAAAACTATCAATTTATTCCGTTCGAACAAATTGAAAAGTAATATCGATTTTAAAATTGAAATTACTCTTTTCCCTTATTTAGGTACCTACATGTTTTTTGAATTCTGGTGGCGCAGTTGGTGCAATGATTAACTACTTCGCTGCATGTCTCGGGTTCAATTGCTGCACGGAATAAATATTATGTATATGAATACAAGTAGTTGTTCTGGATCTGGATGTTTGTGTACGTGACTTTAAAGATGCATTCACACACATCAGTCACGTCACGTCACCGAATGAAACTTGAATGGTAATATGCCTGACCGGTGACGTGGCCGATAGGATCACGTGCTGGTGACTGGCCGGTGAATGACGTGTGGGAACAAATATCATTATTGGAGTTTAGAAACATTTTGTTTTTTGACCGGGCCGGTGACGTGACGTCACGGTGGCTGATGAGTGTGAATGCACCTCAAGTGTTTGTAAATTCGTCCACGATAGATGAGAAATTATGGATAGGTTTTGATTAAAAATGTTTAATAAAAAAATACATGTATGAGGAACACAAATTGTAAATTTTGCCAGAAAATAGATAAACATGCTAAAGCATTGTATTTTCGTAGGAAATTAGAGATTAACAAAGAGGCCTCACAAATAAGAACGACGTCACAGATTTAAGAACGACGTAGACTAATTATGATAAAATAGATTTTTGAAAAGATGTATAAACTTTATAAGTAACTTGTCTCGCTTCACTAAGTTTGACAAACAAGGCAAAAGTAACTTTATTCCTTTGTCTCGTAAAACTAAAATTAAACGTCGAATATTTTAAAGGAACCTAGTTAATGCACGCATGTCTTATAACGTATGTTGATTTTCTGAATCAAAGATTGTTTATTCAGGAAAATTGTTTATTCATAAAATAAACAGCCGTCATAGATAAGAGGCCTTTTGGTAAACGAAATATAAGACTGTTATATTGTTTGTTTATTAATTAAAATTAAAACTAACTAACGATGAACAGAAGTAGTCTATGTTGGATTCAACTTACGAGTTGGCACGTTACTTTTTATCCGACTTCAAATCAAAAAATACTTTTTTATGTTTTTAACCACATAACTTCCGGCTGGATAAAATTAGAGTCGAATTGAAAACCTGCAACACCTTTTTTTAAAGACGGTTGAAAAATAAACTTTTTCGGAAAAAAAGCTTACTTTCTTTCGAAAGTCGGTGGCAAAAATCAATTAAAAAATAAAGCAACGACTATTTTCACCGTTTCCTTTTTTTTATTAGATGCATATAATTATTTCAAAACAGTAGAAACCATTGTGAAAAAACCAGACACATCTGGAATCAAAATGTGAAATCGTAACCACGAACCTAAAAATGAAAAACGAGCCACCACAACTCATCAATCATGTAACAAAACCTACCAATTTACATTTTCGTGAAAATAAAACAAGCTTCTTACTTTGAACTGAACTGAAGTAGTTTGAATGAAAAAGTAATTGCAATTTAGGATTGGTGATCGTGACTACTTCCGGTATAAAAAAATAGCCTAGAAACTAAAGTAGGTTTTAAAACGAGGTACCATGTACTGAATTTCATTCAAATTGGAATTCACTATTTTTGCGTGAACCAAACTTTTCAACATTAATAACAGTACGAAAAATTTAAATAAACACTTAGATGAAAATACTCTGGTTCAATGGCCATTACAGTGATTTCTAGAATGTAATCATGCGCTCAGTCACGGAATAAAATATAGCTAGAAATGTATTGCTTTTCTTTCGCATAACCACTTGGCAAGCAAGGTTTAATTTCAAGAGTAATTGCTAGGATTCATAGGTGTTTCTGCAGTGTTATTGTAAATAGTAAAGAAGTCCGTAGAATACGACTCGTATTTTTACTGCATTGTGATAGAGCACAAAACGAAGGTATTTTAGTTTGTTCTATAGTACTAAAATAAGTTTTGTTTGAATTATGCGTTTTCCTTAATTTTGCCGATATGAGTACTTCCCAGAATTTTCCTATTAGCAACAGGAGCGAACGTGGCTAATACGGTGTGATTTTTTGTTGCCAAAATCAGCTGTTCGATTCCTGACCAGGATTTTTGATTTTTTAAACATCCAATGATGCAGTTTTTAGTTTTTCTCAAAATCGCCTCGAGACTCCTTTTTAACGTTTTTGATATGCCTCATAGTTTCGAAAGTACCATCCACGCAGTGTGAAAATTCACCTTATAATGTCCCTGTGGTAAAGGGGCAATATCGCCATTTGTTGTACCTTAGTCAAATTATTGCGTTTATTATTTCTTTAAATTAAAACACTTTTCTTGGTAGGCATTAGGATTGTAAAAAGTCATTAGGCATGTCATACATTTCGTTCATAAACCAGAAATCTAATTTTTTTTAAGGAATGTAGTATTCCTACAATTAAATAAAAGCTAAAGATAAAATCCCTTCATGCCCTTGCGGTTCTATAACACGGCTATAGCAACCGTTACAAGTCATCATAATAGCTTAAGCTATTCTGTGCTGAAAAACTACCTTTTGTTTACAATATTTCATGAATTGTTTTCATGGTTCTATGCACCCCCTTTTCCTTTAACTATTTTGAAAAACCACCCACAGAGATGATTATTTTCCCCATAAATTTGCATCTTACAAATATCACAAACACCATATGTCGTAAAATGTTTTAGAAGCACTTGCTTACACACATCTATTTTATGTGCTCCCATAAACTGATACTTTGAAACGTCGATAATTATTTCTGGTTTATGCAATGACCCCTAGGCACGCGAGTTTCTCTATTTTACTTACAGAGTTTTTCCAGTATTTACAGCGTTTATTGTATGGAAACTATGGTACAGCTCCTCTGGTGGCGACAGAAGGAACCAATTTTTCCCTTGAAAATTGTCCATTTGAAGTCGTCCAAGTTCCCGTTTACTTTACGTTCTCAAATAGGAAAACTCGTGCTGGACGGTACCGAATTGCTATCACTTCCTACAAAACAAAACATATCATTAACCAATCTACGGGTTTATAAGCTATTATGCAAGGTTGTTTGGTGCTACTCTTACTAAGCTTTTTAAAACATTACTTTTCCTTTACTATTAATCAACTAAGAACGTAAAACCTATTCCTGTTTTCTGTTGAAAATAGTCCTCCCCGCATTGCGGTAGAAAATTCGATCCTTCGCTTTTAGTATCCAGTCAACAGCGTTTCTAGATGTTTTACCTATCACACAGCTGTACGATTCCTTTTGAGTTTTCAATATGAACAATTATAATAATAGTATTAATTCATTCATATTAAATATCAGTGACCACTGGCCATAGCCATAAACAGTTTAATAATTAAAAACATAGTTGAAAACTTGTCTTAAAAAAAACGTCAACTACAAAACGGCATTTGATGTTGAAATAAATCGTTTTGCAGTTACACTTTTTTTTAAGACAAATGTTCAACAGTTTTTGTAGTATAAAGAAAAAAGACTAACCACGATTATTTGAATATCCACAGCTTATTTTAAATATTAGGTACTACTCCATATTATCGACAATGCTTAATAGATTTCTACAATATATTCTTCTCATTCAGAAACTTGTAACTACAATTATAGCGTATTTGGAAGTACAGAACAGTAACCTAATAAATTATGACGTTGTGGCAAGTCATTTACAAACGAAACGTCTTTAATTTTCTTTGTAGAAGTTCATACCATAACTTTTATTATGACCCAACTGTACTTGCCTAGTTTTATTTTAATCTGATCATTTGGTATTGATTCCATGTTGAATAGTTATATCTACTGTAGTCGCGGGAATGGTCTATCAGATGACCGTGACCAAATGGAATGTAAAGGTCATTGAAGCAAACAACTAGGGATTTTAGTCGTACGTTCTTACAGGCTATTTCTATCCTACTCTTACACAAGGAGGACGTATTTGAAGATTTCATAGATTATGGATAAATGAGTACTCCGTCTGACTGTTTTTGGACTTGTACTGACTAAAAACCACGATGATCCTTTAATAGCTCTTAACGTTCCAAGAACACGGATACCTGTCGAGAGACAGTCCCGCGTACCCTACAGGCTCTGACCAAAAGTGCCCCCCTCTTTCATGACCCGTCAGATGACAGACAACTCTCGTAGCACTCGTAGCGCCCCTGGAACACGACGCGCCA
Source organism: Agrotis ipsilon (assembly GCA_028554685.1). NCBI lineage: Eukaryota > Metazoa > Arthropoda > Insecta > Lepidoptera > Noctuidae > Agrotis > Agrotis ipsilon. The sequence continues at coordinate 15,574,023 of CM052970.1, read as the reverse complement.
TCGGTGTCGACCCGGTCATGGTCGGGCGTTTGGGTGTCGCGTCTGGTTTCTCCCGGACTGGAAGGTAGAAATAGTCGCTCCATTTAAGCAATCAAAGGGATATTTATTTTATCTACTCCTGACGATATTCAAAATCGTAGTTTTTACGGACGTCGCAGAGTCACACCCCAAATGCTAGAAACTTAAAGTAAGATACTGTAAACACAAATACCTGTTAAAACATTGTAAATACCGAGAAATCCTCCTCTTACTAGGTTTGAAACGGTAAATAACATTACTATCTCAGGGACTTAGTTTGCTTACCTCTATCATATTCAAAGAGAAAACCTTTGAGCTGTATCAACAATAAATGGATCAGGAGATTTGAATAGATTCACTCGGTTTTCTATTAGTGTAGTAATACCGAAATACTCCGTATATTTCGGTGTTTTGGAAGTATATTTGGCAATGTTAGTACTAGTGCTTGGTATGGAATGATTCATGGTTCTGCTAATGTGTTGGGATCATGTGATATTTAGTCATAGTAATGAGGGATTTACATCGCTTCGCTTGTAAATATTTAATCGCCACCCCACTTTTTGTATTCGATGCAGAATCCTCAGCCAAACACACACCTCATATATATATATAGTCGATTTTAGTCATCCGCCGCATGCGTCTTTTGGCTTTATGGAAAAAGCTTTTTGTCGCTGTATGGCAAAAGTCAAATGGCACCCAACTTTTATAGCTTGCGATTTTAGTCACTTGCATTGAAATTTAGACGGTCGATTTTCACCGTCCGGTCTAGTCGTGCGGCAAAAGCGACCAGTGTAAACGCCCTTAAATTGTTGTTTGAGCAATGTTGTACTTTAGCCAATTATTGACAGAATAGCCGATAGCTAATACGGGTTACGCATTACTGCTCTAATGTACTTGACTAAGTACCTTGTGTTGGCTGGTAACGTAGTATGTGGATGCCAATTCAATGCGAATTCAAATCAATTTCTTTCGTAGGTATTTTATGTTCCAGGGTTGACACGTTTACTTTTCAAAAACTTTTAATAAAGTAGGTTATATTTTTAATCAACCGGAAGACGTCAGCTGCTGAACATAGACCTCTTACACCACCATTAAAAACGGCAATCTGCCAATTATTTCCATCGGTAGGCGGATCGATAAAATCGGTAGTATTTTAACCGCAACTACCAATTTTATCCAACGCAAACATTTTAATGTGAAAAATACCAGTGAAAAGAGATCGGCAATATTAGGCCGGATCTTTTTAAATAAAGCGGGCCATTGTCGATCCGGCCTTTCCTATCCCCTTCGGTCAAGTGTAGGAACGTACAAACGATATATTTATACACCTACGGGTAGAATTTCAGAGGGTTCTGACGTATACCTTTTTCGGTAGAACTTCGCTATTGTTTCGGAAATAAAGTGCCTTTCATGTTTTATTTTTTGAAGTTATTCGTTTGCAAACAGTTGATTTAGATGTCAAATGTTTTTGTTGGATGATTAGCTGAAGAGAGTTGTGATTGGTAGTCTTAATTAAAAACTCTAAGACTACTGCTGAGGGTCGCGGGACTTATTTCTATTACCGCGACCCCGGAACATAAAGGGCTACTGAAGGACACCGTGGATTTTAGTCAGTACAAGTCTGACAGTACCCTCCCGCCCTGCCCGGGGTTGGAGGTCTCATTTGATGATTTTACCAAGATAAAAAAAAAAAAAAAAAAAAAAGACTACTGCTGAGAAATTCTTTATGGAAAAATTCAATAACACATTGTCCGACCTAACAATCGTACTCTTGCTCATTTCAGCAGTCTCGCTTGCAACGTATAGGTAGTAATTTTAAGAATAACTAGCTGGAGACAGCGGCTGATAACTCACCAGCTTATAACTCTAAAATTATCCCACGAGAACTTAATACTAGTTTAAGATAATCGTATCTTTAGACAGAGATACTAAATATCAAATCCGTTCAGTCTTTTTGACGTTATTGAGTAACAAACATCCTGCCATCCGTCCTTCCATCCGAACATTGAAACTGTCGCATTTTTAGTAACAATTAAATTTTGATATCATGCAAAGAGGTTTGCAAATAAAAATAGAAAATACGACCTCATGTAATGTTTTCATGAATAATATTCGATCGCAATCTGAAATATCTATCCGATATTCGTGGAGCTATCAGCGTCTGCTAATCGAACGCCAATCACGGAACATAACTCAATGTATAAACATTATGTACTGACAGGTTATACATAATATTCTATTTGGTGAATACATTAGCTGGCCATTGTCGAAGGTCATCGTTTTCTAGTCATTAATTAGTCAACTGCTATTTTTAAAACATACCCCCGATGGGTAGCAGTTGACTGTGAAAGAATCTTCAAAATCGAATCAGAACCTAGTTTCAAATATTACACCCTGTCTTCATCATCATCATCATCGTATACATACACCCTGTATTAAAACGTAATTCTTTATGAAGCTTTTAGATAGTATGGTTCGAAATAAAAATAATGGTTTAATACCCCCTAAACATAACAATACACCACTATTAAAATCTTAAAAGTCCTACTAGCTAATTTAATTTATTAACTTACCTAAATATTGTAACCTAAAATCAAAACAAAATCTAAAAGCTTTCTTTATAATTTTCTTGTCCCTAATGAGTTTCAAAGAAAAACTCACAAAAATCTAACAGATTATCCTAAATCCTCAAGATATTGCCTCATTACACTAAATTGAAGTCTCCTCACAAACTTAGCAAGCACTTATTCCATTACAAAAAGCTTTTATCTCTTACGCAAATCCAATTACAATACTTAGGACCACCACGTATCTACAAACGAGAATAATTGGGCAAAGAGCAACACCCAGGCGTAGTCCAACCCTCATCAATCAATTGTCAACCCTAAGTACGGGTAGACAGAGTGAAAAATGTTTTGTGTTCAGGTACGACTGATTGGTATCGGGAATACGTTAGACTCAATTATATAGTGGTTGGTTTGGTGATGGAAATAATGCTGGGTTTTTTGTGTTGGTTAAAAATTGATATTTGTTGGTTTCATGCAGTTTTTAGTTGAAAAGTATTTGTTTTACGAGATAACGCGACTCAGAAACCAAAGGCCTTGTGAAGGAACATGGTGGTTTTTAGTCAGTAAGAGTCTGACAGTCCCTCCCTCTCCACCCATGACGGGAGAGATTCATTTAATGACTAGTACACCCCGAAAAAACTTATTTTACGTCACAAAAACGTGAAAAGTCGTTCTTGATCTTGTACTCTCCCGTACTATCTAATATCTGTACATGTACATACTACCAAATTAATTATTAATAAATCATTATTATTAATTATTATTATTTTATTATTTTTTTAGTGAATTGTATAAAAATTTTCGCCAAATGGCAGACTAAGACCGAACTAACCGAATAAGAGATCCGCCTATAAATAACCTATACAATACTATAAATCTTACAACATGTAGAATTTTCCCTAAACAACCCAAAGGAAAATATAAAACGAAAAATAAATAATGAGGAAATTCATATTTTCTCAAGCCATTTTGTAATTGCGTTCCCTGTTTTAATATTAAACAGACGGAATAGAAGATGAATTGCCAAAAAAATTACGTATTCATTTGTTTTTCAAGTGTGACCTTTTTTAACGGATATTTGGGAAACCCTTATCCTAATATTCCCATAAGGAAATGTAAGGCAAACAATAGCTTGTGACATGAGAAGGTTAAAGAGCAGGAAAACGTGTGGAGAAAATATTTTTCGGGTAATATGTTTTATAGTTGAACAAAGACGACATTATGAAAAATACTAGTACTTTATAACTATAACTCTAATTTCCTCTGAAATGAAACCATGAAATAAGCAGGCAGTAAATTATTTCTAATGTTAGATATAAATGCGAATGTTTGGACGAATGCATGTATGAATGGATGTTTTTAACTCAATCACATGTGGTAATTTATCTGAACAGAAAAGAGATGGTCCAAAAATGTATGGAGCCTGGGCTCAGTCTATGTACACCATGTGTAAAAATTGCTTTTTAATACATAAAACGTTTTTAATTGTTGATTTTCTTTAAATTCACTTCGTTTAATTGTGCCTTTAAATTAACTTTGTCAAGGATAACAACACTCGAAAAAAAATCAAATATGGTGGATCTGACAGTATTACGATGGTATTACGTTTATTTTGACAACATTTGACAATGACATTTGATTGACGTTTAGAAACTGGCGTAAAGATCGAAAAAACTATTTTTGATCTCAAGAATCTTGGGTTTCGATAAAAATAATCGAACCTACAGGATATTTTAAAATAAATACAATCATTACAAACTCCGAAAAACATTAATTATACCTCAAGAAAATCTGCAAACGTCACTCTATAGAAATGTCAAAGTTGTCAAACATCATACTAAACGTCAAATAGTACTGCCATGGCCGCCCTATAATGGGGTTATCGTGCTAAAAAACGCCCCTAATTATCATTTTTTAACAGCTAAACCCGTCTTCAAATGATTTTTTCAGTATTTTTATGGAATTTCCCTATTTTTTTCCTATTTATTGATATGGTGTACATAGACTGAGCCCAGAATGAAACATCTCCTTTGTCCGAACGGCAGAAATGATTGAGGTTTTTGGCACTGAGGTAGATTAAAGTCTGGATTTACACATTGACTCTGTTAATCCCATTTCATCATCTGCCTAGCCTTTTCCGAACTATATTGGGATCAGCTTTCAGTCAAACCAGATTCAGCTGGATGTCAGTATTAACCCCATTTGTACCTGCATAATACCTTAGTAAAGAACTCCACGCGGGCGAATTCGCTAGCATAAACTAGTATAAATTATATAGGCAATACATCTCACTGTATTGAACAACAAAGGCATTGGAAATTATCTAACTTTGTTTAAACATCGATAAGAATCATATTGTTGCAGTCGTGACGTCACAGAGATACTTTAAAATGTTTCAATATAAACTTCAATTTATTTAGTTAATATTATTTAACTTTTGGAAACTCCGGTGAGAGGCGGAAATAACAAGTTTCCTTATTACAGTTTGAAAGTTTGACAGCCAGTCTCACCAAGGTGTATTGTTATATCCAGTAATAACCGGGTTGTGAAGGTCAGTTATTGTAGACAATAGATATTGTAGACAACAAAAATATAAAATGAAAAATATTAAAATCTTTTGGATTTGGTTAGCCTGGTAACCAAACTCAATACCGTCACAAGTTTTTTTAATGTAAGATCAAAAAGCTCCTGCCGGGTCGCGGGAACGTCTTAGTATGATACCCTGGAACGCAAACCCAAAGGAAAAGGGTGGTGTTCAGTCTGTAAGAGACTCTTACTCCCACCCAGGGTGCAAAAAATCACGTCTCTTACAATATCATGACAATTTTTTTTTAATTTTTTTTGGACAGAATATTAAAATTTTATGATGGTATTTATTTCGTTGCTTTCATTAATTTTCAATCCAAACGATAGCAATTATTACAAAACTTTTATTTTGTATTTTCTTTCATCTCATTAAATTACGTAGGTATATCATTACTTATCTCTTCGCAAAATCTACGCTATAAGAAAAAAATGGAGCGAAAAAATTTATAATTAACAATAAATAACTTCAAAAACTCACTTACGTTTTATTAATAAAGCTTGTAGCTTATTTATATTATTATTATGCTTATTTAATGCTTATTCATGTAAATGTAATGTTTTCAAACAAGAAAATTATGCCGAAACTGTAATGCTCGTAAATAAACATAATGATATGTGTAATCTTAAAACATAATTGGATTTACAGGAATTTTTCCTCATTTTCATAACAAAAATTTCATATTTTCACTAGTTTTTTATTAGGAAATCACTGATATTTTGAAATTATGGTCATAATGCTTTAACTTTTTCATTATTAAAATTTCATGTATTCACTAGTTCTTTAAAAGCGAAACACATTCTCACTGAGTCATTTGAATTTATGATCATAAAGCTTAACTTTTTTTCTTTTGTTCACAGGAAAAGGATCTGCATCATTTACAGCAGCTCCTTTTACAAAGTAAGTAAAATAAAATATAAATTACAAATGAATAGAAAGTAAGCAAGTAATAAGAGTAAGTACTATAGATATTTCCCTAATAGACAAGCCTTGTAGCGTACGTGTCGATGGTCAATTAAATTTGAGTTGGCCCAGAATTGGGCCACGATTAGCGCCATGAGAAGGGTGGTGGACCGGTAACTAAAGTTTTACTTAGATGAGTCCATCATTATCATCCGGAAGCAGAAAAATTGCTTTTAAAATCTAAGAGAATACTCTATACACTGTTAGGCACACAAAAGCTCACGTACTCTTAATCCATCATCAGTTGAATTTATGCTCGTTACACCCAACTACATCATGAGCTAAGTTCAGCCTATGACCGATCAGCTGCACGCGAGTTAATATTCTGCAGAGGACTAATATTTTCTGAAAGTGAGTAGACATACATCGATTTGTAAAGTATACAATTTTGAAGTACATGGGTCTAAGGTTATTTACGATAGAATTGATTGATAAGAAAAAATGAAAAGTCGAAACGAATAATTTAAAGAATTTATAAACTGAAGCGCTAGTGTGTGGACGTGGCCTTAGACGTAAAATCCTTCATCATTTTAAAATTTAAAAAATACTCAAAAAATACTCGGTGCTTTTTTGAGTAAAATTCGAACATTTGCTCCAATTTAAGTAGTCTTTTAAACAGAAAAAGGTATTTAAGACTTACTTACTCGAGCTAACGCTTTTGACGTGGATGAACAAAAACATTAAACGTCGTGGTTTTTGGAAGTTTCTGCCTACCCAACAACAACGCCAATTTTGTAAGTAGGTAAGTAGATTCCTTTAGCATAGATTGGATTTCGGTCAAACTTCCCCACACGTAGCACTTTTCTCCCGTTACCAAAGTACCTAACTATACTATCAAAATTACATTCACTAACAGCCTACTTAGTATTCTGTGCGTAAGAGGAAACAGAGGAACCTCAACATGGCCGAACCAATTTACGGAGGGATCCCCTTTTCTCTTTTAAGGCTCGCGTCTTAACTGACAATGGGAGCAGGGTGGAGAAACGTGCCTTCTTTACTGCACTTTAGAAATGGTTGAAATTTCGATGTAAATGACGTGATATTAAAAAAAGGGAAGAGTGTCCATCACGTTTTGATTTTGGGGCTTAAGTCATCACTTTAAGATATATGTGAGAGTAATACTAGGTACTGCCTAATTCTTCAATGATTGCTTCGATGTTTTGTATGCAGATTTTAAATGCCATAGTCAACAGTATTAGATAATGAATTTTCAACTTTATACCTTAGAGCTAAGACTTGAAAATCCATGTTAAAGACTCCTGAGCTCCGGTCACATTATTCACACTAATCCAAATTCAACGACAACCACAAAATGTAACAGCTTCATAATCACCACAGTAAACTCGAACAAACTTCAACAACAGTTTAGGACCCATAAAATATTGTAATTTTTAACCGTGGTGTTTGGCAACTGGGCTACTTCTAGTTGTAATGTTCTTTTGTCTGTATTGGCTTTACTCTGTTATGTCTTCTGCTTGATATAAGGAGAAATGGAAAGTACGTAACCTCCACTATTTGTTCTGATTAATTTTGTGGCAGGATCAATCCAGTTACATTCATTCTCCGGGACACGTCGAGTCATTGTATAGGCGCATTTCTGGTGGTCACCACTGTTGATTCTGGCTTTCAGGAATTGCAGGTTTGGAAATAGTCTGATAGCATTGCCCCAATAAAAAAATCAGTAATGGCTTCAAACAAAGAAAATGTTCACTTTGTCCCAGAAGATAGTTTCTTATTCTGTTCGCGCTCTATTTCACAAATAACATGAAATCGTTCGGTTTTGCAATAAATATTCGTTCACATACAAGAATTTATCACTCGATAAATCTTTCATGAAATTCCCATCATTGTAGTTGGCAACTTTTATCGCCAGATGGCTAAAGTCTTAACTTATGTAATAATCAACTGGCATTTAGGAAAATGGATTCTTTTATTTTATGGCTAAAGGAAATTACCATATTTTTCTAGTGTTATATTAGGAATATGAACTCTATTTGCAGGCAAAGAAAGTTAGAATTGAGTTGAATGTAATGACTTGGAGTTGGATAGTTGTAGCGTTCGGTCAGTATGTCTTTTTTTGGCCTAACTTTCTAATAGAATATATTTATTATTACTAGTAGAACATAACAGACAGTTTATAGCAAGCTTTGTGTAAGCTACTACAAATAAAGTTTGAGGCCTCAAAAACAAGAAATCATCAAATTAGAAGTCATAGTCGTAGTTACTCAGGGGCAAAATCCCTGACTAACTACGACATTCTTTACAAGTGGGATGAGCACTACAAAACATAGGAAGTTCTTAATTACACAACATATCATAAACAACTATTCAAAAATAATCTTAATATCCGCGAAGGTCATAAAAATATCCTCTTAATTTAAACATAGAACCGATAGAAAAACTTGCGCCCGATCAACTTCCTCGAATCTGCAACTACTAACCCAAACATACATCAAAATTACTGGGTTTACATTTCAATAACCAATAACTGAGCTAAATATAATCTCTGTATATTTACAGTACTGAATTAACGCATTAATATTCTATAGAAATACGGTCAATTAGTAAGCAGACGTCCTTCCTTAATACCAGGATGATATAAATCTTGAGCAGTTTACAGAAAGTCTAATTTTGACATCAACGTCATTGCAGGGCCGTGGCTAGGGAGGGGACATTTTGGGGCAATAATTATACCCTGCCTACCTTATATACCTATAGATGTTTATCTTACTTGTGGTAAGACGGTAGTGTTTATGATGCACAATATTAAGAAAACAAAACAATTTAAGAGTAGCGGCGACCACCATTTCTGTAACAATCATACACTAGCGACGTCTCACATACTTTCAATTTTAAATTTTAGCTTCCCATTGCCTTTCGCAATCGCTGCCCAACCTTAAATTCCACCCTAGCTACGGCCCTGCATAATTGGGGAACGATCCTAACTTTTCAATATAATGGAGACTTTGACCCAAATCTCCATAGAATCATGATCTCACAAGCATCGAAGATGTCTCCTATCTGGATTTGCATGTTGTGATTAATCGCACAAATTGGTTTAGTAATTGGAACGGCCGTTTCGTTCATAAATCTTTGGTGACTGCCAATATCGACTGGCTTTAAACTCATTAGCATCCTTTTAGGGGATTAAAGTACTGAGGAATATTTTGCCTATTAAGCCATCTTTTGGATAGCGAAATTAAAGGTATAATTTTGTAATTTACTAAAGAAATTAAAGGTATTCTTTTAATGGGATAATCATTCTTGTTTCATCAACAGTGAATTTGGTCCCAATATTGCTTAATTTGATATCATAGCAAAAGCAATTTATATTCATGAGCACCCCAGTTTCATCACATCAAAAGATGTCATTGATATCAAAGACAACTAGTTCGGGAGTCAGTCTTTCGAGAATTGAATTTCATATGCCGCAAGTTTTCAATTACATTTTGCCTTCGTCATAATAATATTTTGCGGTAGTACTGTCACCTATATCAATTTCAGTGATTATAACACTGATGTTTTGGTCCATAACTATCATCCGTTTCATCAGTTTATGGAAAACACTATCATGTACTGGACATTTAGTAGTTTCCCAGCAATGATTTGTAGTTTCACGCACAGTATTTGGGCAAATTTAATAGTTTATGTTTCTCTGTCTAGTTTGATTTTCTCTCTGGTCTATTTTTTCATCTGTCACTATAATTTAAAACTATTTGCTTTCTCAATTACAGTCTGTCATTATCATGTTAGTTTAGTTTGCCACGCATGTATCAAAGCGGCATTCACAACACTGGCAGCGTCGACCAATATCATCCTTTCGAACAGTTTACGGAAAATACTGGACATTTACAGCTTCCCCACAATGATTAATAGTTGCACACGCAATATTTTAGACAGAAATAATTTGTTTCTGGATCTTACGTCATCCTTCTGTTTTCGGTTACTTGTCCATGAAGTAAATCTTCTGCTCGAAACAAAAAAACTATGTTTCTAAATATTCCGTGCTGAGCAATTTGAACATTATTATTTACGATAAAGAAGATCGGTGTTATTTCAACACTTGGGAAGTTTTAAAAGCAGTACAAATAATGTTTCAGGAATAGACTTCATTCATATCTAAACCCTGCTGCTCTTTATATCGTTTCTTTGACCTCACAATACTCACATTGTCATCCATGTTCGTCCTCAAAACTTTCATCACGACTCTCTCCACATAACATTCTTCGTTTCTCCACATCACCAGCCTAGACAATTTAATTGATTACCTACTTTAAAGACTCAATTGATAATTTTCGAGAATAATAACAACTCGACTAAAATTTATGTAAGAAATGTTTTGAATTTCAATCATGGTTCATATCAAAGCATAGATAACTCATCATCTGTCTAGCCCAGGGTTTTTCAACCTGTGGGTCGCGACCCCCCAGGGGGTCGCGAACCAGAAGCTTCGCGACGTCTTATAGAAATAAGGGAGTTGTACATGTACAAGGTTGGAAAAGCTAAAGAATAAAAAAAAAAAAAGATACATTAGGACGCTCTTTCACCGCGAGAATTCACGAGTAATGTAACGTTACAAATTCGAGCGTTTCATCGGTGAAGGAGAACAATCGAGCATCACAATGCGCACCTTGTATCAAATCTATACTAAATGTACGCGAATGCGCGATGAAAATGAGCAACTGTGTTGGATGGAATATATTTTATTTTTCACAAAATAAAATACATGTCAAAAAAACCAACGGGTCGCGAAGTGTTTCTTCACACTAAGGGGGTCGTGCCATGAAAAAGGTTGAAAATCCCTGGTCTGGCCTTTTCCCGACTATATTGGGGTCGGCTTCCAGTCAAACCAGATGCGGCTGAATATCAGTAGTTTACATAGAACGACTGCCTGTTGGACCCCCACAAACCAGTAACTGACAGAAACGACTGTCAAAAATCTACATATGACAGTCGGGATTCGGCACTGAGGAAACTCGCAATGAGAGATTCACAGACTAACCTCGGCAAGCGTGACTTAACCCGAAAGATCGGCCTGTGTGCCTTATTATTTAGCCACGAGCTTAGATAACTTCGATTACTTTTATGAAAGAGGTAAGTAAAAAATATTATAGCAAGCACAAGGAAGTATACCTAGAATCAGTAACTTCTGAACTATCCTTGTTCGTAGTCTATGGCCTCCAAATTCTTAATAACATAATTTTTCTACTACCATATCAATAAACACAGCAAGATTCAACAACATTACTCAACTACCGCAATACTTCTACCGGTACAAATAACACGGAATCCAAACGTACTTGATATAAATAGTTTTGTTTGCACAGAATTACTCCATTGATTTTCTTTGCCCGTTGTATCGACGAAAGAACATCAAACAAGGTACTTTGTAAACTTCAGCTCACAATAAATCTCGTTCATTTCCATTACAAATGGCGGCTATCTTCTGGTATTGGGCTTTTAGGAATACGTTGCTTTCAGAAAAGCTTTATTGGATGTTGAAATAGGAACATTCATGATTGATTTTGGTTCTTTCAACGACGAGATCAACCGTATGGATCATCACAGCACACTCGTATTTGCATCAATGACAGCACAGTTTCTTTTTCTTTTGTAAAATACCTTGCCCCACACGAAGAAATTTTCCTTTGTTGTGGGTGTGTTTACAAACATATAAACTGACTTACACAAATGCCCAGACCCGAAGCAACTACTTGTGGATCACACAAATATTTGCTCCGCGCGGAAATCGAACCCACGACACGCAGCTCAGCAATCCAATCACTTAGTCACTGCGCTAATTGACTACTAGACGCAGTGGCTAAGTGCGCAATAGGCTGCTGCATTAACAAAACTAAGCTACTTCATTTTCCTATCTCTTGTCCCATATTACTTAGAATTGTTTTTGTTTAGTTTTCAACCGTCATGCCACTATTCACTCTTTTTCTTGTTTCTGGCTATTGTGTAGGTAGATTTTTTTTTGTTCCATGATCAATCTTCAAGATAATATCAATCTCATACTTCTTCAGGAACAAGGTGGATTTTTAGTCAGTAAGAGTCTGACAGTCCCTTCAACTCCCCGCAGGGTTGAAGAAACTCATTTGATAATATTGCCAACCGATAAAAGAATCTTTTTCTGTTGGCGCAAAAGGAAAAAATCCGTTATAGTTATTTATAACGGATTTTTTCCTTTTCTTCGTTAGTAGAACCTATATCCGACTTTATCCATTACTCTGGCATGTCGAAACAATGTGCACGCATTCATTCACACCCGGATCGGCCTTCAGATCGCACGTGTACAGCCCACTTTATTTCCATGTATCTTTATATTCAGGGTCAAGTTTACGTACACCCACTCTTAGAGTGCCTTACACGTGTACATTTCGTAAATCATCATAAATAAAGATAGGTCGTAAAAGACCGCTGGTCAGAGTAATAATGTTTGAATGTTGTGATGTAAGAGTGGAGGAAATTCCATAATTTACGGAGTTCATACTCCAGCTTATCTAGATCATGGAATTCATACTCTTTGGTATCATTTTGGTTTACTTTCGTTTAAAAACTCTTCTGAAGAGGTATTACTCGGATTCAGAATGGTTGAATCGGCTTAATCCTCATACGACTTGACCAAGATTATGTCAGGACTTCAAAAAGAGAACTGATTTCCGAGTTTAATTTCCAACTTCATTTATAAATGTAGCAGCCCAGTGGTAAGGGTTTACGAGTTGTAGGACATGGATTCAAACACCTGCAAACACCGTGAGGAGACCGGTATATATAGGTCCTAAAACCAAATATCGAAAACATGTGACATCTACCAATCTGCATTGGACTGGGCCCACGTGGTGAGTTAACAGCCCATTCTCACTCACAGAAAGGAGACCTGTGTCCTAGCAGTGGGAACATAGACTGATTATGACATGAGATGCACAGAAGTGTTTTCACATTTACTTTCTATCTATACTTTCAAAGTCTCTTTTTATCATCAGTGAATCCATTAATTGCTTATCAAAATCAATCGATATCAAACCTACCTTCAGTGACAATAAAGGTAAAAGTTTTATTTTCCAAAACAGCATTATAGTCATTCTATTTTTAGTTGCCCACTACGTTCATGGAACTATTTCCTATTCTCGTAATTCTCTATCATAAAGTCTAACGGGCGTACTATCTTTTATACCGTTTATACCCACATTGAGGCGACTTACACAATTTTATGGGCGATTCAGATTACTTTGGAGAACTCGTTTCTAAGTATTTCTATGTTCGTTGTACTTTCAGTGAAATTTCAACAATCATGGTTATGGGCGTTATGGCTAAAAGTTTGAAAATAAACGTGAATTCCGGCACAAGATAGTGCATACAGATTCTTAACGTTCATTCCTTTTAAGTAGTCACCGTAGATAATGATTATGGTTGGCATAGGGTGTCTGTCGTATTTGATGTGAAAGAAAGAAAGAAAATGATGATGATAATATAAAAAAAAAGAAATCATTCCATTTGTATGGTTAAAACAAACACTGGATCACAAAATTAAATAAAACGACAGTTGCAGATTTAGTTTTCTTTTCAAATTCACATAAACAATGGCCAGCTGATTATCATTCGCCAATCACAAACCAGCACAACAGATCGTTCAAAATAAGGCCATTTTCTAACTTGGATACTAGTTTTTTCGACATAATTCTGAATCGTTCCAATATACGCAGCATTTATTAAATTATTTACTTACATTCATCATGGATATGGAACAAAACATTACTTACCGCACAAGCAAACCCCGAAGAACGAACTCACTTGACAATCTTTCAAGAAGTGAGTCTCCTCTCTTCGATACCACTATGACAAGCCTTCCGAACACATCACTTAACGAAGGTCAAATGGTAATTGAATTAAATGAGAAAATAATTGATCTCACGAACCAATTGATCAATGCTAATCGAGAGATTGAGAACTTAAACACTGAGAACTTTCGCCTAAAATCTGACCTCAACAAGAGCTTGGAAGTTGTTGAAACATACAAAAATCTTAGTATGACAGATAGCACAAATCTAACACCAAATCGTAATTGGAGGACTAAACCTGGAAAGTCTACACCAAGCAAAGATACCAATTCTGTACAGAAATCCAACCGATTAACACAAACTGATACTTCTCTGCAGTGTTTACAGACACAAGCGAAAACGCCTACCCCCAACATGCAAAATAAAATAAAATCGCCTACCCCCAACAAGCAAAGTAAGACTATTAATACTCCAATGCCAAATCATAAACAAACGGTACAATCGTCAAACTGTAATATTTGCATCTTGAGTACGAACAATAAGAATAAAGTAAGAAATATTGCAGAAACGACACTTAGTAAACATTCAAAAAATATATGTCATTATTTAACGTCGAACTGTAAAACCGAACAGTTATTGTTTGAGATAGAACAAAAATTAAGAAATTTTACATACAACGATTTTTGTATTATACTGATAGGGGAGGACGATTTCAACACTACTAAGGACTATTTCCAGCTCGTACTGCATATTCGGACTGCCCTTCAAAAAACAACACATACTAATGTTATACTCTGTGCTCCGACATATAAACTCAATGAATACAAAACGATGTACAATTGGAGGGTTGAAATATTTAACAACTTACTTTATCTAGATACATTGACGCATGAGCATGCATACTTTTTTGACTCAAATAAAAATCTATCAAATGATTATACGATGTTCTCGAAACGCACAGGATTACTTAATAACTATGGCATGCATACAATTTTCAAAGATATTGACAATTTCATTCAAGGATTGAAAACATATGACATATTTTATACACAAACCAATTTAGAGGAGGAACGAAAAGCTGACAAACTATTACCGAGTAACCAGTTTTTTCTATGACAACCATTTGCATATCATACACCAGAATATAGCAGGACTCCTTAATAAAATAGATGCCCTTACTGTATGCCTAGAAGAGCTCAGTACGAAGAATATCGAAATTGATGTAATTTGCATATCCGAACACTTCATCATGTCGGGCTATGAAGACTTTGTCACTCTTCCCAATTTTGACCTCGCTACGTGTTTTAGTCGAACAGAATCAAAACGAGGTGGAACCTGTATTTTGGTTAGAAAAGGACTTCAGTGGATTGATTTACCTGACATAAATGAACTAGCAATAACTAAGTCATTTGAATGTTGTGCTATTAAATTAACGCAGTCAAGCACAATTATCATTTGTATTTACAGAATCCCTAAAGCTTGTAATTTGAGGATATTTTTTGACCGCTTGGAAAAATTGTTACTGCTTATATCAAAGAAACAAATTAACCAAAATATTGTAATATGCGGAGATTTCAATATTGACACACTTAAACGCAATAATGTATCCCTTGACTTAGAATGTTTGCTGCTCAATTTTAATTTTAAGTTAGAAATCGACCAACCTACCAGATTAAAAAGTAACACATGCATTGACAACTTTGCACATAATCTTGGTAATAAATGCAAAGCTGACGTAGTTGACCTGGCTTTGTCTGATCACACGTGTCAAATATTGAAGTGCCCCATAAAGAGAACTTTCCGTATAAAACATTGGTATGTAAAACGACGTGACTTTAGTCTAGAAAACATGAATAAGTTTAAAAAATGTCTACAAAATATCTCCTTTTCAAATATTTATGAATGCGATGATCCAGATAGGGCTTATAGTCTATTTCTTGAGACTTTTTCCATGTTCTATCGCCTGTGCTTTCCATTTAAAACCATTAAAATAAGGCTACACAAACGACCTCAATGGGTGTCACGGGGTCTTAGAGCCTGTAGTAAAAATAAGAGAACACTTCTGTGGAATTACCGTCTAAACCGAAGTGAGGCAAACAAAAGAAAACTAAATACTTATACAAATACTTACAAACGAATTGTTAAATTAACTAAACGTGCACAAAACACTCATAAAATAAAATCTGCAGTAAATAAATCAAAAGTAACGTGGGAGATCATAAATGAATCAAAACCAAAATTGCCTAAAAACACAATTTCAAACATTACAATTGGTAATAAAAATATTACAGATCCCCGTCAAATAGCTAATGTCTTCAACGATTTTTTTATTAACAAAATTAGACCTGTCCAGAATAACGGAATACAGTCCACGTCATATATAACCAAATCAAACAACTCCATGTTTATGGCACCTAGCAATGAAGACGATATAAAACAAATAATTAAATCCTTAAAAAATACTGGAAGCGTAGGACATGACGGTATATCCACAAAATCTATAAAATTTGTTTCAGACAGTATTAGCGGCCACTTAAGTCACATTATTAATTTGTGCATATCGCGCGGAATATTTCCAACCAAACTAAAAACTGCTGTTGTAAAACCACTTTATAAAAAAAATGATCGTGATAAAACGGAATCATACAGGCCGATCGCACTTGTTCCTATTTTTTCCAAAATATTCGAAAAATACATTTATGAGCAAATTCACAAATATTTGGAAAAGCTAGATATATTGACTGTAGAACAAAAGGGTTTTAGGAAAAACAAATCAATTAACATGGCTATATATGACTTTTTGAATAATGTAATTGCAAATGTTGACCGAAATATGCCTGTTTGTTCAATTTACTGTGATATGACTCAAGCCTTTGACTACGTAGATCACAACGTATTACTTAATAAATTAGACGCGTATGGAATTAGAGGCAATATACTACAACTGATTGAGACATATCTAAAAAATCGAAAACAATGCGTGGAAATTACACAAATAGATCAAAAAACTAAGAATGAAAGAGTATATCGGTCGCGTGCTAAAACAATAACATATGGTGTGCCGCAGGGGAGTGTGCTTGGCCCACCTCTATTCATACTGTACATTAATGATCTGCCAAAAGTGACGGAACACCATATGACATTATTTGCTGACGACAGCACAGTTACCATTGACTGTAAAGATAAACAAAACTATGATAAAACAATATATGAAAATGACGTAACTAATACTCTAAAATCAATAATAAAATGGCTTAATAACAATAACCTTAAGATAAATATTGACAAGACCAAATTAATGACATTTACGCAACGCAAAAACTTGACATTGAATATTCTTTATGATAACAATAAAATAAATCAAGTTGACACAACCAAATTCCTAGGGCTAACCATAGATAAACGACTGGATTGGAAGGCACATACGATAGACTTGGCGAAGAGACTTAGCAAGTCTGCATATGCCTTATACAAACTTGCGCCAGTCGTAGGAAAGGACGCTATTGTTACAGCATACCATGGCATTGCTGGTTCAATATTGCGATATGGAGTTATTTTCTGGGGAAACTCATCCAATAGAGTACTTTTATTTAAAGCCCAAAAAAAGTGCATCAGGGCAATGTTTAGTTTAAAATGTACAGATACATGTAAACCTTTTTTTATTAAATATAAAATTTTGACGCTACCCTGTCTGTACATATTCGAAGTTGCAGTGTTTGTTAAAACTAATCCGAATTTATTTCCCAAATTATCTGACAGAAATAACCGGAGTCGACGACATGTCAATATGTTGTGCTCGAGACAGTCAAAAACAGCTCTGATGCATAATAGTGTTTTTTGTATGGCACCTATTATCTATGACCAGATACCAGATTCAATTAAAATTTTAAATATTCATCTGTTCAAAAAACATTTAAAGAACTTTCTGGTAAGTAAATCCTATTATAATGTTAACGAATTTCTGAGTGAAAAAATATTACTGTAACTTCTGAATAATTGACATGTCTGTAAAATGGTTTCTTTCTTAATTTTTCTGTTATTCTATATTCATTTATTGGAATTTTATTAATTTGACATCCGTTTGTACATTTTGTTATTACATAAGACTGACTTTTTACTCATTGACATTATTTACTGACTTCTGTTTAAATTTAAATTTGACATCTACGATTTAATTATATTGTGTTTTTAATTAACTTTAGACCAAAGTTACATTGTTATTGACATCTATTGCAGAATTCTAATTTTCAATGTCATGACCATTTATTTTTTCAACTGATGCGACTTGAAAGTGTAGATATTATTATTATAAGGGCTCATAATGTTACAATGATTGCATGGAACAATATCAGAACTATATTTTGTTTTTTTAATACTCTGACATAATTATATTTGTGCGCTTCACGGCAAAACATGGAGAATCTGACCATTTTTATGTAACATCACACACAGTGTAACTACCTATGTTTACAAATAAAATCTTATCTTATCTTATCTTATCTTATCTAATCGCTATGTAATATTCATTAAGTTAAAGATATCTATGTTTAGAGTGGCCACTATTAACTGTACTTTTACAAGTATCTAATTATGTCTAATTTTTTGGGTCTTATAGTTATCATGAATCAACCCTGGGTGGAGCGGAAAGTACTGGCAGATCCTTTTTACTGTCTCAAAATCCACCCTATTCTTTCATTTCTCCTTTGCTTTCCACGGTTAAAGTATCCTTCTTAGACAGTCCTACAACACCTTCGACAAGGATTATTACGCCTTTTACTGAGACTAGAGCTACGCTACATTTTTTTAATAAAACAAAAGCAACAGCTACTCAAAATCTAATTTTATTTACCACACGAAAATATACACATTCACAGTCATACCTTCGCGTTACATCGCGTTGCGTCGTGTGTCGGCGTGAACTGACCCTTATTGACACTATAGTAGCTTATGTTTGATTTTAAGAAAACTCTTTCTTAAAATCAAACAAAGCTACTATGAGAACCACCTGTAATTATCACCAGCCACATCTATAGGAACCCATAATTGTATGGTTTACCAAACGTGCGGTTACTAAACGCAAACCACAAGTGGAGTACGCTCGACCTGATTGAGTTCCTCATAAATCACCAGGAAAATGATAATGATGTACTTTATAAACACGTTTGATAAGCTTTGAAATCCGGACATTTATTCGCCTGTCTGTTTACTTTAGTCCTTTCTGTATTGGAGGGGTTTCTTGGCTGTTTGCCAAAATACATTTTGCTAAAGAGGCCGGTAAGTGAGGCTGTTAACTTCATTAGTGGTATTGGTTACTATGGATATTTATGTACGTCAATTTTGGCACAGGTTTTGTTGAATTGGGTAGTATGTAGCTATCAGTCATTGCTTTTTTTATTTTGTATCTTGTATGAATCAATTAGTCATCATCTTTCTTCCCTCCGCCATTTTTTTTGGAGTCGTCGTCTCAATTCCTTTTTTTTTTTAATCAAAAGTCACAGTATCATTTACTCTTTTTACTGTGACATCTATTAATTAAGATATTATTTCAAATAAAACTATTTAGTTCGTTTCAAGTTAGAGCTGAATATCAATACTCGTATTTTAAATGGAGCGACTGCCTATCGGGCCTCCACAACCCACTGTACTCCACAACAAACTGTATGGGTATTACCCGTACCTGTATCCTACACCATTTGTGCTAGGTATGGTAACCTACCAATGTTTGGAAGTCAGGAGAAATCTTGCCACGGTTAAATATTTCATCCGCCTTATTCGTGGTTTCCACTTCAACTCTTCGTTATTGCAGTACATTTCCTTCAATATCCCTCTACCTATCCGTCGTACACTTCGCCCTCGGCAACGTCCTTTATTTTCTGTGCCCCAAACATCCAAATCCCCCAAGACCAGTCCATTATACGTTGCACTCACCCTCATAAACAACATTTTATCATTTGATGACACATTGGATATCTTTGCGACTACTGAGCTGACATTCCTTAGCACTGCTACTCATTACCTGGAGTCTATTGTTACCTCCAGTACAATTCCTCTTTAATTATGTTTAAGCTTGATTACAATATTTTTTATGTTTTTTCTTTGACTTATAATTGATTGTTTTTATTTTTAATCTGCATGCATGAATTTGCTTGTCAGTATTTTCATTTTTTCTTTTTAAATAATTTAAATATGTTATTTTGTACAGACCAATAACTTGTATGTGTGGTTTTTAAGCTGTAAATTCAAGTTGGTTATTATAAATAAATAAATAAACCCAGTAACTGGGTAATACGATACTCCATTTGATCGTAATATATTGAACTAATATTTTATTTTAAAAGCACATACAATATTTCACCCTTTGTTAAATAATTAATCAATCTATCACCATAACATTAATAACGGGAAAAGTATGTGATGTTATTTCATTTTTATATAAATGAAAACCGCAAATCATATCGGATATAGCCACAGCATAAACAAATTAATGATGAATAATGTTCCTATTTCTGATGATGTGGCCTTCACTAGTTTTCAATAACATTAATTATAATTTATAGCCAAAGATTACATAAATAATCCGGGTGTTTTTGTTTCAATCAGTTTTGCGATTCCGTGAAAATTAAAGAAACCATTATTACACTAGCAAGCAAAGCATTCACATGGCACCCGTAGTAATGGGTTATGTTTGCAAAGGAAAAGCAAAAATGACTGAATTTAGTAATTTTTTAATGCCATATTTGTGCAAAATCAGTCGAATTGTATAGAATAGTTTTAAAATGATACCGATTTGCTGTTATTAGAGTTTCGACATAAAGCAGAGGCTTAGTATAACGTAACGTTGTATGAATGTTAGCTATAATAGAAACTATTTTTTTTTAATTAACGTCAAACCTCTAGTTTATGTCACAGAAACGGGAAAAATCATGATACAGGGCCGCTGAACGGCAAACATTCCTGCATTGCCTTACGTTGGATGGCAACTGACCTTTCACCTAAAAATAGGTCAGACTTTAATAAAACATTGCACATATTTTCTTATAAAATAAAATAACTCTCTAAAATTCTTAAATGGCAGAAAAAACACGAGGATTATAAAAAGGGGTAATTTCGGTATAATTATGTTAATGAACCCTGCCCGGCGGACCGTAGACTGATTGAACTAAACCATCAAAGGGTTAATCTTAATTAACTTTAATTAAATTTCACGAGAACGAAATCAAACAGCCTATAGCGGTCATTGATGGTCGTGTAAATATATTCTGTGTTACTTTATCATGGCGGGGCGCCGCCGCGAAATTTTAATTAATTTGCCACAAAGTAAGCGGTTTGACTACAAGTATTGGTCATTTATTGGTTCACTTTGTTGTGTATTGTGTGAAAATGTACAGTCCAGTAATTTCTGAACTGTTTTGCAAGATTGTATTGTGAACCTCTTTGGTTATTTGTAGCATAAAACCCATAGATACAGCAAATATACTGAAAACCGTATAAAAACTTGTTTTCTGTATACATAAAATCCCTTTTGTTGGCCAAACATTTAATAGGCTCTCTATGATAAGTATTAGAAAATCAATATAAGACGAGACATCTTATCTTAATAATGCCATTGCTATTTTATAAAAGTGGTAGGTATTCTAAATAGTTATTTTTTCTTGTTTCTCTTCTAAAAAATATCCTTCTCGTTTCCACCTTCCTGAGTTAAACAGTACCAGAATGACATTAGACTGTAATTTATAGAGCTAGTATTTCATGGCACCATACTGTGGAGTTATGACTCCACAGCGTAGGTATATGTACCTACGCTTTCTTATACTTGCACGCTCCTAAGTAAACAATACTATTATGAAAATAATAAGTAAAAAAAATATTATTAAAAAAAATGCATTCTTAATTTTTGTTACTGACAGTTGATAAATGGATGTCATCAACGTTTTCATCATTAACTTTGTCACATATTACATCATTTAAAGCTAAAAGCTAGAGGGTTACTAACCTCTACCTAAATCTTTCGTCAACATTGATCTCACTCGTCCTCCCAGTCCTAACCTACGGAGCCGAAACGTGGAACATGTCTGTCAAGCTGGTCCACCGACTTCATGTCACGCAGCGTGCTATGGAAAGGTCTATGCTTGGGGTCTCACTAAGGGATAAAATCCGGAATGAGGTCTTACGGCATAAGACCAAAGTTACAGACATTGTCCAAATCTGTAGCAAGCTGAAGTGGCAATGGGCTGGCCATGTCTGCCGCAGAACCGACGATAGGTGGAGTAGGAAGGTTCTCGAATGGAGACCGCGTGTAGGTAAACGTAGGGTGGGACGCCCCCCGGCAAGATGGACCGATGACCTGAAAAAGGTGGCTGGCAGTGGCTGGATGAAAAAAGCAGGAGATCGTGCGCTGTGGCGCTCCCTGGGAGAGGCCTATGTCCAGCAGTGGACTGCAATAGGCTGAAATGATGATCTCACTCGAGCTTACTACAATGTGTAGTCTATTCAAGTACCCACATTCACCTGTATCGGTACCTTCGACGTTAAAAGCGGAACAATGATAGAAGTACACAAGATTGAGCGCAAGAGGCGGTTCTTGGCAAGGCGCCAGATAGGAAAGAATCGGTATATCTCCACCAGACTGGAGTGAAGTCATTTGGAAAATTTTATGGTGTTCACACATTAGATTTTCTATACAACTATACCTTTATTGGGACGTATTTCCAATATAATGTGATTTATGATGTGTGTTATAATATCTTTTTCTTTACGTAGTATAGAACAAAGTCGAGTACCTAATAAAGATACGATATAAGATATGAAAGAGATGGTTAGCGCAGTGGCTGAGATTTGGTTCCCGTACGGAACAACTATGTGTATAATCTATAAGTATTTGTTCTGGATCTGTGTGTTGTATGTATGTGAGTTTCTATGTTTGTTAACGCACCCACATCATAGCGCTCCTCCCACCGAATAATATCGTAATGTGATATAACGATACTTTGCGTTTTATTGCATATTCATCGTGTACGTACTCTCTTACACGTTGTCAATTTTTTTCACATTTTTCCTATGAGTACATTCCAAATTAGTATTTTTTTATTAACCATAGCCCTAATATTCCGTTACATTTTTATTGTACTTATTTACGCGAATATCCTCGCTTCTAGTGATTACGGATAGCACTCTTAATAAGAATTTCAGTATGTTACGATAACGATATTATTCGAGTAAGAACAGCAAACTCGTTTTATAGTAAAGTTTTTTAACAATACTATTCCTGTTGAGATTTTATTTCGAAACTATGGTTAATACTGGTTACTATATAATTATGTATTCAAAAAAGAATGCAATTACTTTTGCAATAGTATACCGAGGTGATATCTACACTCAATCTACGATTGCTGTATTATCTATTAACACGAGCCACAAGCATTCGCATCGCTTTCTTTTTTTCTAATGATAAGGAAAGGAATACAATAATACCGAGTATGTGGCATACCACCCCATAGGACTTTGGCCCTGGCAAAACACAACATCCGGAAACTGAGGACCGATGATAAGATTCTCGAGCTGGAGGAAGAATTGAGCAAAATGCGCTGGGATATCTTGGGATTATCTGAAATCCGAAGAGAGGGTCAAGATACGATAGTTCTAGATTTCGGCAACATGCTCTTCTACCGTAAATACCAGGGTGGTGTTGGATTTCTCGTCCGCAGGTCCCTCATCAACAACTTTATGAAAGTCGACAGTGTTTCGAGCAGGGTAACATACCTTATTCTCAGAATAATCAACCGATATCCGTTGATGGTCATACAGGTGGATGCCGATCTCGACAAATTCTGATGATGAAGTAGAGGCATTGTATGAGACGATATTCGAGGCCATACATACCTCCGAATCATACTTCACAGTTGTTATCGGGGACTTCAACGCGAAGGTGGGCTCACCGAATGGCAATGAGTTGAGAGTGGTTGGCATTTGGGTATGGGCAGCGAAACCATAGGGGTCAGCGACTGGTCGACTTCTTGGCAAAAGAAGAACTTCAAGAACAACTTATTTTTAACTTCATGAAGTCCTACTTCCAGAAGCGGCCATCCAGGAGGTGAATGAGCCCCGATGGTACTACCAGAAATGAGATCAACTTCATCATGACGACCAAGAAGCGAATATTCAGTGATGTCTCTATGATCGCCAATGTAAAAACCTATAGCGATCTTGAAAGGTGCTGAAAGGTCTCGCCTGGTAAAGTCCACGCTTCGACCTGGTTCTGCCCACATCCAGAACCCCGAAGACGTGTTTCAACTCGAACCGCACAATGGCTTCCAGTGCCTGACCGAATGCAAAACTGTGGACGGGATTAACAATGGGTTGATGGAAACTGTCCTAGCTGTGGTGTCCAAGTTCTTTAAGACCCCGTGCCACAAGAAGCCTCAAAAGCTCTCGAACGGAACCATCAAGTTGATGCAAGACCAGACCGAGATGAGGCTGCAATCTTCAGCTGAAATGTCGGAATATGGCAAACTCAATAGTCGAATCTTTAAATCAATGCGACGACGTGACCTGCATGTCACGGATCAAAGAGGCAATCGAGCGGAACCAGGGCTCAAAAGTCTTCGCGAAGAATTCGTCTATTGGGCAAAGCCAAATGACAAAGCTGAAGATTAACGACGGCAGCATCATTTTTACGAAAACTGAGACAGATTGAGAGGTTTTTTTTTGTATGCAAGCTGTTCTCAAAAGTCATTACGAACCGTCTCGAACGCTGGTTTGATGACTTCCAGCCTCCCGAACGAACCGGTTTCCGAAATGGTTTCAGTACCATAGACCACATACACACGCTACGCCAGGTTATACAGTAGACAGATGAGTATATTCGGCCATTATATTTAGCTTTTGTGGAATATGAAAAAGCCTTCCTTTCAATCAAAACCTGGGCAGTATTGCAGTCCCTCCAAAGATGTCATAATTATCGACTATAGGTATATCGAAGTTAAAGTGTTTGTATAGAAACGCCACCATGTCCTTCCGACTTCAGGAAGAGAACACGAAACCAATCCTATTGCAGAAAGGCGTGAGACAGGGAGACGTTATTTCTCCGAAACTGTTCATGAACGCGTTGGAGGACGTTTTCAAGCTCTTGGAATGGAACGGACTCGGCATCGACATCAATGGCGAATACATTATACATCACTCACCTTCATCATGACAGAATTGTTGGATCACCTCAACGCAATGCTCAGCGACCTCAGTATCGTTTCCCAACGGGTCGGCCTTAAAATGAACATGAACAGGACGAAAGTCATGTCGAATGTGACACCCGTATCGGTTGGGGCTCGAAGTTGTAGACAAGTATAATTACCAATGACCTACATATCTGGACAGATTGTTCAGACAGGTAGGTCCAACTTCGATAAAGAGGTCGCCTGAAGAATACAACTCGGATGGGCAGCGTTTGGTGGTCTTTGACTGCTGGCCTTTTAGAGAGACTAAGAGTCACTCAACGAGCAATGGAAAGAGCTATGCTCGGAGTTTCTTTGCGGTATAAAATTCGGAACACGGATATTCGGCGAAGAACCAGAGTTACCGATATAGCTCTTAAAATTTACAAGTTGAAGTGGCAATGGGCAGGCCACATCGCTCGTAGAACTGGCAACTGATGGGGAAGAAAGGTTGTCGAGTGGCGACCACGGGGTGGACCGACGACATCGTGAGAGTCGCGGGCAACCGATGGATGCAAGTGGCGAATTGTCATTCGGCGTAGCGGTCTAAGGGGGAGATCTATGTTCAACAGTGGACGTCTTCCGGCTGATGATGATGATGATGGGTTTTCTTTTATGAGAAACCCATAGTTTTATTGAAAGTTAAATTTCTAATAATGGATATTACTTAACAGGCAATTGAAGAATAAAATAGTATTAGAACAATAATTCAAAATGGAATACATATTATATCGGCGAAAATCCCAGTTACAGTCTATTAGCGTTTATGTTTGCATGTCTTTGTTCAACGAATAACATTGTAGTACACTATTATTGTGCACGCTGTCTTTTTGGTTTTTACGCGAATAATATCGTAATGTTTTGTTACGAAAAAATGTTTTTCTAACGTATCCAGTAAAATATATTTTCTTTAATAACTTGGTCCTGATATAATAAAAAATAAATACGTTTATTCAGAATGGTTCTATAAAAAATTACCTTTCATTTGATATATAAATCATTCTCTTAGGTTGGACAATCTTTACAATAATCATAAAAAACCACTGTTTTATTTTTCCTGTAAAATTTGAATTTTTCGATTACGATATTATTCGGTGGGAGGAGCGAGGACAAAGTCCCAGATTGAGTCAACGTGTTTAAAAAAAACAACGCCTTTCGGAGATTGGTTTTTCTTCTTCTTAAATATTTTAAACACAGACTTTTCCAGCCTTTTCCACTTTGACTGCTAATTCGAAGAGATTTTTACTAGCGTATTATTTGATGTACATTTTAATAATGATTTCTTTATTTGAAAAAGAAATACAACCGGCAACAAAGAAAGAAAAAGAGTGGTGGATTGTGTTCGAAATAATATGAAAGTAAAAAGAGTAAATGATGGCTATGACGCCTGAAAGGGGAGAATGATAGAAGGAAACGTGTTGCGTCCACCCCAACTAAAATGGGAAAAGCGCAGGAAGATGATGGTGATTGTACTCCATCATCATCACAAGTAGAGAACAAGTTTTTTAGTATGATGTTTCGACTTTGATAAAAATAACACATTTTGCGATAGTAATGTTTTGTTGTTTGTTATTCAGCGATCGCATTTAGCGATGAAACTATAACATCCCTATTTATTTAAGTGAAAAATATTTCAACGTCAAAAATCTACCTTTTCCAGTTGTAACATTTGATAGCCATCATCGCCTCTCAGTTACATAAACATAAATACAGCTCCATGTAATATTTCAACGATATTTATTAAAACAGTTATCGTTAAAAACTTGACAAGTTGTAATGGCGGGACGTTGAAAGAGTGCGAACATTCATTTGAATTTAAATTAACGACACAGTTTACACTATATTTGTGTTAAAAATTTTTGTGACGTTGATGTATTGAATCAAATAAATATTTAAAGTGAGCATAATATAAAGGTTTAATTATAGACTGAGTTCTTCTTATCCCATAGAGTGTCAAACGCCTGCCGGTTTGAAACTCTATGGGATAATGACGCTCTATCTGCCCGGTTTTAGTCAATATGAGTCCGATAGTGTCTTCCGCTCCACGCAGGTAAGGAGGACGTATAATAAGATAATATTACGACGGAAAACAAAACATCTGAATTCTCAAAAAAGATTACACTGCAATCCAAATGAATAAGTATTAGATTACTTAACGTTAGATTAACAGCTAAAGTACGATTATTAATTGTAGTCCGTAAAATGACAAGTGCAACTGTCACTGATACTATGAAATTTAGTACATTTCTATAGTGAACAAATGTCATTTACTGTCATTTTACTGACTACAATTAATAATCGTAATTTAGTAAACTTCGTTATTGACTCAAAATTAAAAGTTCTGTGACTGATATGATCTAGGATGATTTTAATTAAAGGTACGACAAGTTATGGAAACAGACGTAACTTTGCCATCCATGACGTTTCAATTGTTTTGAAAATTAGGGTTATACTCGCCAAATTAAAACTAAATATTGTTTCTATTATATAACTAGCTGTGCCCGCAACTTCGTTCGCGTGGATGTCGGAATTTAACAATGTATTTTTTAGTTGCAAGCGCTTAATTCAGGCCACGTTTTTCATATAAACCGTGTATTTAGAATTTTCTTAGATTAATCAAAAATATTTGACACTTGTATTTCAGGTTTAAGTAGGACTATTTTTCTAATGCCCTCTCCACCACACCACACCACACAACACCACACCACACCACACCGCACCGCACCAAACCACACCTCACCACACCACACCACCCCACACTACCCCACGCCATACCACACCACACCACAACTCACCACACCACACCACACCACCTCACCACACCACACCACACCACACCACACCACTCCACTCCACTCCACTCCACTCTACTCCACACCACACCACACCACACCACACCACACCACACCACACCACACTACACCACACCACACCACCCAACACCACCCCACACCACACCAATCCATTCCATTCCATTCTATTCTACTCTATGATTCCTTTAAATATTGCTTTAATTAATTTATATTTTTTATATTATGTGAACCGATTACGATGAAACAAAATACATAATGTTACTTCAATTTAAACACGTCTATTCCAGATTTTCTTTTAACGCCATCTGCCGTGCGTTGTAGTTTTGCTATTTGAATTCGAAGTTAGATCGCGCGACTGACGTACGAAATCAAATTGTGAGACCAAAGTGCACCCGTAACACTTTAAGTTCAAATATCTTTTGATAGACTGAACCGATTCCAATGAAACAAAAACTAAATTCCTCTCCAAGTTACGCTTAATCGTTGTGTATAAAAGTTATCTACATTAATTTCGTACATTTTACGTGATACCTGGACAAATACACAGACAAACAAATAAACAGACAAACAGACAAAAATTCTAAAAATGCTAGAAATGGGTTCTATTGGTTGTCCTTTAATACCCTGGCTATATTTTTTGATTTTTTTTTAATGTACAAAAATAACTTTTCTACAGTTTTATTATATGTATAGATAGATGAAAGGTTTACGTTAACTAGTTTATTCCAAACTCAATTAATAAAACTGTGTTTCGTTTGCAACTACTGCAGTTATCTTCAGAAAGCTTCGGTGTATGTTTATTCCAAAGTAGTTAAAAAAAAGTTTGCCTTTTATAACTTTTGGCCACAAACGTAGCATAAAAATTGTTTGAAAATGAGCCAAATGTGCTTTTTTTATGGACAGAGAGCAGTCTGTATGTAAAGTGAAGCGAATATTCCGTAACGTTACTCGCAAACTGCTCGTTAACAAAATAACTGTTATTACTGTAACGTTATTTTTATCTACGCCCAGCTAACTGATATTGTTTGAAAGAGGTTCGTTTTATTCGTTGGCAAATATTTATTTTTTATTTTTACTGTGATGAGTTAGAGAGTGTGTTACCTTCTATTTAGTTTGATTTGAGCAAATACATTCCTTTGAGTTTGAAATACATGTAAAAAGATAAACAGAGTAAAATATTGGATACTTGATTTTGTTTCTCGTGTGTTTTTAGAAGCAAAAATGATTTTTGAATGAAGTGAGCTTATCCAGAAGAAGCTGGAACACCTGTGCTTCAACGGACCCTAGTAAAATATATTGAAATACTTTTTTTACGTTGCACCCACACTAGGAATTTCTCTTGCGTTTACAAACATATAAACTCACAATCACAAACACCCCGAGCCGGGTATTATACTACTTGCAGATCATGAAAATAGTTATTCCGTGCAGGAATCGAACCCGCGGCACACAGCGCAGCAGTCCAATTGCTCAGTCACTGCGCCCAACGTATCGTAAAGCAAAGTAACTAAAAATAAAAGAACCTTTGACGTTTCAAATATGAGAACTTGAAACGTGAAGGACTCTATATTTTTAGTTTTTAAATCTTTATTACGTGGGCGTAAGAAAGATTTATTGTGACCAATTCGTCGATGGCTGAAATATCTAGAATAGTACCATAAGTTAGTAACCATAAGTATTATGTTTCTATGAATTTCAATTCGCGTTTATTTTTAGTTTAATGTTTATGTATAAATCCGTACTTCACGCGATAGAGCTATTAAAATAAACAATTATTTCTGTAGCCTAAACAAAATAATATGAGGGGCTATAATTTTATTGCGAGATAAATTAGGAATCTATTGAATTTTAATGTAAACTTGTACATTTTATGGGATTTTAAAACATGGGATTTATTGGAAACTTTTATCTTTTGAAGTTTTAACTGTAAATGAGCAGAAAGAAATCAAAGGGATCGGATGTAATCTAAGTCTTTAAAAGATCAGACAAAATAAAAAGAAAGGAAATGTCGAAAAAAGTATTAAGACTGAATCAAACAAAAAAAGTGTAATAATAAATTAGGATCTTAAATTTGAACGAATTTGAACGAACACTATTGGTCTGAATTAATTATATAAAAACCCGTTTAAATTATTGTTATTTAGCCGTTTCACACAGAGAGCGACTTAGACTGAGGTGCGAATCGTCCGATCAGTTTCTTAATGGGGCTATTCGCATCACAGTGTAAGAGATTATAATCGAGTTTAACTCTTCTTACAACATTTCAAGAGCAAGGACCGTCAACCCCCTTCTTAACCTAAGTTCTTAGCATATACTTAAGCTAACGAAACGTTAACACAACTAACACACGTCTTTCAAAGAACAACAGAACAATATAATATAATAACACAAGAGAATATTCAACGACTTGCTAACTTGACGACAGTGGCGGCCTTAGGGGCGGGCGAACCGGGCAACCGCCCGAGGCCTCGCGCTTGCAGGGGCCTCGCGCAACAAACTAACCAAAAGAAAAAACTAGTAATTTTGATTAATTAGTTCATTGAACTAAAGTAGCGTAGTTAGGCTACTCATTAAGGCTATAACATAACGCCAAAATTAAATAAGATTGTAGTTTAAGAAAAAATCATAACATTTTTTAATCATCTCAGCTTGCTACAAATATGAGAACCGATTTAAATCTGTAGACCCAGTAGTTTCAGAGTTGAGCTTTCAAAATTGTTTTTTTTTGACTGCCAGACTTAACTGACTAAAATCCACGGTGTCCTTCAGTAGCCTTTTGTGTACCGGAGTCGCGGTGTACGTTTGTCCCGCAACCCCGGCAAGGCTATCTATGTTCCTCTATAGGGGGGCCCCGTCCGTTACTCAAGTGGTATCCTAAATATTGCAAAATTCGAAAAAAGTTAAAACAAAACTCATTTGATGAATTTTACCACGTAAAAAAAAGTGTTTTTCCTCAAAAATGACAACCAAATCTACTTTCGCATCACATACTTTTTATGAAGGGCAAGGGGCCTCGCACGACTTGCCGCCCGGGGCCTCGCAAAGGCTAAGGCTAAGGCGTTTCACGCTAAGTTTGGACGGGTCTGTAAAATTTGGGAAAGTTTTCTGTCATGACCATCTGTTTAGCCTTTTCTCAACTATGATGAACTATGTTGGAGTCGGCTTCCATTGGAAACGTAATATTATTTAAATAAATATCAGTGTTAATTTACGAACCCTTATCAGAGGTACAGTCAAGCGTAGTGTAGGACGTCCACCCACAAGGTGGGCAGGCAATCGAAGACCACAGAATCACGCTGGATGCAACCGCTACCAACCAGTTCTATTGGAAGTCTATAGGAGAGGCCTTCGTTCAGTAGAGGACGTCTTACGGCTGATTTGATGATGAGAGGCTCTAGTATGAAGTCTATATTTAACCGTGGAGCGCACTTGAAGTATTATGACTTAAGTAGTATGGACAATGAAAAAGCGCCTGTAGTGTCGAATGAGGAACAATGTTTATCCATCGAATAAAGTTCCAAGTCCCCGTTTACTTTTCGTAACAAAAACGTGAAAACTCGTGAAAAGTCTGCGATAAGGCCTCTGAATTTCACAAAATAAAAGGTATCTATTTCCAAATAATATATTCACCGAATAATCAAGTCATTAATATGGAATACAAAGATCTACAATTAATAAAAACCGGGACCTTACTGCTTTACGTGCTTTCGAGGTACGGAGGAGGTTCCTCAGTACCTCCGCTAGGATGAATCCAGAAATAGGTTCAGAAAGAAGGCATTTTTTTCAAGTGGTAAAATCGTCAAATGAGTCCTTCCAACCCAGAAACCGGGAAAGAATCTAGACTACAATTAATTACAAAAAACCTTAATTTCACCTTTCAAAGGAAATTTCTGAATCGGTAACCACTATAAATTCCGTAAAAGGATAATTTAATTATATTTGAAACTGGATCCTAGCCGGGACCGCAAGATTGGTTACGGTCTAAACTTGAAAGCATCCTAAGAAGAGATAAAATACCTAGTTATCTATTTCACATCAATTTGACTTCTACATAAACTTGACTACCTAGGGGTAAGCCGACTTGTCCTTGCTACTTTTTGCGAAAATTATGTAAAATATAAATGATGTAACAAAATTTCTGTAATTTGGCGATTGAAAAGAGTGTCCATGGAGCTTTTTGCTCATTCTTCTCCATAGAGATCTATGCTTTGGAATGAGCACCTACGGCACTTTCACAGTTTTATGTCGTGTGACTGGGGCTGTAGCACCATAACTATTTTTGTACTTACCTATTTTATTTTATGTCATTTGACAATTCAAAAGTGCCCGCAATTGGCCTAATTGAAATAAACTATTTGATTTGATTTGAAATGAGGGTTTCTGACTTTACTAAATCCCTTGTGACAAAATGTAAGCAGGTTTGTGACGACTTTGAAAATGTTTATTGCAGGTGACATTTTGAGGAATGTAGGTATAACAACCATTATCTGGACAGGCTCTTAAACATAATTGACAAAATGTAGATTTTAATAAAGTTTAAGGATGGCTCTTCAAGAATTACAGGCGTGAGCAGGCGTGAGGTTTCAAAATCAATGAAAAATAGAATCGTAGTTAAATCATAGCCAAGTACTTGATGGTCCGGGTGTGTTCAATTGCCATGGCAACGCGATATAAACAAACCCAGCCCAAGTTACCGAAGGTGAAGGGAATTAGTTTCGCTCGATAGAGTAACGTTGTATTAGAGTTTTGTACTTGTAATTAATTTTACTACGAGTAACCCACATTAGTTAAGTTCAATTCAGGTAGAACTCTTATTTTCTCTTAAATGTCCACCAATATCGATTCAGCCGTTATGTAGATTTATCAGAACAAATGCACAGAACAAGTACAATGCTTAATGATTTTATAGAATTTTAATTGGAAATAGAAACTTCAATGTGTATATTTAATTTTATTTTTAAATTAAATTCTGTAAAAGTAAAAATGAATGAACGACGCCGCCGTGGCCGGCTCAAAAAGAGGTGGCAAGACGATCTTGATGCGTACCTTGAGGGCTAATCCGAAGTGGCACTAGAAAAGAGCACTTGGAAGGACATGGTGGGAGGCCTTTGCCCAGCAGTGGGACATAAACGGCTATTGAAAAAAAAAAGTAAAAAACAAATCAATAATAATATTTCACATCCCATTTTTCATCTCAATAGAAACTGTCTACTTCTAGCTATACTTATTTTAAGAAGCCAATATATCCCTCAGCCTGATTCATCTGGAAATCTCTGGTTCGCGCCTCAGCGCGGATTACAAGAGATTTTCACGGAAAAGTGTAAAAATATATCATAAAGATGTATCATATGATTATGAAAGTAATAATAATGTTCTAGGAAATATGGATCTTGTTAAGATATTCAAAAATATTTAATTTATAAAAGTGTTTTTTTGTATTTACAATGTTTGCTATTGAAAAAAAATGTCTTGATTAGCCATAGTTTTTCTTTTGTTAAATTAGAAGAACAATTATTAAATAATAAAATCCAGTACAAAACTACAAAAACCGAGGACACAATGTGGAATCTAAACAGAAAGTACTAGGAGAACAGGATCATGGAGGTGTTGGTGTCATCGACTTAATTAAAAAATTGTGAATTGAGGATATGTGGCAAAACAACAACAAAACTTTAGCTGTGACTTCGATCAAAAAGATCGAAGAGCTATGGTGAATTGACTTTCAATGTATGAGGTTTAAATAAAAATGAGGCGAATTAATTTTATGGCAAAGCATACAGCTCAAATATACCTCGCCATTACTAGCGAAACTTACGCCAAAAAAACACAAAAATCAACCCTGCATCTGCTACTGAGGAAAGACACGGCAACAAGCACATTGTTACCTCAAGCACCATTGAGCTCAAACAGACAAGGTCGGATGTATATTTAGGTCCCACAGCTAATTGCCGTACTACGGGAGACGCTGCTTAAGCTCTCAAATGAGGAAAGAGCACGTTTTTCGGTTAGGAAACGAGGAAAGGGAGGATCTACACTGTTTGAGGTAATTATACACAGTGCATGTAGATCCTGTGTTTGTGAGATTTTTGTAGCGCATACAATGCATTGCATTGTAGCGTCAGCGGTGAAGGGTTAAAGTTGTTCCTGGTCTTAGTGTTTATGTTTCTAAGTTTCAATGTTTTTAAACGATACAGAAACTCATGATGTAGGAAAATAGACGGTCAAAGATTTGTTTTAAAGATTATTTGGGAAAATTTTGATTGGTATGCAGGGAAATGATGAAGATTATGGTCAGTTTCTTTTTAAAGATTTGTAGTACATTTGTAGTTGTCAAAATGGGTACCTACGGCCTTTCCAGGACTTAACTCACACTCCCCGGCAAAAGACAATAGAATAAAACATGTTTTTAGCTAGTCGAGTCTAAAATCCTCTGCCTGTATTGGACGGAGGACGTCCTTGAAGATTTATGCAAAAAGAAACAAGACATGACCTGCTCTAGAGTACATTATATACTTATGCAAACAAAATGATGGTTGAGAGGAAAAAATCTATCATTTATTAACATACTCCCCATTCCATTTTCTTTTTCTTGAACTATACAAAAGTATGTTCAGTAAAAAAAATTAATGTTATCTAAAAAGAATAAAAAGTATTCATATCGTCAAAAGATCAAGTTTTTGCTTCGGGGCATTGGAAAAATCTTTCAATATAAAACTACGAAGAGTCTGGAAAATTTTCAATGATGAATAAAAATGAACTACTATTATAATAGGTAACTTTAGCTCAACGTTGATGTAAAACAAATGAAACAACGTTGAGAATCTAGATGGAGAAGATACATTACAAATTGAGGGAAACACTAATGGCCGTAACGAAGCAAAAGCTAAACTTGCTAGAGTTCGGTGAGTCCGAAATAAATGATTAATTAATTAATGGAAAGCAACTGTTTTAGGTATTAAAGGGATACACTCGTATCTTTATTTATCGTGGTAATGCCATCAAATGAGTGCTTCCAACCAGGGCAAGACGAGAAGACTGACTGTATTTTTTTTTATGATCAAAAAGGTACATTTTAAAGTTTGTAACGTACATACTGTCCAACAAAAGTATACACATAGTTTGTCTGTTGTATTCCACGGTGTCCTTCAATAACCCTTTACGTTCCAGGGATTCGTACCTCCCGCGACCCCGGCAGGAGTTGGCCCTTTAAAGAGGGGCCCCGTCATTATGCTGACACTCTTTGAGGCGCGCGAGGTTGGACAGCGAGTCGCCTATAAATTACTCACCGTCCGCATGCTCGCGCTTACGGTGGCATTCTAAAAGAGCCTAAAAAAAAGAAATAAAAAAAGAAAATTGTGTAAGTATTTGATACTAAAAAATCTTTATATCTAAAAAAAGAAACAACTCACAGCGAAAAAGCAAAAGAAAACAACTATTTTTAAATAATCCAAGGTTCTAAGTAAAGGGTTATAATTCAGGTAGTTTTAAGGTTGACATTTTATTAGTTGAGCAACTAGTAACTGCCTACGTCTGCGAAAGACATAAAAGTTTTATCGTCGCTTACAATTGGCCTACATTTTGCTCACTTGGTTGTTACCAACTGAACGAGACAAAGTATGTTATATTTGTATTCTGTTATGTTGAAAGCAAAAAGTTGCAGGACTTACAATCCTTTTTTAATCGTGATAACAACATTAAATGAGTGCTCCTACCCAGATTGGGGCGGAAACGACTGTCACATTAGTACTGACTAAATTCAATTCAATAGTCCTCTACGTAACAGGGTCACGATTACCAGATAAGACAGAACCGCGACTCCAGCAGGCTTTGGCTCTTTAAAGGGACCCCCTCGAAGACCTACAATCCTAATTACCTACTTTGCTAAACAAAATACCAGTTGACACTAAAGACTCATGGAATAGTAAAACTATAAAGAGTAAGTTAAAAGAATATTACATCAATACAATTAAAAAATTTAACGTCGTACCACAAATCTTTTAAATATCTGTTGAACACTTGTCTAAAAATTTAGCTACTGCGTCAACCGTAATTTCTAATCTTGGTGCCTAAAGTTGCCAGAAACAACTTCACGAAAAAACGTGCAAACAGCTTGCCACATTCAGCTTATCTATGAAGCCTTTCGTGTCATATTTAGCCATCCCTTCACCATTAAAGGGGTCAAGGCGTTTCATTGTTTACCTTATTTATTTGAAAACCCTTTTTACGGCCGATTACAGTCAAATCTTTCGACGGGTAGGCCTTTGATGCGTTGGAATTTGGAATTTTTGGCGAGTGTAAAGCGATGTTTGGGATTGAAATGAGATGTTTTGTATGGGATATGGCGTACTTAACCCTTAATTTGGCAAGACCAAAAAAGTTGAAGTAGAAAGTTGGCGTTAATATATTGCGTTAATATGCATTCAAACTTTACGGGAAAAATAATAAAAAAAATATTGCATGAAGGGTTTCCTGAAAACGGAACGTAAAGTATACTTAACAAAATCCTATGGCTAAAGAATTAAAATGTATATAATATTATATAATATGTATATAAAAAAATGTTTACATGCAGTATTTTTATGTAGTAAACAATTTTCACTTAGTTAACACCATAAGTAACCATTAGTTTTGGCACAAATTTCATCAAACAGGTTGTCAGAACTGAAATCGATGAAATAATTGAATTGTTTCTTTCTATCGGGACCCTAGAGCTTTCGCACTTTTTTGGATCTACTTCCGCACAATGAAGAAAACTTCTATGAGACCATTTAAACTTGATTGCATTGTCGTTTTGGGTACAGGGGTTATCTGGATCAGGTTAAGTGAAGTGAAGTGGAAGCAGAACACAGCCTTTCTGTCTCCGACGATTTGCTAGTAGCTGTAGTACATGTTGGTAGTGGCACTAGTGGCGCAAAAGCCAAGGTTTGTGTAAATTGTAGAGGGGAATCAATTACCTGGCTGAGAATGCATCATTTCATTTGAAAAAGTGCTAAAACTGCTATTTCAATAAGTCTCACCATGCAGATTTGTTGAGTATACTTTACATAACAAGATTACTCACCATCGAATTTTGTTGAGTATACTTAACAATCAAATTTACTGACTCCTCGTGTTCATATCCAGGTGAAGAATGGGTTTCTAATATTTTTAACGTATTGATTACATAATAAATAAATAGAAATAAGCAAAATATGTATCAAAACTTGACCAAAACCCAACAAAAATAAATATTTACATTTATGGCTCACAGATGACAGTGTCTCATTCTCCTTTCTGGTTCGCTACTGTCAAGGAAAATATTGACAGGCCGGTAGAAATTTTTTTCTACTAAAATTAACTATCATTGAAATATTCCTAGCCTATAAAATTTGAAATCACGGAAGATGACATCTAGATTTTTTCAAAAGTTATGTTAAGTATACTTTACGCTGCCAAATTAAGGGTTAAGGAACAAAAAGGAGTTACAAAAATGTTGAAATTTGTTTTTCCTAGTTCCAAAACTAATAAATTCTTATGTCTCAAACTTAAACTTTCTGACTTATCCTGACTTCCATAACCTATCTTATAAAACTTTGCACACCCAAATCATTGATCGATCATCCTGAAATATTGCAAATATTTTGTACGGCGTACAGAAATCGACAAAAAAGATCTTTCACATTTACGAAACAGGAGAAATTCTACAATAAAACATATGTATAGTATAGGTAATAGTTAAGACACATTTCATCACATCACACTAAGCTACTCCATACACACATCAGTTGTACGTTTGTAGTGTGTGTGTGTGTGAGTATGTCACATAACATTTTTTATCTACTCTTTTCCATTTTTCACCAAAAGAGGCCTTCTCGCCCTGTACGATAGATGGGACTGTCAGCATTAGGGCTTGCAATTCGAATATTCGAATACTTCGAATATTCGTCCCATTTTACTATTCGAATAATGCCCGGGGTAAAATTCGAATATCACATCGGACCGAATAATGGCAAGCCCAAGTCAGAATCATAATAACCAAAATCCACCGTGTTCCTTAAATTGTCTTTTCCGTTCCAGGGAGGTACTTTGCTTGGTCGCGGGTCTTATACCATCACCGTGACCCCGGAACATAAAGGGCTATTGTAGGACACCGTGGATTTTAGTCAGTACAAGTCTGACAGTACCTCTCGCCCTGCCCGGGGTGGGAGGTCTCATTTGATGATTTTACCACGTAAAAAAAAAAGGGAGGTACTTTGCTTATAGACAGTGCCGCAACCCCGGTATTTTTTTCCTTCGAATTACTGTTTTACACACTCTTATAAAACGTTATCGTGCCACACAATGTTATATAACTAGGGAGCACCTTAACTAGTCCAATCTTCAATGCCAGTAAAATACTTTATGTCAGTAACCCTGACCTTTTCTTCTTACAGATCCAGTAATCCGTGAGCCGGCGAGGGTCGCCAGTAAAACGGCGGTCAACGCCACGATAGATACGTGAGTACCTAGTATATGTATCTTGTTACTGTATACTTTACTTGACTATAATTTGTTGAGCAAGAAAATTGAACTGGAGGTTTTTGATTTTCGCTTTGTTTTACAGATTATTTGGTATTAACATTGCAGTGTCCTAAGAGGTTACCGTGCTCGTGAAACGCAAAGGGCAAACGAGACAACTGGGTTAGGCACTGAGTCTGTCCGAATCTGGACAGTCCTTTCTGTTCATCCCATTTTTGGCGTGGTTAAGTCATCGAATTAGTCCTCCCGCCTTGTGTGGAGCGGAACGGACTGTCAGACTACTTACTTACTGACTAATAGTCCACCCCTGTTCATTTCGTTGCCCTTTGCGTTACAAAGCCAAAGTGTTATTTTAAGGTAGAAAGTTTTCTGATCCACAGTGGGTCATTTGATAACGTCTCGTTCTAAAAAATGTTTGCAAAAATAATGAGTGTAAAAACTCATTTTTTTTTCAATCCTTTAAGAAGCTTTTTAGTTACTGTAGTTATTACTTTAATTCTACAAAATATAGTTTTTTTTTTTCTAAATGAAGTAATAAACAAAACTTGTGGTTTAAATACCATTTCTTGTTCCTTAACCCTTAAATTTAGTAGGTATTCATTGGTGTGGTTGATTTCTACTGTAAAAATACAAAGTGTTCTTAAAGAATTAAAACACGTAAAACTAAAATGTAGATCATAACACAGATGGTAAAGTTTCTTGTCTCAGTAGATATTCAAAAAGTTCCTCGTCCAAGTTTTCGTACATTCAAATATACAGCGGTCTTTCTACATTCCGTATATACTCGTATTTACTATTGTTCTCGGTTAGGATATTATGTAAAAGATTGCTATGGTTGAGTTCATAAATAAGTAAGTATTGTGACTAAATAAGTAATCCCATCAAGGTTATGATGACTGTTGATGGATGGCGATCACAATAATAAAAAAGCGAATTACACACCAAGCTCTTTGCCTCAAATAACTCGATATTTTGATTTTTGACAATTTATTGTTACTGACACTCAGACGACCCAAAATGTTTGAAATTAAACTAGGCAGATGTTGAAAACTAAATGGTTCAAAAAGAAACAAACTTTTGAACAGACAAACGCAAAGTAAGTAATCTCTTTGTCATCTTCGGGGACATCATCAATAAATAAAAGTCATTGAGGTCAAGTCATAACTATTTGCCTGCCGGGGTCTCGGGACTTATTCCATCACCGTGACCCCGGTACATAAAGGGCTATTGAAGGACACCGTGGATTTTAGTCAGTACAAGTCTGACAGTCTGACAGTCCCGCCCGGGGTGGGAGGACTCATTTGATGATTTTACCACGCTAAAAAAAAAGTCATAACTATGTATTTTTTTATTGTGACTATAATTATTTGTCTTAAGAGTGCTGTGGAACCATTTTGTTTTTTTTTTTTATAAAACGCAATGCAAAAAACATGGAGCGCAATGGAAATAATTCTTTCAGCCCCAGTGGAATAATCCCATTTTCCCCTGACTACAACAGTCGCAGTATCAGCTGCCTTTTCTTTTTAAACAACACCCGTACAAAAAACGAACCGTATTTTTCACAAAAAGCAATTACTCGGGTCTCAGTTAAACTTAAAAGTAACAAGACAGCTTAAGACAAAGATAAACTCATAAACAGATTTAAAAAGGTAAGTGCTTGAGTAATTTTCATATTTCATTTTGTTAAAAATCCGAGATAAATAATAATGTAACATTTCTTTGAAATATTTCAAGAAACTCTTTTTTCTGCCTCCCTTTTATGTTTTGGACAATTTAGGTAAACTACGAGTTTTCATGTTTTTAGGCCCTTGTAATTGAGCTTTTATGACTGGCCTGTTGGTCTAGTGGTTAGTGACCCTGACTGCTATGCCGGGGGTCGTGGGTTCGATTCCCACCCAGGACAAATGTTTGTGTGATGAGCACGATCATTTGTTCTGTGTCTGGGTGTAATTTATCTATAATATGTATGTATTTAGAAATATATAAGTATGTTTATCAGTGTTGTCTAGTACCCATAGGTAACACAAGCTCTGCTTAGCTTGGGACTAGATTGCGTTGTGTGAGAGTTG
The DNA here is from genome assembly GCA_028554685.1 of Agrotis ipsilon. NCBI lineage: Eukaryota > Metazoa > Arthropoda > Insecta > Lepidoptera > Noctuidae > Agrotis > Agrotis ipsilon. The sequence goes on along the minus strand of CM052970.1, from coordinate 15,533,521 downwards.
TGGAATATTATTATTTTGAATTAAGAATATAAAAGAAGTATTTTAAAACGAGGGCCACACTAGGTGGTAATAATTATTGTCGCCTTAATGAACGTTTAAACTAACATTTACAGACTATTTTCGGGAAAATCAACAGCAAATGCTGTTACTGTGGCCCGGTTATAATAAATAGACGATTTTCAATATATCATGGTCTGAAAGGCTGACGTGCACATACAATGACGATTAAAAACCGGTAGGTAACCATAACATCATTATTGTAATTTTGGTAATGAGACATGAACTACAATACTTACATAAACCACACCAATCCTTCGGCATATACAGACGCCAGCACATCAACGTACCCCAATGTGTCATAGTTTAATTAACAGATTTTTTACGTTCTCACAAAACAAGAGGGTCCATATTTGATTGGGATTTTTATTTTTAAGTTTCAGATAGGTTGTTCACGGGGTAATCTGTTGGTGATTTTTAGCCAGTAAGAATCCGACAGTCCCTAACGCTCCCCCCAAAATGGCTAGACGGTTTAATTTTTTAAAGTGTTTGTTAATAACTCACGCGAAGTTTTACTTACCCCATACAAAAAAGTTTGAGGGGCTGGTGTCTTTACAATTCACATACCTGAAAAAGAAAAAAAACATAAGCATGTAAGAAAATCATACAACCAATTTCATCTGATACATTGCATGAAAACCCCAAACCCACAGTTTAACAACAGCCATTATAACAATACTGCCCAAACGATCAATAAAAAATCTACCCTATTGACCTACAAATAGGTTTAAAATAACCAGCAATTTGAATACAAAATAGCGCAGCCAATTATAAAATTGCGTGTTTCGATCGGTAAAGATTACTGCTCGTAGATATAACTATCTATCCTTCGTAGTTCTAACGACTAGTAATTAGTGTTATTCGTAACTGGCACGGGATTTTGGTGATAGAAACTTTGTAAACTTTGGTCTTTTGTGTTCTACTTGATTGATTGTCTTAAGGCTTAAAATTGCTTGTGTTAACGCAACTTTGGTACGGATTAGGAAGTCTGGCGTGATGAGAAAGCACGCCTGATTCCCCTGATACAACATTTTGTTTGCCTTTTTTTCCTAAATAATTTTGGGTCAGTTCGAATATGTGTGTACCTACCGTTTTTTGTACCATTTTATTAAATTAAATAAAATTTCGTCGTCGAATAAAAAAGTCGACTGCCTGCACCAGTCTTCTTACACTTTTAGTCGTTGCCCTTTTGCGGCGCTTACGTAAAAGAGTACAAAAATCCATCCATTTTCACAAAATTTCGCATTTAAACATCAAACTTGTTTAAAGAAAATTTAAACGTTATTTATTAGAAAATGCATAAAACTTAATTAATTACTGTAGTATCTACCCTACAGATCAGTACCCCTAGCACGAGTTTTCACTATTTTACTTTACAGAGTTTTTCCAGTATTTACAGCGTTTTTTGTATGAAAATATGGAACAGCGCCTCCGGTGTGCGAAGAAGGAACCAATTTTTCCCTTGAAAATTGTCAATTTGAAGTCGTCAAAGTTCCAGTTTACTTTACGTCTCAAATACTGAAAACTCGTGCTGACGGTACTGAAATCATAAAGGCAACTGACCTAACGTGCACGTCATAAAAAAATTAAAACATTATTTACATTTTCAGCCGACATGCAATTTCTAGTGTCAATAGAACATAGCTATATCTATTACTGTACAGTGTCGTTCAATGGCCCATATAATAACTAGAATACTGCAGTATTTCGTTGAAAAATGTACTTTAGTCAAGTGGTAGCAAGGTTGACTTTGGAGAACGAATCTCCCAGACCCTAGGGGGTAGAACCCAGACAGTTCATCCTAGGGGCGTCTATGAATGACAAATGACCACGCTCAAGGTAATCACAATTATACAGCGTCATCCCAATGAGTGCTAAGTAGGTATAAATAAGCTCCTTCCGACGACAATACGACGCTTATCTCCGATACCTTACGACTTTGGTATCCAGGCGACCATCGCAATACAAATCGATACAGGTTCGTACGCAGGAATGCGTCAATGGATTCCAAAGTCGTAAGACATCGGAGACTTGCGTCGAGCTGTGTACGAAGGCCCTAAGCCTAAACGAATAATAAAGTGTTATTGGGTTTTTCCATTAAGAAAGTGCCAATGTCCCAGTCTCATTTTATTCCCGGTAAGTGTCAATACGCTCCAAATTACAAGGGTACTGGACTTAGCATGATAGGCAAAAAGTCGTCGAAATCCACTACTGAGTTCTCAGAAAATACATGAGCAATGTTATATAAAAGTAGACATTGCTAGAGAAAAAGTAGGCTGGCGTATTTCAGTAGAAATAATGTAGGTTAGGAAAAAAACAGACGAGAATCTAGAAACGAAATATTGCTACGCGCACGCTCTCAATTCACTTGGGGCATATTCTGTCCTTCATACCTTTTTGAACATCTGCCTGAAGTTTTTGTTTTAAACAGAGACGGATTCGAGACGGGGCTGTGAAATTGGATGGGGTTTTATAGGTAGGATAAAAATGTAAGGTCACGTCTTTTTCCCACGTGGCAGAGGCAACTGTTACGATTCTTAGACACTCCTTTCGTCTCATCTTATCTCTCACCGCTCTGCTCACTGCTAAGACCAACGTCTTGAACGGGCCGTGTAGCAAACTGCAGTGTTATACTTACACACAGACACGAACCGTTCAAGCAGTCGAATTGCTTTTAGCAGTCGGACTGCTTCCAGTAGTCGGATCGCTTAGCACAGTTGCCTACATTACCTAAATATTCGAGCAGTCAATGTTCATTGATCACTTGGCAGCTTAAGATAGTCTCGAAACGCCAGCACATCAGTATAATTATCTTCTATTTTAAACTTGGGAGAAGAAATGACGTAACAAAATACTTAACAACACATTATTTGTCCGTCAAGTATAAACAACTATATAACAAACATCTGATATAGGATAGCGATAATTTCCTCGACCCAGTTTACCTCCCCTTTCATACTTGACATCGCCCCTTGTATATTTCCTGACTAATTTGTTTCACCTCTGTCAGTACGCCACCTGCCCAGTCCGTCCCTGTCACACAGGGGACCGTCGTGTAAGCAAAAAGAAAAATATTAATATATCTCCCCTGCCCGCCATTTTGTGAAGCTCGACCCCTTTTTGCGATTGAAAATTGTGATTGCTTTCATATTACGTTTGCTATTTTTTTTTTACTTTACAAATTCGCTGTCTCTTTAAATTGCTTTGTTTTTGTTCATAGTTTTGCCCCTGCTAGCTAAACTGTTTGTGTGTCACTTGACCGGTTTTTTAAAATCAAAATACGTTTCTCTGTTCTATGACCTACAGCAACCAGACTAGGAATTTTAGCTGTTGTTACACTACAAAATATCAATCACCATACAAAATAATGTATTATTAATCCACCTGTAATTGTTGAATCACGAAACCATTTTTTTTTTCTTTTCCTAGCCCAGATAACAAATATTTCTTAATAAAATAGTACGTGTTTCTATTCCTTAACGAATATTTTGATCATGTTAGCTGATAAAATAATTAATCATTAATTAAACTAAACCCGGTAAACAGGTTATTTGCCAAAGAAAAGGCGAGCATCGTGTTTCTAAGGGTAAAAATAAGGTGAATTCTGTACCTAAAATACAATGAACATTTCTTACAAAGGACGAACATTATAATAGGGATAAAATGAGGCGGAACGTGTTTTTGTATCCCTTGTTAATAAGGTTGAAAATGCTTTGCAGGGTGAATAGAATTGTAAGTTAAATTAAGAAAGGAATTTCCATTTAATTTTCGAATTGATACCGTGGGTGTCGTAAAAGGTGGTTTAAAGACGTTGAGGGAATTTTAAGGTCGAAAAATTTATTTTAGGAAATGTCTTTTCTGACAAAAATAAATATTAGAAATATAGTACATTAGCAGAGCCAGACAAACGACTTTTTTACTGAGTTATAAAATTCCTATGTCCCAACTACCAAGGTTTCAACTCATGCACCAAATTCCATTTGATTGGAATCTATTTAACTGCCTAAAAGCAAAAAAGACGAAGACAGTTTTTTTAACATTTAGGTTCCTATCATATTAGCTCACGAAAAATTGAAAAAATCCGCATCTCGGTCTTGAAAAGCCTCCAATATATTTAAGTAGATAGAAATCCGACACAAAAAGAACATACGTTTTCAGCTACGCAATTTCAATAATCTTATTCATCGTATTGAATAAAATTAGTATGAAGGATTTCATACTATTGAATAAATATAATAGTTTTGCTCATGAATATTTCATTACACCCACCTCAGTGTCTGTTACAGACATTTTTTTCGTAGACATTTTGATATAATACTTGTTTGGTAAAGTTACAAGGCTTCGTAAATATAGGTTTAGTAAACAGTGGTCCGACCGCCGACGATGAACGAGTACCGAGTAAAACTATACACTCTAAAAAGAGTTGGCGATCGGTGGGAAGTGAGTGTAGTTTCGATAGTTTTAGTCGCCGGGCGACAGCGAGTGTTCAATTTCGACGAGCGATTACTCGCGCTACTCGCCCGCGGTCGATTTATGTGACATTTCATTTACTGTAAGTGAGTGAGCGAGCATCGCTAAACGAGTAGATATCGCTGAGCGAGTTAAATTTTGAAAGCTCGTCGCTCAGCGACAGAATGAGTAAAACAAGTCGTCGGCAGTGTGAACAGTCAGAGAGCAACTATTAATGTATGTGTCTCGTTCACACGGAATGTACTTTTATTATGCGTTTCTTGATAGAGAAAATCGCTGAGAGTTACTCTTTCTCTCACCGTTGGTCGGACCACTGCCTTATTTTATTGCGGTTCCAAAATATAGATGTTTATGTTTCAAACATACTCTCGATGCCGTCTAAGCAGGATACCGTAGGTACTCTTGGAACGCAAATGGAAACTGAAGGAAAAGGGTGGACTTTTGGTCAGTAAGAGTCGCTGTCAGGCCTATTCGCTCCACTCAGGGCTGCTTTTACTTCGGTATTAAAGATAAAAAAAAAGTTTTATTTTTTCTCTCGTGATTAGAAACAAATTTAATGTAATCGAATGGTAAATTCTTTAAATGTATTTTAACTCCGGGGAAAGCGGAAAGGACTCTTACTGACTAAAAACACTCTGCTCCTTCGACAGAACTTTGCTTTTCAGGGCCGTGGTGCCCTTTGGAAAACAGTCTCATGACAGGTTATATGACTTAAAGCTGTTTTTAAAGTTTCTAGTTCAGCTTTGCATAAAACCTCGACAGTTAAGCATAACCTCGTTACTTTAATTAAAAGTAAGTGCATAAAGCCGCTAAAGCACTTCCAAATGACCCACGTATTTGAGTGCTGCTAAATTATGTACGTATCGGGAAAAATAAATAACTAAGTAGCACCTACATAATTGAGTAGGGTCACTTAAGCCGCGAGGGACGAAAATTATAATAATATTTTATGTGTCCATTTGGTAACCACGTTTGGGCACGGAATACATATTTGAAGTTTTTGCATCTTATATAACTCAAGACGATGTTCAAAGTGTGTTTTTAACAGCACGTAATGATTTCTTGTAATAAATCAACGATTTAATATACAATCAAACAAACAAGACGATCTCCTTAATTCAAAGCGAATTTCAGTCATTGCTTTTTGAAATGCTTATCGACTTTTGATCGCCGCTGTACATAATGTTGCCGTGCGATTGTCTTAAAAGGAATCGAACCAGGAACGCAAATGGATTGTGTAGGAATAGGATTAATAATAGTCAGTAACAATCTGACAGATCCTTCCTTTCCCAGGACTCATGAACCATGTTTTTTTTTTATTTGAACATAATGTTTCCCCTCTCTAGGAATTTCTCCTGTAAACTCACATTCACAAACAGCTAGACTTTTTTGTCATAATAATACCCGGGTGTACTGTTTATTTTATGTCTTTGTACTTCGCAGCTTATGACCTTAATTTTTCTGTACATTATCATTGACCTGGAAAATTTGTAACAAAGATTCCTGTTTAGGTACAAGGAACTTGAAATTAGGGCCATAGTGTTGGAAACGCAGACCGATAAGATAGTATACGCAGTCACCTCATTCATTCATGCGATAGGTCGTGAGCATTGGTATCGGTGTATTTTGTAGTAGATTTACTACTTTTATAATTTTTATTCGAGAGATTTTAAGACATTCTACAAAGCAATATTTCAATTATATTTGAGACATTTATTTTTCTAACATCATACCTATAATTCCAGTAAGCAGACGTGTGCTAAATTGTATAATATGCATTAACATTTGTACTGTCGTTAACCCTGACCCTGTGACTGCTTCTAAGATATTCTTGATGAAAAAAAAATGTTTGAATCCAGTCACAATGAAAAACGAAAGCGGTCAGATAGTCTCTGTGACTGGCTTTAAACAATTCCATACATTACAAACAAAAATGTTTCGGCACGCATTCGTTTCCCCTGTCAGTTTCACAAAGGCGTAACAGTTTGCCCGACCCGAGAATCGAACTCAGTACCTCATGCTTAACAATTGCACTTGCGCCCTCTAGACCAAAGAGACGTTCATTTAATTGGATAATTAAATATTTTAATTTTCAATTGACAATCATTGAGAATAATTGACTAGTTTGGCGTTATTGGATTTATTAATGAGATTGACTGTTTATTTTTAATTAGAGTGTTCATTTTGAACTAAATTTAATCGCACTGATCATCATAATAATCTAGAAATTAACATAAAACATTTATATTTGACTCTAGCAGTTCAAAATCAACACCTAATCCGAATATTAACAGCCGACATCCGATCCGTCCGTCACAATATTATTCCTGTCAACATCCCATAAAAAGCTTTCAAACAGACATGATTAACGATACTCCTAATTTATAATTTATTGGAGTAAACTTGGAAGCCTATCAATCACTGTTGCCAATATTTTGTCGTTCTGCCGACTAATTTGCGTCTGTTGGATATAGTTTGGGGTCACCAGCGTTTGTTTATGATGAGTTGGCGGAAGTTTGGGTAAGGATGTGTTTAAGGCACATCTTGGGAATGACAAGGGATTATTGAACGTAGGTAATGATATTGTGATTAGTATAGATTGTTTGTGGAGACGCGGCGTGTAAATAGCCGACGTCTTGCGGGGAACTTAATTGTTTTTATAGATTAGGTATGTAGATTCCTATGAAACCCACCCTGTGAACTGAAGAATGAGAAATGGTTTCGACGTTAGCACTGAAAACTATTGGCCCACTAACCTTAGACCAGCTCAGGGACGCTTCACCATCAGCAACTCTCTCCGCAGCTCACACCGTAAAGCACTCTCACGAAACAGATTGTCAAATCACTGCTGGGTATTTATATTGAGTTTCATTAAACTTTTAGCTGTTTAACACGGCGAAAAATAGTATTTCTTCAAAATATTACAAGAAGCACCGGCCATGAGTTTGAAAAAGTTAGGAATGTTTCTTATTGGTCGGCGCTCTCGGACACTTCGTGGTCGGTGGTCCGGAACTATGGCGCTGGCGTCGCCCGGCTCGGCGAATCCCAACGCGCGGTCGTTATGGCGCGCAAACCAAATAGCTTCAAATACTAACTTATAGAAACCATTTGAAATGAATTAATTATTAATATAATATAATGACCTAATACTTAGGTTAAATAGAAACAAATAAATTTGGGCCACTTAAGGTGCCCAACCAGTTTGTTTGTTGTTAACTATAATAAAGGTAATGTATTGTAATTGAATTTAGAGGTTTCTCAAAGCCTTTATGTAGGTATTGCAAGATGGTTGGGGTTATCTTTTTTTGTAAGTATTGGACTGACAATTAAGAGTTCGACTTGTTGAAGTGGATGTTAACGTTAATATCATAATCGTTTATTTATGAATAGGTAATAATATTTATAAATCAAAGTACCCATAAACTGGCTTATTTTGCATACAATGTATTTGTATCTAACATCACAGTTGAAATCTTTTTTTTATAAACTAATACGGTATCCTTAAAATCACATCAGGGTTTCAGGGGTAATTTTAGTAAATGGCAGCAACGGCTGCAGAATCAAAGACATGTCATTGCAAGACATGCCACTTGTTGCCGTTTAAGGCCCCCAGTTTAACCGCTAATTACTGTATAAATTTCATCATAAACTATCTACATCATATTTTTCCGATTTATATCTTCTACGTTTACAAATACAACATAATATAACCCACAAGAAAAAATAAAACCTTTTCTATTCACAAATATATGTATAATACTCTTTATATTCCGTCAAGTGAATCCGCATGGCATTTCCACTTGAAGGATTCCTGATCACGCATCAAAAAAAGTCTAAAAATAAAAGAGGACATCCTCCCTTTCCTCCTTTTGGTAAAATGGCCGAAAATATATTTATTATTTACAGTGCTTGTGTATTTGAGTTTATGTTTAATGGCGTGCATGGTTTAGATAAAAAGGGTTTTGAAGGTTAATTTAAAGAAATGCGATACAATTTAGTTATATGGTTATTTTCTTTTCTAACCGATGTTTCGGCCCAATTTCCAAATTTTCCTGATCAGGAAAACTAAAAGATATAAAATGGCTACAATTTAAATGCTCATCAGTAATTATTTTTGTAAACCAAATGAATACATGTTGGCCAAATCTAAAAACTCGCTTTAGTAAAATTACAGAGTCACTCCGGAGTTGGGTTTAGTTAGGTTTCTGTAAACCCAGCAAACAGAGATAGACGCCGAAGCAGGATGATTTTTTTATTATTACAGAAAAAGTGTTAATTTTTACAATACACTATGATACACAATTTAAGCATTTTTCCATTCAGGCAGATATTTCGATTTATTAACTTTAAAATAGGTACATTTCTGGTAGTCATTTAAACACAAGCTAAAGATAATAGGTAACTCGTCCTCCTAACCACCTTGTCACCTCCTTACTTAGGAATGAGACACAAATAATCAAACACACCCGAACAAAATTCAGCCAGTTGGAATCAAACGTTCCCAGTTCACTGCCTTCTAAAGCACCTTAGGAAATTACTTTTTTTCCCTCTTACCCTCCAGCCTCACGTAACTTATCACAGACATCGGGTTTATTAAAAGACGTGTCGTTATCTGATCTCCTATCGAAAGTTTGAAGGACCCTTTGTAGAACATCGATGTTAAGAGGTTCGTGATTTTATAGTGGGCTTATTAAAGGCGAAGTGATTGGAAGCGAACTGGAAGTGATTAGGAATTTAAATACCTATCCAAGTTTTAATTTTAGAAAAAAAAAGTTTTTTTTTTATTCTTGTAAACTCAAATTAAATTGAATTCATAAGGAGAGCTTTTGCTCAAAAGTGGGATGAAACAGGCCAACAGTATCGTTGAAATAAAAAAAGATAAGAACCAGGCCTACCATGACGTCTTAAATTGAGAATAATCCAGTGTGAGAGCGAAGTGGCGTTAGACTTGTATAGCTCTCTCTTTCCCCGGTTTCCTTCTCAGGCTATTCGCCAGATTGTGGCAACTGTCTTAAAAAAAACACCGCGGCTTGGAACGTTAAGGACAAGACGTGAAGGATACAGATGGGTTTTTATTAAGTCAAGTTTGATAATCCCTTCCACTCCTCTCAGGGTGGGAGGAATTTGAAAACTTAAGTAAAGAAATCCCAGATAAAAAGTTCAGTCTTAATTGGCACTCCACTCTCCTTTATTTAATTACAAACTACGCACAAACTCAAGCCGCACAATTCCTTAATTTCCTAACTCGATCAACCCAAATCACAAACACCCAATTTCCCTAAACCTCTAAGTTAAACTAAATAAAAAACACAATCAAACTTCTCTAACTGGACGATTAAACAAGTTATAATTGAAATCGTTAACCCTATCGGCGCCTAATCTTGGGGTCTTCGGGACCGGCCCACTTGTAAAACTAACTCGATCAAACTGTCCTAGGGTTAAAAAAAATGAGTAAAATTGGGAAAGGACACGCATTTTAAGGGTTCTGTACAACTTTTACACGGGTCTTAAGTTAAGTGATCGAAGAAGAAAGTTTACACATTTTTTTCGTGGATGTTGGACTTTGTTTAACTCTTTATATCATTTCGATGAATATAGAAAGGACTTTAACCGGCCACTTCTTTCTTAAACACTTAAGCGTCAAACTTTCCTAGTGTGAACCAAAAATAATAGTTTAATTGGCCGAGGACGCATTATGAATACGAGGAACTAACATGAAAATTTACACGGCAATCAAAGTTAACAGTTAGGACACTTTTCCAATATTCCAAAAGTGACACAACACCCGTCGAAGAAGTTAAAAAACCTAAAACTTAAACAATTGTAAAACAATCTACATCTAAGCCAAAAAAAAATGATAAAATGGTACTACTACTTCCTTGGGCGATGATCATTTTTGAAGAGATTTTGTGAATTATCTACTCAAACGAAAGAAAAACCTTAAAATCTGTCAAGCCGTTTCGAAGGTGTGCAACCACAAACACACTCGGATTTTTATATATTTAATTGTTCCGAGTATACATATCGTTATTAAATAATTGCTTTAAACACACGGTAAAAAAAAAAAAAAAAAATAATAAAACGGTAAAATCATATAGAACATTACTGTTGTTTCACAGACGTAACCCTGTGACTGATCAACAAGTATTCGCAGTAACAGCAGGACCCGTTTCCACCCTTGGGGCAAGGAACCCTGAAATTGGGATCGGGACCCTTTATATTTTTTCACTAAACACGAAGGGGTTAAAAAATCATCTGGATTTCGGGAAGACGAGGCCGGTTTCTTTAAAGCTTTAGCTAATTTTATCTGCACCCTTATTTTGTGTGGCGGTGAAGTTTCAAGAAGGTTGTTATTTTTTTAAAGGTTGTTTTATTGGTATGTTATTTTTCTTGTAATTTGAAGATAATAGTGTCTATCAGATTTAAGATTTTTTTAAAACATAAAGCAGGTTTTATTAGTTTAGCCAACTAGATTAAAGGCATGTACATGAGGCGACAAACATTGTGTCATGAACAAGTGTGACAGATTAATATTTTGTAACCATATTCATTTAAACCAACACCGATTATATTAATATTTAGCCCGCATTCCTTGACAACTTTAGAAAAGTAGATAACACAAAAAAAACCTAGTTATTTTTGCGAACCAATAAAATGAGATTAGCCTACTAAAGTTAATAGATATTATACCCAACTAAGATTTCAACTGTCACTGAAAGATATGAGATAAAAGAACACAATTACACTTTATCAAACCTGAACATCAAACCCAGCTCAACATAATCGTCCAGAACTTTGTAATCGCTTCTCATCGCCTTACACTAAGTTGTGAAGACCTACAAACATTTGTAAACACACAATCTCATCAGCTAAACTATCGTATCGTGTTTAAACTTGTAAACTGTTTACGTGTAAGACAAATATAACTTATATATAGATAGATGGAAATGTAGAACATTGAAGTAACGATATAAATCTGTATAGCACCTACTCTACAAATCGATGTGTGGTACGTACAATCGCGTACTCAAAACAGTAAGGCAAAATTATTACAGAACAGGTTATCATCATCTGTCTAGCCTTTTCCCAATTATATTGTGGTCGGCTTCCAGTCAAACCAGATGCAGCTGGATATCAGTATTTTACATGGAGCCACTGCTTGTCGGACCTCCACAACCCAGTAACTGGGTAATACTATACCCCATGATAAGAATAGTTGTCAGACTTTACAGCTTCTGACTAACAGTAATGACTGTCAAAGATCTACAAAGAACAGCCGGCACCAACGGCTTTCCGAGGCATGGTGGAAACTCGCTACGGCAGATGGTCACCTATCCACAGACCAACCTCGGCCTGTGCGGCTGTAATTATTTAGCCACAAGCTCCTCGACGGAACAGTCGCAGGTAAAAATTCAAACAACGTCCCTTTACCTGGCAAAAGGGATACCGTGATCATGTAGGCGGTTCCCCCGGGGTGAGTCCATCCAATTGCACTGCGATTAGGTTGACCTTTGCGATTATCCCTAATGTGGACAACTCGGATACGTATTTTTTGGTAGTGGCGACTGCGATAGTCTACACTGCCGGGGTTGCGGGGCTCTGACGTGTTCGCGGGACTGTCTAAGGCCACCGTAACCCTGGGACGTAACGGGTACTGGAAGAAACACGGTCGATTTCAGTCAGTACGAGTCTGACTGTCACATCCGCTTCAGCGAGGGTAAGAAGTCTCATTTGATGATTTTACTACTTAACAACACGTCATTAGAAATGTAAATGATATTATTCTCATGAGGATATACAAAATGGTTGCCTACATACTTTGGCACCAATTGCAATGGTATCCCGGTGTTGTTTCTAACAAGAGCAAAATATCTTATGTTAATACTTCAAGAATACCGAAATAATACGGCAGGCGTCTGCCCGTGTTCGTGGTACGAAAATATTATTCCAGTAATTAGGTTAGGGTTTCCGAGGTCACGCGACATTCACCCCGTTTCGGGACGTATATGTATATTGTATACGTGTTTATATAGCCAGGTAATAGCTACTAATATGTATGTAATAGTATAATAACGGTAGGAGGTTGTGGCTTAGTAATAATATACGGTAGATCTTCCAGACTTTTGTTTTTTATGGCAGAAGCGGAATTTAGTTCAGATTAACACCCAGCCTGACTCATAATACGAGCCAGTCTGGATAGGACCAGGCTCCAACTGGCTAAAGCCGTTTTTTTATAAAGTCTGCCCCTCACTCGGAATTTCTCTAGTATCGTGGTTGCGTTTACAAACATAGAAATACACAAGCACCCAGACACGGAACAAAAAGTAGATCATACAAACATTAATTTGTTCTGTGCATTACAGTCGACAGTCGATCTCTCAGGTTCTGCGCAAACCACAATATGCTTCGTATTCACTTTGTTCTTTTATAACCAAATACTGCGGAATCGACCCAAACAACCCCAAAACACCTGCAACATAATACCGCAGTAAAAACTAATCCAATTTACCCAAAAAAAACTGAGAAAAAAAAGCTCTTACCCAAAATTCCATTACATAAAAACAGACAAAACTTGATTACAGTTTTACATTAGCGCAACAAAAGAGAAAGAATAAGTATTGAATTCTAGCCGCGGGTTCTCAACGAAATTCGACCGTCGACCCTGAACCGACCCCGTTACAGCTCGATTTTATTTCAGTGGCTTGTGTATTGATTATACACAGTGTGTAGAAACGTCGGGTGGGTTGGTAAAGTTTGGGTGGTGTGACAAGGACATTAGTGGAGTAGTGAATGGTGCGGGAGTTTGGTGGTGGTTTTCTATGTTTAAATTCAAAAAATTTGAAATGTGATTATGGATGGATGTCCTTTGCTCTTCCTCACAAAAACTAGACAAAAACATTTTATAGGTGATTCTCAAACTGACTGACTACGTGGAAGGCCAATTAGATATCGTAAAACAGAAAAAAAATGGAATATTTTTCCGTAAACAATGTATGAAACAGCTTCTTTTATTTTCCTACCTTTCATGGTTGGATTCATAATAAAACTTGTACTCTACTGTTTGTAACCATGAGTAATTTCAGCCCATGAAAGGTTGGTACAAAGCTCAGTACGCAATGTCAGGTGTCTTGTTAACACGTAACACTTAAAGCTATATTATGTACTTTTGCTTATCAAATGTATTATGACCGTGTGCAAATAATCTGGAACGTTCTGTTCACTTCACTTCTTACTAGACAAACCTTCTAAAGATCAAGCGAAGCTAGCTAATGCCTATGTTACCTAAAGATTTAAGTTCATATTATATTTTCCCAATAACTAAACGGAAACCTTTGTTCCCAGGATTCCCTCACCCAGAGATGCCTCCGCAGGGGATATTTAGCACGTTAGAAGATGACTACATAGAGGTGATGTCGAGGAGAGGACAGAGTCGGTCGCCGTAGCCCACAGTAACTGTTCTAGCCACGAAAGAGGGAGAGAGGAGAAGTCGCCAGTAAGTATTTTTGTATTATATTTTAACGATGAGGACAGGTCGAGGAAAGGAAAAAGGAGGAGTCGCCGATAAGAATTTGGATTAAGTATATGAGTTATGGACAGTAAAGAGAGGAGAGTATCGGTCGACCGATAATCACAAGTCATCCGCGAAAAAAAAAACATCGAACCAAAAATTCTTACCTCAAAAAAAAAGGAAGTATTTATTCCCTTAATTCCTGCAGAGACACGCCTATTGCTTACAACGGTATTTAATTGACACAATAACTGTATCACTGAAAAAAATTAAACCCAACTCTCGAAAGGGTTCAAAATAAAGTTTCTTAAAAAGTATATATTATTATAATAAAATGATTCATTGAAGTGGTTTTTTGTACAATTTCTCTGACTTCGTTGAACTTAAACGCTTGAATGCTTTTCTGGTGGTCGCCTCTGTAGTAAACGATGAAATGAAAATACAAAAGATGTTAGAAATACGAAACAGTACCTAGATCCTAAATATACAATATTTTCGAATAAGATGTTTTTATTAGTATGATGGCAAAGTAGATCGTATAGTAGATAAAAACCAAGGACAAGACAGACACAATGAATAACAATTTGACCAAAAGTGATACCATTGTGTCCTCCCCTCACAATAACACTTAATCCTCTTTTATGAAACCGAGACCACAACAAAGTTGGGAGGAAAATATTGTTAGCCAGCAATATTTTTTCTCACAGAACTATTATTGCCACATTACTAACATAAACAGATTTGCCCAAAGATTTTCTTTCGCTAAAAGAAATATGACGAATGATTTTTCCACATAATTGACTATGGAAGCGAGCCAAGGCAATATACGGATAATTTAGTTATAAAAATATTATTTTCCCATTCATGCTGTTATCTGGTCTATTAGAGATACATTATCTATTTATTTTCAGGAAATAAGAATAAATAAGAACGTTTCCACAATGTGGATCCATCGGGTGCCAAGTAATAGTAAGGAAAAGCGCACGTTGTGGATTTTTTGTCGCTTAGTGGTTTAGTCGTGCTGATGCTTATGTCTATGTTGTGTGCTTAAGTGCAGTACAATATTTAAGGACTGAAAGTGGAGCCTTTCAATTTTATTTTAAAAATATGTTGAAAGTAGGTATTAAACTAATATTCGGTCAGAATAATTATTTCCGAACAGTTTAATGAAAATTTTATTTTCAATATTTTGTAGTTACAGTTTTTGGATCACAATTTTAACATTATATCATTGAAAACATTGGTGGAAAGTTTTTAAATAATTAAAGTGGCTCAAGCTATCGAATAACTTAGTATGTTAAATCTTGACTACTTAATTGTATAAGTACTGAAGAATTTGATTTCCACCTGTTCTGTGTTTCCATTCATTTGTTACTTAGCGTTGTCCTCACTAGAATTGACGTCATATCAAATTATGAAGCGATAAAAAGTCTACAATTATGCAGAAAATATAAATGTTGTCATTTATGTGCGACTAATCTACTCTGTCGTTATAACAATGAATGTTGTCAGTAAAAAAAATGATAAATGGTCCTAACTTTCTATATTTTTCTACTTATAACATTTCTTTCTTTCAGTAATAAATTATTGTCGTCATAATTTATTAACCGAATTTCTTTTATATCTTCTTTTAATGTCAGTTTATTGGCATCAAATATAACCACGAAGTTTTGGGGTGTTCAGATTATTTATTAGTTTTATGACACTTTTAGACAAGTGCCGAAGAATTGCCATGGTAAAAATTAAATCCCACCAAAAACATTTCATGTAAACTGTTGCCAAAACGAGCACATAAGGTTTGTCCTACGAAAAAGATATCAGATCTCATTTACAACCAAGCTTCTGAATCTACACGGCCTAATTCTAGCAACCCTAACTTCACAAATTCTTCAAATCAGTAAAATGTATGGCTTCACCATTTCGCTACCGTTGTGGAGGTGATGCTAATATTTAGTTTCTGAAGTACCTAAGTAACGAAACAGCCAAGCCATACATTTTACTGATTTGTAGAATTTGTGAAGTTAGGGTTGCTAGAATTAGGCCGTGTAGATTCAGAAGCTTGGTTGTACATGAGATCTGATATCTTTTTCGTAGGACAAACCTTATGTGCTCGTTTTGGCAACAGTTTACGTGAAATGTTTTTGGTGGGATTTCAGTTCTTTTTGTAAGTTGCTAGCATCTTGGATTTATAACGTCACCTTATTTTTCGAATTGATCTCAACGAGCCCTTTCATTTGATACCCATATTGCAGAAGTGCATTAAAAACAAATTATTCCGCCATCTTGGATTTAGAATGACGTCACATTATTTTTCGAGTTGCTCTCAATGAGTCCTTTCATTTGAAACCCATATTGTAAAATTGATATTTTGATTTTTGACTTTTTTTAATTTTTCGACTTTTTGATTTTTGGACATTTTTGACGTTTTTGACGTTTTATGACGTTTTTTGACTTTTTGATTCTACCCGAATAAGGTTTAAGGTCTCATAAAAACTTCCACCCCCAATTTTAGGGGATGGGAGGTGAAAATTATAGGTTAATGAATTTGTTTGTTGATTGTATACTAAACTTAGACTAAATACCGAATTTCAGATCTCTAGCACTGCAGGAAGTATCCTAACATCTTAAGGTCTCATATAAACATCCACCCCCCATTTTAGGCGATGGGGGGCGAAAGTTATAAGTTTGTGAATTTTCTTGTTGGTTGTATACATACTAAACTTAGACTACATACCGAATTTCAGCTCTCTAGCACTGCAGGAACTAGCCAAACATTTTGATGATCATCAGTGTGTCAGTGTGTCAATATATCAGTGAATCAGTGACGAAATCCGTGTATTTTAGATGTCTCTAAAATCTAAACTATTAAAGCTATTCCATTGAGATTTTGTATGCTTAATAAGTCTATTATTGGCATCATATCCTGTGAATATGAACTATCTGGTACATCGGAAACCAACTCTATGAGGGTTCAAAAAAACGACGAAACACTTCGAGAAAAGGTAGGTAGTGCCCTTGCGCTTCGCTTGGCTCGTCTTGGCGGGGGGCACTGCCGTGCTCCCAGATTTTATACCTCTTCGTGAATGTAAGCAACGGAATAAAAGTCTAAATAGCGCCATAGTAATTAGAGCTCTAGTAATAAAAATGTCATTCAGTAATAAATGAATTTATTTTTTGAATGTCACTATTAAATCTTTGAATCTTCTATCAGAAACTATCAGACAAAGGAAGTTGAGCAGAATGGGTCCAATACTTTAATACTTTGTTAATTACAGAAAAATGAAGATCTGATCATTCCTGACCTCTAAAAAACTGTTAATTTTTCGTTCACTTTAAGATGATCATAAAATGCAATACTGAGCTCAGGGTCCACATAATTAACCCCGTTCCTTTGTGAAAAAATCAACACTTCCAATATAGCTCTTATAAAATGGATGCTAACGCTTAAAACATCTTGACACTACCAACAACTGTCTTAAAAACATGTTAATTAAAACCACTAAGTTCTAAATGATAGATTTGTACGAAAAACGAGGTGGTCTACCATGACGTCTTAAGGCGTAGTTTCAGTGAGGGAACGAGGTGGCACGAGACGACTAGTATAGCTCTGTCTTTTTCCCAGAGTTGAATTACTCTCACTTTATCTTAAAGTGAGAGTAATTCAACAACGTCAACGTCGTCAGACGTAAGACGTCGTGTAGGCCACCAGTAAGTACTAAAATATCACTATCTACCATTTTCTAACTAAACTACCATTTTACTAATCCTTATTTCCTCATCAGAAATGAACCTCCTCAACATGGACGCGGAGAACCGCGTGGTCCTGAACGTGGGTGGTATCCGCCACGAGACCTACAAGGCCACGCTGAAGAAGATCCCGGCCACCAGGCTGTCCCGCCTTACGGAGGCACTCGCCAACTACGACCCCGTCCTCAACGAGTACTTCTTCGATAGACATCCTGGAGTCTTCGCGCAGGTTCTGAATTATTACAGGTATGGGATTTTAACCTTTACTAATCTATGCTATTGAAAAGTTTAAAAATGGATTTTCTACTTTATGTTTTATAGCATGAAATTGAAAATCTACTAAATACAAAACATAGCTTCAGGACGATAGATTACATAGCACTACAATTTTCTAGGTTCCTAGATTCTCACAAAGGCTTACAAAAAAACCGTTCATAAATACGGGGTCATTGGTGATTGTTCGATTTTTTTTGTCCACTACTTAGTCTTCCATGGTGTTCCACTGCTGAGCAAATACCTATTTCAACTACTTCTCATAGACACCCGCGATTGTGTTTTTTTTTGAAGAAGTACTCAGTTCGCCATCTTGTCTTGGGCATGCCACGATATCGAGTTCTCTAGTTTAGCACTCATTCTGATGTTTGTTTTGTTCTGCGATTATCTGACATTTGTCATACGTAGCCTGTCCCGTCTCTCTTCATATTTCTTTAAATATTTTTTTTATTTATTCCGTATCAAGTATCACAGGTCGATGAAATAGGAAACGAAAATTTAAAGTATTTTCCTTAGATAAACTTGTGTGCCGATATAATTTTTAGTATATTTAACCTGAAAATCAGATTACAATTTGGCAATTTCAGTTTCAAGTTAAACAATGAATCCTTCGAATTATGTAACTGAAAAGGTCCTTACTTCAATTACTCCACTTCATTTGGCCCTTATCTTACCCAAAACCCAACTGAAATATACCCCGACCTTTTTTTATTTAAAAGAAATCTACAATCCACTTAAGAATAGAAAAAATTACGTCTCATTTTGTTCCCAAAAAGTGTGATATTCCTTATTATCACCATTTTATTCGCCTAGAGATAGGCAATAAGATTTTTGGCGGTGATATACAGGGCCATTTAGTGGCATTGACATTTCAAGACAAAAGACATGCTTTATACAAATGTCAGCCATTTTATTCAAAAGGTATTTCAGCTTATTTGGATAGGCTCTTTAGAGGAATTGTTATTTTATACAATATCAGATTCTAAGCTGATGGGCGGGGGTGCTAAGGCAGGAAACCTCCACGGACGGTGAGTAATGGGTAGCTCGCCGTCCGACCGAGGACCAAGCCCGGGTCGGTGGCGCGCCGTGTTTCGCGCCAAATGCCTGCTGGGGTCGCGGGTTTTTTCTTAACCCAGGATACCGCGGCCCCGGAACGTAAAGGGCATCCGAAGGAACACGGGTGGATTTTAGTCAGTAAGAGTCTGACAGTCCCTTCCGCCCCACCCAGGGCGGGAGGACTCATTTGATGATTTGTAACGGTGCGAGTGCACCGCCGCCGCGTGTAGGGTTCTGTACCATATTTTATTTTTGTAGCGGCAACAGAAATACACATTTTGTAAAAATTTTGATTGTCTAGCTTTAACGTAATACGAGATATACAACTTGCTGACCTGACGGACAACTAACGAGTTATAAGACCCCCTTGATTATCCTTCGGGCATAAAGGAACCTTGGGAACAAAATGTTGTAATCTAAATATTATTCCCAAGTATTAATTATTCCTTTGGATCTCCGTAGATATCCCACAAGTAATTTTAGATCGAGATTTAAACATGATCGCCCGTCATTAGGATAAGAGCAATGAAATAGAAATAAAGTAGGTAATTTCAGCTAACAAAGGAATCTTCTTAAAAATTAGTTATGATAAATGATCTTATTATAAAGGCGAAATATTTAAAAATTAGACTGACCGTTATAAATTATCCCTGCTTATGTTTCAGGGTCAGGATAATACCTTTTTTCTTTTTTAATGGAACTAAGCTCTTATTTTTTTAGCTCTTTACTATGATTTACATCTACCTATGTAATTTTTTCATTTATATATTAACTTTTTTATGTTAGGCTCAGTTTTATGACAAACCAAATAATGTTACTTTATCCCTTTATCTATTTATTTACTAATTAGATACATTTTTTAACAAATCTTTTTTTATGATTTGCGTTTGAACGCCTAACTTGTAAAATAAAATTCGGTCAAATCCCTCCACGGATTACAATTGCTATTTTCTCAAAAATAAAGCTTGATAAACCCATGCTGGTGTTTGGTAGTTTGAAGCTTGCTAAGCAAGGTACACCGGTGGTTAGAGCTCCAGAGACAGGATCCTAATAACAATTCGAGTTCCTTTTAAATCAGGCTCTTGATCCAACCTCCTAAAGAGAGTCTATAAAAATGTTCATCTAGCAAAATATAATATACTAGCGGCCGGTCGCGGCTTCGTACGGGTGGACATGATAATAATAGCCTATGTTACTCAGGATGACTGTAGCTTGAGAAAGGGTGAAAAAAAAAATTTGAAATCTGTACAGTATTTTTGAGATTATTTATTACAAACATAGGTGAAAACAGAAACACAAATAATACCTATGATCCACAATAAACTTTGATTTGATTTGATTTGACAAATCTTTCCTCTCTACAACTAATATTATAAAGAGGAAAGTAGTGTAGATATATTATAAAAAACAGACCTTAATTTGTCCTGTCCCATTTTCCAAACTTTTCAAACCCCACAAATAAACCTGGCTAGAAATTACCCGAAAACCATTAATTTAATTGATAGTTTTTGGAACTACGCGTGGGTTGTGGTGTCACCTTCGTTCGGTTGGAGAGACCAGAAATTTTCGGAAAAGCCGCAAGGGCCGCGGATGTTAACCGCAGAATTTGGGGAGCCCTGTGGTTGGGCTAACCTACGCAGTGTTACCAAAGACTATAGGTAAATTTTATGAATTTTCCCGTTCCACATTTTGCGAAGTGCTGTGGTTTTAGCGACATAAAGGAAAATAGCCGAATTTTGTTTCGTGATTTTTGGGAAAATACATAACACACAGTCTCGAAAAAAAATCTCGTTTTTTATATTCAGTTTCGTCTGTGTAGACGAAACTGAATATAAAAAACGAGATTTTTCGAGACCTCGCGAGATCGGCATTGGAGTTTCTAACCATGACCTTTAGAATCTCATCACTCAAAGGATTATGCGCCTTCTTATCTAAGATATAGCATCTGGATACATTCTTTCTCTAAAAAGACTGATTACCCCACTTCTTGTTAACCCCTACTAAAGCCAGCCTATCGACCACAAGCAATAAATCAATATCAACAAAACACAAAATAGTATTAATCAATCTTAGCCATATTAAAGGGTCTGGACCCGAATTGATCCGAAATATCCCGAACTATCCCGAAGTCTTTCCTCTTATCAATGAAATTAAGAGCTTTGAACGATTGCTCCGTTGAAAACCGTAGCTAAGATAAACAAGTGAGTGATGGAATTTTTAGAATGTCGGTGAAAAATCTCAGGTAATAACCTTGAAACAAAATGCGCGGAATTTAGCTATTAGTAACTTCTTGCGTTTCACTAATGCAAAGGCAAAATATTGACCTGATTTATGTCTACATTGCATTCCACTATAAAAAAACACTATACTACTGAAATAGAATTACTATAAACTAAAGGTATTTTAAAATTTTTATTGAGGTGAAAACTTATCAAAGCAGTTTTTTTGCTCTGGGTGGGCAGGATTGACTTCAGACTTCTATTGCTCACAAAAATACTTTCTTCAGTTGCCTTTCGCATTCCAGAACGGTCCCTTTTTTCAGATAACCCCGTACCCCGGCAGGCGACACTATAAACATCCCCATCAATTTGTTGATAGTTAATTGGGGCGCACGTGGAAAACGTCACGTAAGCCACTGTCTTAAGTTTGAGCAATTTTGAGAAATTACGACAAAAATACAGTCAAGACGATGATGATAAAGCCTATTCCATCATATTGACCAATAAAACTGATTTAAAAGTAGAATCTCGGTAAGAAAAATAATACAGAATTGCAGCGTAAGAACCAGATATCATTTCACCTACACATGGACAGCAGGAAATGAAATCTGCAGCCAGTGAATAAACAGTCTAACAGCATGTCACACAGAAGTTGAGACCTTACGCTAAAGCGTCTGGTTTGAATTTAAATCTAATTTTCCCTGTCAACTCTGCTTGCTTTGTAAGTTTAGAAAAGCGATATGTGAAGGAACCCGGGGGAAATAAGTACTACCGTCATTTATTACTAAGCAGCTCTTGCCAGCGGCTTCTCCCGTGTATAATTCAAAAATTAACCCACGGATACCGTCCGTGTAATTCTAGACTATATTACCTATATCAAACCCCCATAAAAATCCAGTCAGACAGTCTCACGTAAGATTTATAGTTTATATTTAGATATTCTATGAGGGAATTGAACCCTGGAACTCAAAGTCCAACCGATGGAACGCTGTGAGTTTTTCGTCTGGCAGGCCCTTGAGCTCCACACAAGGCGGGAAGACTCAAATATTAAACCATTATGAAAAAAATAACGTCAAATACTAACACACAACGTTAATTTCAATGGTATTTTTTTACGCTAACAGCCATTTGACGTAGTTACATGCTTATGATGTTTTTCCATTAATTTCCATACCAGCCAGTTTTCCACCACAGATAAAAAAAGCAGAACCGAACGTTACATAAAAGTCTGGACCATAAAAAAAACCCAGTGAGAATTTTGTTAACATTAGTTGTAAATAGGAACTTTGTATTTCGAACTGTTGGTTTCCGATGTCCCAATTTCACAGTCAATTTGCGGGTTAGGTACCTCGTTAGTTAACGATTTGACACACACTTTACATATTAGTCTATACCGCACCGTAATGTATAGTCCCAAACGTATATTCACCCATTTACGCATTTGCACGTATCTTTTTTTTATAGTATAAAAAAATCACTGCCCTCTGTCTGTAAACTTTTCTTTCAAACTACGCAACGGATTTTGATGCGATTTTCATCAAAAGATAGAGCCATTGAATAGGAAGAAATATTTGAAAAAAAAAACTAGGTAAGTACTAGGAATTTACCCTGTATCAAACGATATACATATAAACTATATATCTTTATTTACAAAAATAAATGTTTAAAAAAATATTAATAGTTATTAAAAAAAATGTACTCGTGCAAAGCTGGTTAGGTTTCATTTTTTTTAACCAACTTCAAAAAAGGAGGTTATCAATTCGACGGTATGTTTTTTTTTTTTTTTGTGTGTTTGTTACGCGATTTCTCCGGCGATTGTGGACCGATTTTCAAAATTCTTTTTTTGTTCAAAAGGAGATGCTTTCGGAGTAGTCCCATATTCACCACGTCAAGATCTGATGATTGGCTCCTGGAGAAATCGAGGGCAACCCTCAAATTTTATAGGCCCACATATAGTTTTTCGTAAATATTATGAAGTAATTTAAGTATTTGCGTATGGTAATCATCATCTTATGTACTTTGAGCTGATGATGGAAGGTACAACTCCATAACAGTAAGGAGAAGGCATCGACAAATTTAGTTTGTGTTCGCTTATCTCCGGAACTACAAGTCCGATTTAAGTCATTCTTTTTTTGTTATACTAGGCATCGTTCAACTGAGGGAATACTGCAAGTTTCATCAAAATCGGTTCAGTAGTTTTTGAGATAGGGAATTTTATTAGCTTATTGTGTAGATGAGCCATGTTATTACCGGTGCTACGGATTACAAAATTCTACTGCACATGTAAGAAAATGATGTACCTATTTGACAAGTATTAGTATTTGGGTTGAAAATTTAAACTAAAAAGAGTAAAATAAAAGCTTTTTCAAAAAAAAACTGTAACCGCCTTCAAAACCAACCACTAAAAAGGGTAAAATAACCTACAAAATTACTTTTCTTTCGGAAGTCGGTGGCAAAAAAGACAATGAAAAAAAAAAACCACCGACTTCCGAAAGAAAAGTAATTTTGTAGGTTATTTTACCCTTTTTAGTGGTTGGTTTTGAAGGCGGTTACAGTTTTTTTTTATATGTAATTTGTTATAAGACGCTTCAAAACCATTCCATTTTATTTATCCTAAATTCACACGTAAAAATTTCATTTATGAAATAAATATTTATTTAACGGCATACAGAAAATCACTCAGCAATTTGCTCAACCATCTCAAAGGTGAAAGAGCGTAAAAATAATTGGTACGCCTAAACTTGAACGTTCACATCTGTACTTACTGAGTTATGTATGTATATCTGTACATTATACTCGTTTATACAATCGACATTACATAAGAATACTTTCAGGAATATTTCATCGCGTAAAAGGGTGGTTTTATAAGAGAATTTATCGCCGAAACTCGTTACTGTAACCGATGAAATAAATAAAAAACCGGTCAAGTGCGAGTTAGATCGACCCACAAAATGAAGGGTTCCGTAAAAAAAATAGGTTGATAAACATGTTCATATTTTGTATACATAATGTATGTAACTATTTTTATATAACCTTATTTTATTTTTTGTCTTTTGACAATTCAAAAGTGCTTGTGACAGGCCTACTTGAAATAAATTATTTGATTTTGATTTTATGATTTAGAAAAATATGTAAGGTATTAATCTAAATCGTAATTGTAAAGCCTACGTTGCCGTGTGACTGCTACGCTAAAAACATACAAAACGACACTCAACACAATGGAGTGTGTGAGAAAAATAGTTATTTATGATACTAGTGCGGAAAGTTGGTTTTTACAAACGAGTAGACAACGTACGCCCGAGGCGCCGAAGGCGCCCGAGGGCGTACCGTAGTCACGAGTTTGTAAATACCAATTTCTGCACGTGTGTCATACAATGTTTTTCAACACATTTTTCCATATTAATATCAGATTCCTCGCTTGAACTCAGATTAGTCGCAACAATTTTGAAGTTCCTAATATGAAAATGGCGCGACTTTGAAAATGGCGCGACTTTGAAAATGGCGCCACATGCACGTGGTGAAAATTAGAACTACATCTTTCATCTCATTTACTCTTTAATATTAAAGTGAGACAACGTATTGAGCAAAAGCTCTTCCAAGGAGGTTCGATCAGTCAGGTTGTTTATTTTCATAATGTGAAACTCTTTGGTGAAATTTTTTTTTTTTTTTTTTTGGAAATTAAAAAAAAACCGTAAAGAAAACGCACGCTGCTCTACAAGGGGGCGTGCGGTAAAATAGGTACTTAGGTGAGAGTACCTACTTTACCGCACGCTGCGTTGTATGGTCCGTAATTTTTAACTTTCGAACACTGTATACAGGCTTTGTAAATGCATTTTACGAGCAAATGTGTTGAAAAAACTATTTACGTGTAGAGAGAAGAGAGGCACCTTCATTTTTGCGCCCTGCGAACGGACCAACTGACGGACAGACATGGGCAAACTATGAAGGTTCCTTGTTGACTGCGGAACCCTAAAAAATGCGGCGGTTAAATGTATGAATACATTTATAATGTATCAAAGGGAGGAATTGAAATTGTGGATTCGGATTAAATTTTGGAAGTTTATCGTTTGTGAAGGTTGGTAGTGTGTGTTTGTATACATGGTGCTTGCAATGCTTTTAAATAATGCAGAATTATATTATTTTTACTCTCACGTATAAATGTAAATTATTACATAACAGCTGTATGCATGGGCTAGGCAAAACGTGCACCTATGACACAGACGCCAGCAAGTCAACCTACCCAAATCTGTCAAATTTTTCAATCAAACATTCACCATCCACCATTGTGATATGGTTAAAATACTATTCAAGAAAGTTGACAGAATGTGATAGCTTGATGTCTGTACAACAAAATTTTGTCAATTTGATTAAACTATATAAATTATCAGACATTATGAAATTCCCGCAAAGTTTAGCCTACATAATTGCTTCGTCCGGTACGCGCTGCACAAAATTATTTATAAACAAAACATGTCGAATTGTATACTAATAACTTTGTCTATTTTTAAGTAGAAAAGAGATAGAATTGGTTACACTACACGTGCAACTCCTGTCACACCAATTCAAAAGTTATTACACTGCCCAAAAAAATAACATCCCAGTATCAATTCCACGACAAAACATCGTTATTCAAAAAAGTCTCATAAAACATCCCCTTGAAAGCGATTATCCTTTGTCGTGATACCAATTAAATTGGTACAATCGATCATCGATCATCCAACGATCAAAAGTACATATGTATCAGATACAACCTTTAACAGTAAAAATCCTTTTGTTATTGAAATATATGGAAATCGGATACCCTTGTTCGTAATTGTGGTAGTGGAATAATATTTTTTTCCGTCTATTCGAAATGTGTCGGTTTTTTCCGTTTCAAGTGTATTTATTCGCCTGTTGATCTAGGAGTGAAAAAATAGCAGATGTTTGCCGTAGGATAAGTTGAAAGAATGAGCGTAGTTTTTCCCACGTTTTATAGTTTTTGTTTGAAGTGTACTGTCAAAGACATGTAGAACGATTTTTTTGAATGAACAGGGCCCCAAGTCTGCTAAATTACAAATGGCTCAATTGAATATCAATTGGATCTCAGTAGCAGTTTTAATCACATTTGGTATTCTGCTACTAATTTAAGATCAATGGTTTTCCAGTGACATTCCATTGAACTGCTATCAGAATATTTGCTAGTCTGCTCTTCAATCGTGTTGCAATCGTAAATCGATTGCGGACTTTATCAGTATTCTACTCTTATTTAACGCTTGTTTGGCAACACTTACTGTTCAACTGAGAGTCAATTACACTTACACTACGATTCCATTACGACTCAATTGAGCTTACATAGAAGTTTTTGCAGAATACCAAATTTGTTCTAATCGTAATGGAATCGTGATTGAGTCTCAATTGAATATCAATAGCATGTGAGTTAAATAAAATTAGCAGAATTGACGCCCAGGTTTTGCCCCCAGATTAATTGGGTTGTCTTAATTTAGGGTTTGAAATTCAAAAAACATGGCGCCATTTATCACCAAAATAAGGTTATTGTTCCTACCCTCAAGGAGGAGGAGGACTCATTTGATGATTTACGCAAGATGACAAATGAGTCCTCCCACCCAGGGCGGAACGGTAGCGACTGTTATACAGCGATTTGTACTGACTAAAATTTGCGACGATCCTTCAATAAAACCTTTACGTTTCACGGTCACGCTTATTTAATAAGACAGTTCCGCAAGTTGTTCCTACCCATGACCGTTTCCGTAAACCTGACAAAGTATGTGCAAAATTTCAGGAAGATGGGTTCAATGTTTTACGTTTGAAACAGACAAGCTTATTTGTGTTATTAGTTACGATATTTATTATTTGTTGTTTTAGCTACAACGAAAATACACGTTCTGTGAATATTATTTCAACTGTCTTCCTATTACAGATCATGAGATACAGCCCGCTGACAGACAAGTGGACAGTGAAACAAATATACGTTTTAGTAGAGTAACCCCTATTCAGATTACATTTATAGTTTTAAACCGTCAACAGAAGTTCAAATTCTATAATTCTACCGATTACGGATAATGAGATACAGTCTGCTGACAGACAGATAGACAGCAGAGGCTAATATTAAGGACCCGTTGGTAACCCAATAAAAAATGGTTTACGAAACCTGTTGTAATTTATTTTCCAGTGTAACCAAGTCTTTGTCTGCAGAACCGGCAAGCTCCACTACCCTACGGACGTGTGCGGGCCACTCTTCGAGGAGGAGCTGGAGTTCTGGGGCCTGGACGCCAACCAGGTGGAACCCTGCTGCTGGATGACGTATACACAGGTTAGTTAGACATAACCTTTATCAGAGAACAGCTGGGGGTATATTGCAATCAAAAGTTGTGTGAAAATTGATATTTATAAGTGGCTTAACACTGTGGGCTGCAGCTGAAAATCAGCGTCAGGTGGCAAACTTCGTGTTGCCATCTGGCATATGCTGAGCTGAGGCCCTTTGGCATTAAATTGTTAAGTTTATTTGTTTTTTTATAATGTACTCTCTCTTTATAACCTTTTTTTTGTATTGTTTAGTTTTAAGTTTGTGCCAATAAACACAATTTTCTTTCTTTCTTTCTTTCTTCCTTCTTTCTTAACGTCTTCTTTAATAAAAAGTACTATAGACACCTCTTTAGAACTTCTACTTTGATCATAAACATCTGCATAGCCTTTTCCCAACTATTTCGGGCCCGGCCACAACTGCTAAGACTGGTTATCAGACTTTTAGATCTTCTTACTAATAGTAACGACTGTCAAGTTTCAGGTGCCTTCCTAGGCACAGAGGAAACTCGCTATGACAGATGGTCACCCATCCACAAACCAACCTCGGCAAGCGTGCGGCTGGTAACTATTTATTCTCGGATTTTAACCAAATAAAAAATACAAGAGAGAGGGTAATAAATTATTAGTAATGATGATGATTAGTAATCATGGCGCTTGCAACAGCGTCGAAATATCGGGAACTCAAAACAATTAACAATCACAGAAGATATCCCGTAAGTTACATTTAAAAAAAGTAAATTATAGTGATTTTTGAGAAGATTTTTAGTACCAACAGATCTATCAGTTTCATTAGGAAAATGCATCATTAGACACGTTTATCTTCTCATGTTTGAGTTTACTCATGCGTCGGAAAGTTTCCTCGTTTGCCCGGATTTGTCGGACATGTCTGCAAACTATCACACATGACTTACAAACAAGTTTCAAAAGCTAGCCAAGGAATATGTGGACTCTTGGAGTTTACCGTATAAAGATGTTATTTATGAGGCCCCAGAAAACTTATATTTCTCACTAGCTTCTGCCCGCGGTTTCACCCGCATCATGTTAGGAGTTTGGTCCTATAGTCCCGTCTCCATCAGTTCCCTTGAAGAGCGCTATTTCCGACGTCGTGGGTATCTTCAGTGGTGGCTGGGGCGAGAGGTAGAGGATGTCTTTTCCCTCACGCATTCCGACTGCTAACCATTCCCCTTAATTGCCACTGAATCTTGAGGTACCTCCCGAAACGAAAAAAACGAAAACCGGTAGGACTGCGTCAGACTGAAGGTGAGGACGCAGCCCGTAGCGTTTCCAAATGATCCTTAAAGTAGGCAGGTCAATATCGACATAAAAAACCAAACATTGCAAACGCGCATGTAACTACGATTCTTTTATATGTTGTTAGGTCCCTTTAGAGTTTAGAGTATTTAACACCCAAGTTTGCAACCCTAATAACCCTGTTCTGTCAATGTCAATGTCGAATCAAAATCGCACTTAACCAGTTTTTAGTATTTGTTGTTACAGCGGCAATAGACACACATCATCTGTGAAAATGTAACCTATCTAACTATCACGGTTCGTGAGAAACAGCCTCCGAAACATTACATTACTTTATAACATCTACAAAACCCAGCAACAAAACCACGTTTATTGTATGGGAGCCCCCCTTTTTTTTACGTGGTAAAATCATCAAATGAGCCCTCCCACCCCGGGCCGGGCGAGGGACTGGCAGACTTGTACTGACTAAAATCCATGGTGTCCTTCAATAGGTCTTTATGTTCCGGGGTCACGGTAATGAAATAAGTTCCGCGACCAATGAGAGCCCCCCTTAATATTTATTGTATTCTGGTTTTTAGTATGTTTTGTTATAGCAGCAACAGATGTACATCACCTGTGAAAATTTCTAATCTCTAGCTATCACGGTTCATGAGATACACACGCAAAAACTATTGAATTGACAGCACAGGGTTTCCAGGGTTGCAAATTATAACAAAAAATGGTAGTTACATGCGCGTTTTCAATGTTTGATGTCGATATTGACCGGCCTAAAGACGAATTTTATAGACGCAATTATGACATATTACCCAGCCCGTCATTATTTTGTCGCGGTATTATTTTGAAACTGTGATATCTCCTAAGATATTCATTGAAATCAAATGATGTAAAGGGCAATTTCGTTCAAAATTAAATGCTTGTGATGATTAACGTATTTATTTGGATAAGGATTAATATCATGTTAATGAAAACACTTTCGCAAATAATGCATTACTTTAAAACAAATTTGGTTCCCATAAAAAAGGTTATAGTGACTAAACCTTTAAAGATAGATATATGCTCTCGCGGACTTTATTTTAGAAAATTTTATGAGGAATAATTCCGTACTACATAATTTTTGCGAAACTCTAACCGTTTACGCAGCGCACGCAACGGAAGCTCTAAAAAAGAAATACATTTTCCCGATTTTGAAACATTTCTCATTACTGCTCCGCTCCTATAAGTGATAGCGTGATGTTATATAGCCTATAGCCTTCCCCGATAAATGGACTATCCAACACAAAAAGAATTTTTCAATTCCAACCAGTAGATCCTGAGATTAGCGCGTTCAAACAAACAAACAAACAAACAAACTCTTCAGCTTTATAATATTAGTATAGATTTTGGATGGTAAAATCGCCACATAATTATGTCTTTCCACTTCCTAGTCCTCCACTATTATTTTCTGATAAATTTCGTTGCAGAATCCAAGACAAGTAAATTCATTTTCCGGGACACGTGGGGCTTAATTGTCTCGGCTTTTTCTGGTGGTTCCCACTTATAATATGGCTTTCAGGAGTTGCAGTGGTTTGGGAATAATATGGTGGGTTTGTCACCAAAAAAAATGTCTTCCCGCCCTGTGTGGAGCGGAAGAGTGTGTCAGACTCTTACTGACTAAAATCTACCGTATTACTTTATACCATAACCTACATAAACTACATTCAATTTAAAATTCAGCGCCAGTGTGACGTAAACTAGCATCTAAATGCATCAAACCCGCAGTATGTATCCACATAAATATTTACGAACGTCTCTCGTGTTCAACCGCGAAGTTTTCCTACGTTGACGTTCATGTTGCATCAAATGTTCATGAAATGATCCATAACGTATTCTCAGTACCTTTCACTTTTAAAAAATATCAAATTTTTGTTACGAATCAGAAGATTTGGTAAAAAAACTTAAAAGTCGAAAATTTTATTTAAAGTCAAAATACTTTTAAAATAATTTGCTTTAGAAATTAAAAAAATAAGTATCGAATAAGCTAAAAATCAATGGAGTCTTATTCATGGGACTACCTAAGCGACTTACCACGACACTGGAACGTAAAGGACAACTGAAAAAGCACGATAGATTTCAGTCAGCAGCTCGAGTCTGACAGTCCCTTCCACGCTATCCCGGGCGGGTGGACTTATTTGATGATTTTACCAACCAGATAAAAAAATAGAAACTAACTAGGTTATACCAATAACTCGTCACAAAAAGGTCAATCGAAAGTAGACAGAAAAAAAACACGTCACACGAGTATTATGATGCACTCCAACTAACATAAAACGAGGGGTCCACATAACAATAAAAAACCCTAAACAAAACTTTCCACTTTCAACCATCACTATGACAGTTTACACTGCGGTGCAAATACAAATACAAGACATATTACGAGCTCAGTATTCCTAGTGTACAGTTTATTGTGCACTGCAGTGTACGTGACGAATATGTTAGCATGTCATTCGGACGTGAAGCGCTAGTAAAATGGCGTCCGTACATACCTAAATGTTGATCTTGTTTCTAACTTCGTTGATATTTGGATTTGTGGTTCAGAATTTGATGGTCGGTAATCTAATATTTATTTTGCGGGTATTTGGTGAATCGGAAAGTCTTATAGATTGAGCGGTTACATTATTTGAAGAAGAAGTCCTAATGTTTGAGTTGTAACTTCCGACAGTCAGTTTCTTTTTTTTGGTGACAAAGTTAATTAAGCTAACTCTTAGAACCAAACCGCCCCTTGAAAATACGGCTTTTAAACTTATGTTGATTATTAAGACCAGTACCCCTAGCACGAGTTTTCTCTATTTTACTTTACAGAGTTTTTCCAGTATTTACAGCGTTTATTGTATGAAAATATGGTACAGCGCCTCTGGTGTGCGAAGAAGGAACCAATTTTTCCCTTGAAAATTGTCAATTTGAAGTCGTCAAAATTCCAGTTTACTTTACGTCTCAAATACTGAAAACTCGTGCTGACGGTACAGGTTTCCCGGGTTCTTCAAGTTACTCATACATAAATGTGTTAAAAAAGACAAATTGATACTTGCCCATCAACAAATTCGGGCATGAGAAGCGTGGTGATAGAGCTATCAAGTCACATCACGAATCATAGTTTGTAAACAATTATTGGATTTTTTTTCCATTCTTTATGTAAGTCTAACTGTAAACACGTAAAACGACTGGTTCTCGCTTTTGCCATTCATATGAGAACCCACGTAAACTAACTAGTTATTTTAAGGAGTTTCGTAGAAGCCATTATGAAGTTAGGCTAGACAAGTGATTCTCTTTTCTTTATAAAGAAGAATTCGAACCTCAAGCAGAATTTTAACCCGCGGTCTCCGGATTCAGTACATCCGCTAGGTGAATAATATTGATAAAATATCAGCCAAGCGATTATAATAATTTTAGCACCAAACCATAGAAAATATAAATATAAATAAATATTTCTATTACCGTGACCCCGGAACATAAAGGGCTACTGAAGGACACCGTGGATTTTAGTCAGTACAAGTCTGACAGTACCTCCCGCCCTGCCCGGGGTTGGAGGTCTCATTTGATGATTTTACCACGCTAAAAAAAAAAAACCATAGAAAAGAAATGTAGCAATAAATAAACCTGCATGCTCTATAAAAAAAACGGGCATACGGAAACACGAGTGATCTTATAAGTGTTCCGTTTTTTATTCATTTCGTTCGGACGTACAGAACCCTATAAATAAAAGATAAAAACATGCAGAACAACATATTCCAATTACATTCCGCGGCGATGGAAAATATGCAGAGCTTCCCCGTGATCGTGATGTTATATACATACGAATGTAACTGTGTTCACACCCCTTTGTCTTTATGGGATGAATAGCATTATTGGCATAATAGAACGGGTTTGTTTGTTATTAGTGTTGAACATTCTGGTATGGGATAAGTGATTTGGTCATAAAATAAGATTAGAGATGGTGTCGTTCAAATTGTTTCAGGGTAATGTTGAGTACAATGATCAAGACGATATGACACAGAAATCAGATAATAATTAGAAAAAAAATCTACAAAATAATAGCTTTTTTTTTTTTTACGTGGTAAAATCATCAAATGAGACCTCCCACCCCGGGCAGGGCGAGAGGTACTGTCAGACTTGTACTGACTAAAATCCACGGTGTCCTTCAATAGCCCTTTATGTTCCGGGGTCACGGTGATGGAAATAAGTCCCGCGACCCCGGCAGGCTTTAGCCCTCTGAGAGGGGGCCTCGTCATTATGCTGACGCTCTTTGAGGCGCGCGTGGAACACGACGCGCCGTCGACCCGGGCATGGTCTATGGTCGGGCGGCGAGTTGCCCTTTACTCGCCGCCCGCATGCCCGTGCCTACGGTGGCCGGAGATCGTCTTGCGACGTCCGACGCCGTAGGCGTCTACCACCGCGGGTGGGGCGGAGGGAGGACCTTGTCCTCTCTCTCACGCGGCCCGCCTCCTCCTTCGCGAGCATGACTGCTTCGCAGAAGGAGGCGACCGCATCCCACTCCGTTTCGCCCCGCAGCATGGCGGCGACCAGTGCTGGGCGCGAGAGGTCTCCGCCTATCGCCGCCGTGAGGACACGTCGGTGCTCCGCCCAAGCGGGGCAATCCTGCACCGTACAAAATAATAGCTACAATGAATTTAGAAAAGATGAAGACATTTTTGGGCCAAACTGAAAACAAGTGAAAAAGTGTACTAATCCATTAAAAATACAATACCATTTTACATTCAAGCCGACCCTAACAAACTAAATTGGGAATAAGTCTTAGCAGATGATAGTCATCATGATTTCAACAATAAGAAAATAAAACAAATAGAAACGAAACGATGTTTATGTATGAATTGCTTAAACGAGTATGTAGAATGTTTTTTCTCTCAATAAAACGGAGGTGAAGTGTAAAATAATCACAGTATCTTTAAAACCCAATTTAAAATTAATAGCAACAAAAAACCCCAATGCAGTGCACGCAGTCGAACCAAAACAGAAAATAAAATATTCCAATTACATTCCCAGCGAAATGGGAAATTCAGGTCCAATGATTGTGGGTCGGGTATTTTCTTATTATTTCGACCACTGCCCGATACGAAATATTTTTGCGGTCGTACCCTCATATTTTATATAGGAGAAATCGAAACTTTTGTCCAATTAATTCTGTTTTCAACTTAAATGTGAAATTAAAATCGGCTTGTTCGTGGCTTGTGATATTATTTCAGTTTTGCTGCTCACAATTTTCGTTATTTAATTACTAGAAGCCATTGTGATTTTATTGTATTTCTTGATTGCTACCGCGTCGTTGTCTGCTCAAAATACGTCAAAATTAAAGCCGGTAGAAGTCTTGAGAAGTTATTGTCAACTTCTGTTTAGTACTGATTAATTTATATTCAAGAAAGCTTCAACTAGAAGCTAGAACTTTAAAATGTAGTTCAATTGCACCAAACGGTAAAAATCTAAAGAATATCACAATTTGCTTAACGCTCCGGTCGCACAGCTAAGACTACTACTAAGGGTTCTTTTCATGGTAAACATCATCTAACATCCTTCGGCAAGGGCAAAGCGGCAGGTCTGCCAGACTAACTAAAAATCACCCTGTTCTTTCACATCCCCTTTACGCTCCAGAGCTATTCTTTGGAACCATCCAGCGACACAAGTAACCAGTGTATTTTTTTTTTCACCAGCATCGGGATACCCAAGAAACTCTAGCAGTCCTGGATCGGTTAGACCTTGACACGGAAAAGCCGACCGACGAAGAGGTGGCCCGCAAGTTCGGATTCGAAGAGGACTACATGAAGGGGACGGTGTCGTGGTGGCAGCATCTGAAGCCGCAGATGTGGTCGTTGTTCGATGAGCCTTACAGCTCTAATGCTGCGAAGGTAATGTTAAACATGTTTTATCGTAAATATTGCCGGAAAAGGCAAGACTCAAAATTGATTGGAAGGATATGCTGAAGGCGTTTGCCCAGTAGTAGGAAAAAATAGGCTGACAAAAATAACAACATCATGCATGTTGAGCCAAATATGAGTCGGATGCAAATTCAAATTGCATGAGTGCTACTGAGCTAATTGTAAAATTCAATAAACATCAAGTTGCCCGAATTTTAGGATCTTCAGTACTATGTGATTCTCATAAAGCAGACTTCAAGTTGAATCTGAGGTAAAGTAATAAGTAACCCTTTATAAATAAAGTTAGCAGAAAAAAAATGTAGGCGTATATTTCTACTATCTGAAGTGTTTTCAAAATAAATGAAAACAACATTCAAAATCCTTCACTGTTCAAAGTAGATATCAAAAGTGTATCACGTACTTTAAATTGTAATAAGTTTAATCCGTTAGAGCTATCCTTTTACAAACAACAATCTGAAACTAAAAACTCATTAATTTCAAAACATCTGGCCAACTGTTTCTAATTAAAGTGCCACTTAGAATTCTTCAAAGCTCAATATGTAATCTTTTGACTTTATGAAGTGTAAAATATTGTGCTGCAGTCTCACAAACCTCCCAAAATGGCCCGTTTTAATTCAAATTTATGCTAATCTAAATATTCCAATGTAGACCTTTCAGGGTTGTGGCCGTGAAACCCACAGGGTCTCACTGTTGAGGGTATTTTTTACATTTTGATTTAGATTTTTTCAGTAGGAACGTTTTCAAAAGGGTTATTCCGTCATGTAAAATCAACATTCATTCGTGTTCAGGAATTGATGTGAACCATTTTAGAACAGAACAAATCACCATTAAAATTTAAATTTAGAATACTCTGTGGGAAAAGAAGATTTTGTACCATTCAGCAACTCGGAATTTAAAATACGACTGATTTTACTTTAAGTCCACACATGTGTGAACTTAAAGTAAAATCAGTCGACTTTAAAAAGTCAAAACAGAGAATACCATCTCTCCACCTTTCCTCAACTCTAAACCCACTTGTTTCTAAACAGTTTTGAACCTTGAACTCAGTAATGTACTGTCATTACCATAACTCATTACTGCGGTACAAGCTTTTCACTGTACTTACTTCTTACCTTAAAAAACCTTTAAACATTCGCAAAAAAATAAGTCCGCTCTGTTTAAATACTATCATTTAGCTCGTTAACCGTTCGTGTTTCAGTAAATAAAAGCGCCCTTAATTCCAGCAATAAAGCCCTGTATTTACTTTAATTATTTTTACATGAGAATGTAAACGTAGTAATTTTTATGTCCAGCTGAAGGTAACGCTAACTGGTTGTTCTGAAGGCTTTAATATCTACAAAAGTAAGGTTGATCTGGTGCTGAATGGCTACGAGAATTTAATTTAGTTATTTATCGTCTTATGTTAGGATCGCGGAATAGTATTTTTTTCTTGTGAGCCACCCTTTGTGGCCACCTCTGCTATCTTCAACCTACTTGGACTTATTATGTAAGTCCGGTTTACCTCTCGATGTTTTCTTTCACCAATATCAGTGACATCCAAGATAAACTCAGAAAGAACACGTGCATCGAAAAAGACACATTTATACGTCTTGTCCAGGTTTAAAATCACCTTGTGCTCGACTTTTTGAATGTATATTTATTCTGTTTTCTAATTGACCCTTTTATTTCCAGATCATCGGCGTCATATCAGTGTTCTTCATATGCG
This sequence comes from Agrotis ipsilon, assembly GCA_028554685.1. Classification (NCBI taxonomy): domain Eukaryota; kingdom Metazoa; phylum Arthropoda; class Insecta; order Lepidoptera; family Noctuidae; genus Agrotis; species Agrotis ipsilon. The sequence continues at coordinate 15,497,008 of CM052970.1, read as the reverse complement.
TATCAATAATATCGTTCTGTCTAAAAACTCACCCGGACATGAGAGTGCCAGTGATTAGAAACTATACAGTGACGACAGCAAATCAATCGCAAGGTTGGGCGTTGGACAAAGTGCAAACAAACGCCCACGTTGCGTTCTTTTACATAGAATGTGTGTGTAATGCGTGGTTCACATTAGAGATCCTCGTTCGTTTCATCTCGTCACCAAACAAGTGTGAATTCGTCAAGTCATCCGTCAACATTATCGATTACATAGCAACGATGAGCTTCTACATCGACCTGATCCTACAGAAGTACGCGTCTCACGTTGAAAACGCTGACATCTTGGAGTTCTTCTCCATCATCAGAATCATGAGACTTTTCAAACTTACGAGACACTCTTCGGGTCTCAAGATCTTGATTCAGACCTTCAGAGCGTCGGCGAAGGAGCTGACGCTGTTGGTGTTCTTTTTGGTGCTGGGTATTGTGATATTCGCAAGTCTGGTGTACTACGCTGAGAGGATACAGACGAATCCTCACAACGACTTTAACAGCATACCCTTGGGCCTATGGTGGGCGCTGGTAACCATGACGACTGTTGGATACGGTGACATGGCGCCGAAGACCTATGTTGGCATGTTTGTCGGTGCGCTGTGCGCGTTGGCAGGTGTAAGTATCTTTCAACAGCATTCTCCTGTCATTTGCAAATTTTGTCCGCAATTAATTACTCATCCCGTAGATGTCTTTACGTTAAAACCTATTTCAACTTCTTCATTTCGAATCATTGATCATATTTTTTTCTTCAAAAAAAGATAGAATGACAGATTTAACCATGAATCCTTTCATGCATGCCCTCGTAAACAATATGTTTATCTCAACCCAACAGGTGCTAACGATAGCTCTTCCGGTGCCAGTCATAGTATCCAATTTCGCCATGTACTACTCGCATACTCAAGCGAGAGCCAAACTTCCCAAGAAGAGGCGAAGAGTCGTCAATGTGGAGCCCACCAGGCCACCTATGCGTGAGTATTGATACATGCTTTAAATCTTTTAAACTCTCCAAAACTTGGCTAAAACAGTTGATAGTAAACTAAATAACATGCGACAAGGGCAGAAGGGTAATGTTAAAAAGTAAAAGATCCAATATTAAGGAATAAAAACAGTATTAATACCCCTCATGGTATAATAAGTTTGATCTAGAGTTAGATTTCTTGCCTTTTCCCAACTATTTGAGGTTGGCTTCCAGCCGAACCAAATGCACCTGAATTTTAGTATTTAAAATTGAGGATTGCCTATCTGATACCTCTTGGATAGACTAGTTGTCAGAGTTTCAAGCTTTTAAACGTGATTAACGACTGTCAAAGATCTACAAATGACAATCGGGGGTCAACGACTTTTTAAGGTCCTTAATACTTAAATAATAAATCTTGCAAACGTAATCTGCATAAATATGAATTAACTGTATAATGTACATCCCACTAAAATCTAGTAGCCAACAGCTGACGTACATACATCGAGTTTTAATATGCAAACCTTGCAGGTGCTCCAGTGCCCGGTGCTCCTAATCCTCTAGCACCAGGTATGGGTCCTCAGGTAGTAAACCGAAGAATGAATGCCATCAAAACCAACCATCCTAAGGACATGATAGGACCTAACATGGGTAAGTAGTATGATAGGCCACCAAGTTTATTAATGTCACTATTTTCTGAAGCTGTGGATAAAGTTATAACACAAGAAAATGAAAATCTACTTAAACGAAATTGCAGAAACGTATGCATGAGAATAAAACCAATACGTAATACAAACCGATGATTTTTGAAAGGCTTTTGCAACTAATGTGTTGTCAAATCTCATGTCGAGTGTGGATCACACGACGACATGGAATTTGACAGCGTGTTAGTAAATGTTTTGATGATAATAACGATACCTTTCAGGGATCAGGTGTAATTTGAATAACTCGCATCCCAAATAATACACAAACTCTTATTTTATAAAACTTATTCATAGCTTCACAATCTTGTTGTAAAACACTTAAAACTGTGGAATATACTACGTCCATAGCAAAACAATTGTAAAATATTCTTCAAAATTTCTCTTTGAAGGCAAATTTTACCATCCAATTATGCCTTCGTAATCCACTTGTAGTTTTAAGCACTATAAATGTTTGAATTCACGAAGTAGTAACAAAATTTTGATGGACATAAGAAGAAATTGGCGTTTTCACAAAAATAGATGAACATAACTTATCACATTCACTGGTGATTAACATGAAAGATATACACCATACAATTGGTAACTTACAAATACTAACTTGACTAATTGAGCATTACCGTTTGTTTTATTTAGATGTGGCTAGAAGAATATTATCAATGAATCGATTTATTTGTAAAAAAAAATACTGACTATCGATAACCCGAAATACAGCAATGAATTTTTTGAAACATTCTTAAATTAACTTAAATTTCAAACATAATTCCTATTTGCATCAACATGAAATTCTCTCAGAATTAATTTTCGAAAACAAACCTTCAATCTCCGAATGAATCAACAACACAAACTTTGTAAATAAATTAACAGGCTTTCTCGGAATTCACAAAGTTATTGATAATGTTCTTCACAATATAAATACTAATAAACTAGTCACGTGACTAACAGTAGCTTATGCAATGTAATCCTCCACAGATGGTGATCGTAGCGAGCTAGAGGCTATGATCCAAACGACACCAAACAACTGCAAAAGAAAAAATTTAAACATGCTTTAGAAAGCATCACACAACGCCGTTGGAACCGAATGGGCTTTCTATATCGCCTGCACACTCGGATTTAGCTTACAGGAATGCTAATATATCTTTAGTCACTAATCAATCATTACCATTGTCATTATCATGTTTGCACACGGCAGTATCTTCAAGCAGCACTGGATCCACCGTCTAGGTCCCTTTGCTTCGAGGGGACGAAGGTTCGGGACTTTGTATATCTGTGTTTGTACCCCGAACTTTTTGCTTTGCTTCCTAACTTGATGTTGTCGTAGATTGTTTATGATTTGCAATGATTTCTATCTGGTTATTTATTTTCGCAATATCCGTGACTGCTTCTTTGGTCGATTATTATGAATTGAATAAACGTGATCGTGCCCTATGTTTTAGATAGTGATGATTCAGTGTTTTTTCCAGGCAACAACCACACACCTCTACCACCACTTAATATTCAAAACAGTACAACAATCGAAGTTTCAAACTCACAGCCCGTCATATCGGTACACTTTTAGTGATAAATTTACACTAAAATACACTAACACAGTGTCGTGATTGTGCTTCTTAAATTGTACGTCTAATGTTCGTGTTTTTAGCACTAGTTTATTGTCTTGTGAAAGTCTATCAATGTAAATTGCGTTCTTATATTATTTTATTTCTATGTCTCTTTGTTAATATAGCAATTTTTAAATCTGTAACACAATAAATCGTATAATTTTCCCAGAAAAGATCAGAAGCATGCGTCTGCATGATTGTTCAGATAATCTTCTTAACCATTTTGTGTATCTCTAATCAATGTTAAATAGTATTGATTTGCAATTTATTTCCTACAGTTGCAACTTTGATGCCGGGAATGGACCTTTCGGTCACGACTCGTCTATCGCCTAGCCCTCAAGGCATGAGCCCTGCGCTCGCGATCGCAATACCAATGATGAAGTCCGTAAATATAGTACCGGCTCAGTGTTTCGACAACATGGCGTATCACAGCGAGAAATCTGAAGAAAAAGAGGAGGATAACAACAAAGAAAACAGTAAATCATGCAGCCGTCAAGAATCTGTGGATAGCGATAATACTGTCAGAGTGATGAACTTCAAGAATGATATATTCATGGACAAGGTGAATGAAGAAAAAACAGATGCTCGTACTCCACTGTTGAGGGATCACAAGATCGAGTCATTGGATGAGACGAAGTTAAGGGACAATAAGACGGAGAAAAGAAAGTCGTCTGCTTCGACATAGCATTAATAAAATATGTATTGACCAATAGCGGTAAGAAAGTTTTTTAAATATTGCTTGCTGTGAAGATGAGAAGTTGAAAGAAATTCATTCTTTTGGCAAAGATTGAAGACAAAGGCATGGTAATAAAACTTAAGGAGGAATAATATGTCAGTTTCATCAGTAGTACCAGGAGTGAAAGAGAGAAGCTAGAAATATCGTGGATAGAAGTAGCAAGCATCTGTCAAAAGAATAAAATTTTAATAAAGTATTCGAATTGGAAGACTTAAATTACGATTTCTATTAAACATAAAATATCTGTCGGTGTCAGTTATAATAGTTGCATAAAAGCCAGTTTGAAAGCAGTTACGATTCTTTATAAAATTGATATGAATAATCATCATTAATATAGTCTTTTGCTCGTAAGTGCATTCAGGGCCGTGATAGTCGTAAGATAGCTAAGTGTTTACAGCACTTATTAACATTTTATAACACATACGTATATTAGAATAGCTGCTGTCACAATCTAGTAAAAACTAAATGTAAGCCAACGACCAGTATAGATAGGCCGATTTTATCTCTCCTGCATAACCATAGTCCCGACCTCGAGTGTCTACATATACTGGTCGCGTAGTCATCGTTAATGACCAGAAAATTCGTAATCATAGTAAAGTATGTTTACTGTCCATTAGTGAGAGAGGTGGAGCTTGTTTAGGTCTATAAATGCAAATATTAAACTTGATTTTCTCGACAAGCAAAGTTTCTGAATAGTTTTGGACAAACAGGAGCATGAAACTACAACAGTTTAGAATACCTTAATACTGTTTACTCTAAATTCGCTTGATTTGCTCCCATACCCATAACCTTACGTAAGGAACAGTCTTAGTACCCATACTGATATAATTATTTATGTCTAACGAAGGCAATATTTTCATTCGAACCTAATTGAGCTTCATGTCTTTCAAATAAGCTAACGATAATTTTACTGTAAATACTAGTAGCGTTAATAATTTTGTATCTTTAACAGTTAAAATAATCACTAGACAACACATATCATTGGCACTTTCTTTCATTCTTGGTGTTATATACCTGTTTTACATGTATATAAATAAATATAAATAGCATAAAGTATAGATAATAAGCGTAGATAGTGTTAAAGAAAATATTTAATTAAACAAAATACAGTAAATCGGCTGAAATTTTCGTTGGCGTTTTGAAAATACAAATCTCAAGAATCAACTTAAGAGCTTGAGAGTGTTATTAAAGATTATATCGTTTACACAAAGTTAACCCTTTCATTGCGACTTGATAAAGATTAATGATGATGTACTCATAGTCACACCGTAATGAATGAAGACATGACGTGATATATGTGACCTCAATTCTTGGCCGGAAAATACGTTAGGCAAGGCAATTCTGCGGAGACATCCCATAGGCCACGCTAGTCTTTTTATTGAGTCTTATGATATGCGTATTCATACGAATACTCGAGAAATGTGAAGAGCTATATTCAAAGAAGCGATGAAAGGGTACCAAACGCTCCAAAAAGAGTAGAGAATGTTAAGTGGGCTTCTTCTGTTTATATGTTGCTTAGCAACGTTCGAGTTTTTCCTTGAATAAAATAAAATGAAAAACATGTCTAAATTGGGGGACCCTTAATGTTTTATAATATAAATAAAAAAATGTGTGGGTTTTATATATCTTTGTGCCAGGAAAATATGCGTAAGAAAATTATAAGCAGTTTGTGTTGAGACAAATTTATTATCAGCTTAAATAGTTTTAAACTGAGGTGTCAAGTAAAATTGTGGTCGTGGATTTCGGAAACTTTACAAGTTATTTATTACTTAAAGAGTTTAACAAGTTGTGTTGTGTATAGCATTTATGCAACGTTTATTAACATTATGCAACAACATTTTAAGTATTTATACATTTTATGCCAAAAATAACATTAAGTCATCAACATAAACACCGAACGATTAATTTCAAATATAGCGCGAATCTTTCAACGGAATAAAAGATTTCTTGAATAAATATCTAACTTGAACAGTATTTCATCTATCAGTTTCATATTTGTAATAACTTTTTTCCACAAAGTTATTTCAGTAATCTGATCATACTGCAAGTATTTGGTAATAACCTAAGCGCATCTCTATACAAACTGCTTGTATGAATATGCACTCCTGGCGCAGTCGAATCGGTACCATATCGAAATTATCAATTAATTACTTTTTATTTAATGAATTTACAAACTTGTAACGCATAAAAATCTATTTAACGCATCAAATGCAATAAATTTTAATGTTACCTAGATAGCACGATGTTTTGTTACAAAATGTACGAGTATTTTGTATATAATTTAATACAGTAAGTAAAATTTAGCTACTAAATTGTACCTTAATTTATTATCTAGTTACATTTTGTTACTAACAAGCTGCTTAATTCAATTCAATTGTTACTAAGGCCTGGGTTTAAACTATTAAACTGTTTACGAAGATTCATTATTTTAACGAGAATACCATCTGTAAAAATATTGTCTAAATCCGAAATCTAAATATTAGTACGTACAAAAGTGAACACTAATGCAATGATTTAAAACACGATTTCCAGTATTTAGGACATGGCCTTAGTAACATTATAGCGTTAGATATAGCAGTCTGAAGGTAAGCATATCGGAATGTAAATGTAGTTTTGAAATAGGATTGCGATCGTGAAAGTACTGCCTGGAAGATATTAATAAAAATATATGTTTAAATTTCAGTGTAAGCTAAGTAGGCCTAATTATTTTAAAGTGGAATACAGCAGCAACAAACTAATGTGGCAGAGGAAAACTGAAATAATTATGAAGATTAAATTGTAGATCTCAAGTTACACATATTCGTTCGAGCACAATGTAGCTTAATCCCCAACAAACCCAACTTGAACAAATCTACACAAAACTAGCCAACAATAGGTTAAAACAAAAGCGAGCCAGCCATATTATTATCACAGTGTGCGAAACAAGGCTTTAAACGTATCCACAGTGTTTATACTACACACGTACAATAGCAAAGCCTGTGTCAGCGACCGACACCGACAACCCTATTTGGAAATAATTTATGATCTCACCCCGACCTAACAAGCCTACACCACAGAATAAATAGAATACAGAAGGTCTGTTTCCACGTTCTGAGTGCAAACAGGCGCTCGAAAACAGAGGAGTTTCATCGTAGCCATTCAAATGTCAGTCATGTGAGCGCTTGCACTGGCTGAAAATGTGTCTATGTGAGTGTACGTATTCGCTCACGGTATGAACCCGTCCTTCTGTTACTATTTACTCTCAGTCTCCTTTGGGGTATTCATCATCTGTGTTGTTAAAATTCATATAAATTGGCTAGCGGGCCTTTAGCGGTGAGGGTCTGTCTGACAGGACGTGACAAGGTTCTGTGAAATTATGTTACTGGAAATTAATGTTACTAACGAGTATGTTAATTAACATTCTTGGTTTTTGACAAAATTTGATACCCATGGTGTTTCTATTTTCATCTGGCCTTCTTTCTGTATCGGCCTAGTAATTCTATTGGGTTTCGCTGGGCAAATCCTTCCTTCCCTTGTCCTCACCATTCGTTATTATATTGATATATTCGAAACATGTTTTTTTCTGCTTCTATTTTATATATTTTAAATTCCAAAACAGCCACTAAGCCATTTATTTTCAACTCCTGCTTTGGCATAAGATTGAATGAAAGCAATTCTAAAAGTAGAATGTGAAATGTGTTTTATCAGACTAAGTGACTTTTATTTATTACTGCAGCATCTAATCTAAACCACTTTGCTTTCATTACTGCTGCTGCGTCCAGCGTTTCCGATGCATTTATTTCTACTACTTTAAATTCTGCTTGCTTCAAGAAAGATTTAAGTAAACGGGAGCGTGTTACACAATAGTGTTTCAAGTTTTCAACGTTCTAGTGTCATAAATCTTTTTACTTGTCTTTCCGCTTCAGAAATACTTTTCATTTTCAAGCTATCTTGAAAACTATAATTTGTTACACCACACGCAAGCCAGACGTCACGTGGCCTTATAAAATGAACTGCTCTAGAAAAGTTGATTTAAAGCCAAAAAAGTTTCGTAATCATGTTGATAGGTTCGCAATACCTGGTGTAAGCAAGCTCTCGGTGTCTACATCGTATTGTAATTAAAACTAATATAATTAAGTTTGTAAAGTTGGCTAATTGGTGCGCTGCAAGTTTTAATTAAAATGGGTTAACTTGTTTCTCATTAACAACTGAAGTTAAAATAAAGTAGCAACATTTATTTATTGTAAACGAATCTAAACTAAATTGGTTGCCAGTTCTTTGTCTTGTTTAATTTTCGGGTTGTTATCTAGTACTTTCGATCCTGTTACAAGTGAGCACTCTATTTTATCACCTCATAACATGAAAGGAGCATTATGCAATAATTCTCTATTTGAAAGTCAAACTGTATTTACCAGCGTTGGGCTACGATCGATAACTCCATAAGGGAGAAAAATGAGCCATTACACATTGTTTATTGCGGGCCCCCTAGCTTTCACGATCTCCGTCCAATCTCGAAACATTCACCATCATTGCGAACACCTAGTGTGTATACTGCTGCATGATTCTTTTGGCGTTAGAATGAGGGCGCTGTTAGTAAAAATTTCGGATTTTGTATTGGAAAAACAAGATGACGGCGTTCGTTCCATATATGGCCACGCGCCAAAAGAACTATGCAGCACTCTAGCCTTATTATTACTTTCTACTTTATGCTAAATATATATGTAAATAAATTTTTAAAAGCGGATTTAGAGGACCACGGACAAAAAGAAAGTTTTGTACTTAATTCTTTAAGCCTACTCGAAGTTGCGATCGCGAGTTTTTCATTTTGAGACTTGTTAAAGATAACTTTGAGTTTTGCACTTAAAAACTTAGTAAATTGTGAGATGGAAATTAGTATCGTTATATTTTGCTGTCGTAATTATAAAGGAAAATGTTTGATACAAGTAGCCCGCAAAATGTTAATTTTATTATTTGTTAAATTATTAATTGTGAAACTTATTTTGATAACTAATAAATCGTTTTTCAAATTTCAAGTATAAAAGAACTAATTATTATTTTTGTTATCTCTCAAAGGAGAAAAAGTATTCAGTCCAAAATAAAATGTTTTTGCCAGAACATTGTTCTTAATAATATTTCAACGTCTTTTTGATTATAAAGGTACTGAGAACCTTAAAAAGGTACTGAATATATCAAATACAGAAAATAAAAGCTTGTTTGAACGTGGTAAGAATAACCTATCAATGTAAATCAATAACCAAATATAAAGCACATAATCCTTAAGCTGTTTTATTATTTCCATTTTGTAAAATACTGATGGTATACCAATAACGTTTTCCAAATGAGACACAGTGTTCAACTACACAGTATAAAATTTTGAATGTAACTCGTAGTCTCTACGACACGGTAAGGCACTGTGCCTGATTTGGAACACTCACGAGCAATGACGTAGGTATAAGGCTTTCACAGTGAGTAAACAGGGCTTTGATGTTATTATATAGCGTTCTATATATACATATACAATTTTGAACAATACAAAAACAAATTATTTGAAAATATTGTTCATTAAACATGTGAAATTATTTTCTTGTTTTATTTGTACTTCTGTCCTAACACAACACTTCACGGTTTGTTGCATTACGTATCTAGTCTGAATTGCTGGTAAGAAAATTTCCTATTAACCCAATAATTAAAAATTGAGAACCTCTGTCTATGTACAGACGACAGCCTGCTCTTCTGTCATATTTTTGCGATTGAACATGGACATTCTTGTTTTGTGATAAATTTAAAATTATCAGTATAGAGTAGTTTGATGTGCTGACGTCTGTCCTGTATGCATTTAAAATCGTCAATATAATATGTAAATCAACACACCTCCTGAATCTCAGAGGTTCTAAAGCAGGAACTTAGCAATATTCCAAATGATTCACTTCATGATTGATTAGCCAATGACGTTGCAGGAAATGTACGAATACCGCTTAGAGTGGCCATTTTAGACACTCAGGGAGACATACACTATGTATAATAAAGATATTCAAGTTGAAACGGGTTTTTCCTACATCGAGAAAGGAGGGAAATGACAAAATAACCATAATCCTGGTCTTTATCAAAAAACCACACACCGCACCCCACTTCACATATCCTTAAAAATTAAATTAATTCAAGTGTACCTGTAAGAGCCAGGGACGCTATAAACAAAGTAAACTGTGCCATAAATGGCCCATTAAACCGAATGTTCGGCTAGATACGAGTGACCCTTAATAGTTTATATTGTTGGGAGGCGATACAATTTGAATATTTCATACGGGTCCAGTATGGGGTGAAATGGAATGTCCAGTTTTGGTTTGAGTTAGGTATAAGGAGAGGAATATTTACTTCAGATTGTTTCAGTTAAATAAACTCTAATTATGATAATGAACGCCCTTGAGAAGGACGAAATTTTTTTAAACAAATTACGTTTAAAGACATTTATTTCTCATTCCTAAAAATAAAGTTCCAAGGTTCCTAAGATTTTTCAATTTACGCTTAAATTATGTTAATATTATCACACTTCTTTAAATCTTCTCGTAAATCATTGAACTGAAAAATTATAACCATTTTCTCCCGGTTGATGCTGGCGCCATCTGTCGGTAAAAACTTTAGGTATTCAAGCTACGTCTTGTTGAACTTCTTCATGTAGTTTGTAGTATTTAATATGTTATCAAGAAACTACAACAAATACTCGTATAATACTTTGTAACAGACTTCCATCTAATCTAACTTTCTACTAATAATAAAAACGTGAAACTTTGTTAGGATGGATGGGTGTTTATTACTCTTTCACGCAATAAAAAACTTTTTTCAAAAAAAATTTAACCGCCTTCAAAAACAACCACAGGCTTTGTTTTATTATTTCGATGTCTTTTTGCCACCGACTTCCGAAAGAAAAGTTATTTTGTAGGTTATTTTACCCTTTTTTGTGGTTGTTTTTGAAGGCGGTTAATTTTTTTTTGGAAAAAGGTTTTATTTTACTCTTTTTAGTTTTAATATTCAACCCAAATTCTTGGCAAATACATCATTTTCAACTGAACATGAATTACATGTTCACTAGAATTTTGTAATCCGTAGCACCGGTATTAACATCGCCCATGTTGTGTACATAAAAGAAAATTCCAATAAAATTCCCTATCTCAAAAAATGCTAAACAGAGTTCGATGAAACTTGCAGTATTCCCTAAAGTGAACGATCCCTAGTACAAAAAAAGAACAATTTTGAAAATCGGTCCACAATTGGCGAAGTAATCGCGTAACAAACACGCAAAAAGTAAAGATCATCATGTCATCCAAGTAGGCGAAATTAATAAAAATGCTCACAAAAAAAAAAAGTAATGAACCAAATTTGATGAAATTTTTATGGGACCAAACTGCAAGTATCCTGCATCGAACAAAAAAAGAATCACACTAATCGGACTAGAAACCTCGGAGTAATCGATGTACATACATAAAAAAATAAAAAAAAACATACCGACCGAATTGAGAACCTCCTCCTTTTTTTGAAGTCGGTTAAAAAACAATGAAATGATTTAGACGAAATTTGGTACACAGATAGTTTGTAACTTGGATTAACAAATGGGTTAGTTTTTATCCCAATTTTATGTTCCCGTGGGATCATTTTCGATTTATAGACATTGACCTAGTTTGAAACCTGAAAAAAGTACTGTTCATGAGGAAATTATCAATCAACTCAGAACGGTGACTGAAAATCGAACAGTGCGCTTTAATTACAGGCGTCATAAACAGGTAAAATGGTCCAGAATAACTGTGTTCAAAGTTCGCCCGTATTTGTAAGAGGATAAAACCCAATAATTGTTATACCAAGAATGGTCTAAACAGGTGCAAGCGCAATTAATAGGATGTAAAATGATAATAAACGGCTAGAAATGGGGTCAGGTTTATGGAAAATAAATTGAATAGGAGCAGCCTATGCCCCGTTTATATTGCCAATAAAAGGTCGTGTGGTGGTTATTAGGTACACACGGCTTCACATCAAGATGAAAGAACCAGATTATCTTGACCTCTTTAAGTATGACCTTTCCATACAATGAACAGTCAGCTTATACTGGTTCTGTAATGCTTGATGTCAGTCGCATTGCAGGTCAAAGTTTAGCCGCAGGAGTCAATTTTCAAGGTAACGTCTGTGTTTAGAAGACATTAATGGCAATTGTTCTCAATGATTTTTGTGTTTTACGACTACCTTACTAAGGTTTACCGTAGTAGCTGTGTGTACTGCAGCGGCAAACTAATGGATTTTTCAATATTTAATCGTATACCAGTAAATAAAAAATATCGTAATTAGTCACTTTTAATTCCGTTAGTAGACAGTTCAAAATCGAACCCGGTCTTTACAAACGGGCAGTTTTTTCATTAAAAAAACGAACTATTTAACGTTTTAACAAACCCCAAAATTTATTGATTTGATTGCTAATAGCAATTCAAATGGAAGATTATAATGCTATTAGTCTAGCCTTTTCTCAACATAGTCGGGAAAGGCTAGACAGATTACGATGAACGAAATTATGAAGCGACTATTGGAAATGTACTTAGGTATTTGATCCAACATCAGTAACAGTCATGAACCGCAGATGATCATCCATCATCGCACTTGCAACGCACGTGCCGAAATATCAAAAACTCAAAACCAATTAAAATCAGTGGTATATAACTAGTTGCTTAAATATCAGTGTAAGTGACCAAATCATGTTATAAATTAGTCATAAACTATAAACACAAAAATATGTAGGTAACTCTATTCTTCAATAAACCCTCAAAATTTTCTCAGCAAGGTGTTCAAATAGAAAGTGAATTATCTGCAAATCCTCGGGAGCCGCTGACATTATCCTTTAAGACTTGCAACACATTGTCGCTTCCGTTCGCCGCGATCTGTAATGTAATAACGTTGCAGAATATCCTCCTATGAGATGAGAAGATGATGCGAACAAAATGGCGTTCGTAGGTGAAGGATGGTATTATCTTGTTTGCATATTTTTGTAGAGAGATTTTCTGAAATTGGCTTGAAAACTAATAGAACTAGCAAAACTGGTGCGATAATTTGTTTTCATTTGCATTTTTTTATAATTTCCAGTTTTTCTAATAGTAATTAACATATCATCTAACTGGTTCGTAGAGGTTAGAAAAGTAGTAGACGAAACAGTACAGAAAAGGCTCGATAAAATGCTGATGAATTTGTACATAAGCCTTTTTTCTGAAACTTTTTTAAACCTAGCTAGAACTACACTTTATTTTAGATCGCTTCTTTGTCAATTAGGTACACGAAGAGGCACGTCATCAAGAGGAATTGAGGACGCGAGGATATGATGGAAGGCCTTTACCTATCAGATGGACAAATAATTACTTTAACTGTAACATCAACGGTACTTTCACAGTTAGTCTTGTGAGTTGAACTGGTAGCACTATAATTTTGTAGTATTTAACAATTCCAAAGTGCCTGTAACTGGTCTAAGTGATTCAAATGCTTTTGATTTAATTTTTCGGAATCAGATTTCTATTTGGTTTATCCATAATGTTCAGCAAGAATGACACATAATTTTATTAACAGCATGTCTCTTTCTCTTCCACCAATCTATCATACAAAATTGTAAATAAAGTGCTCTTTATTGAAAAAAAGCAACGAGTCATTAAGTAAGGATCCATTTTCACCACTACAGCTGTGGATCCCTAAAAAAACATTAGTTACAGATCGTGGCATCAAAGAGAAAACCAATATATATGGCAGCTAGTGTTGTTATTTAATATCCCGGGAAATATGCAGCAAAAAACACGGGACTGGAATTAAAAATGAATACGTGCGTATTTTTTATTCAGGATTGCAATAGGTATTTAATTTAAACAACGTGGCTCAGAGAAATGTTTGAACATGCAAATTGTTTTCTTTTTTTTTGTATTTTAAGTTTAATAAAAATATTTTAAATTTATTTTCGATGGAACTTTGAGCATTTCAACCGGTTTATTTATTGTGAGATAATAAGATAATGCACAATTTCACTAAGCCTAGGCTACACTGCTGCGGAGCGAGACGGAGTGGGAAGCGGTCGCCACATTCTGCGAGGCAGTAATGCTCGTGAAAGAGGTGGCGGGCCGCGAAAGAGAGAGGACAGTGTCCTCCCTACGCCCCAGCCGCAGTGGTGTACGCCCACGGCGTCGTACTTCGCAAGACGATCTCCGGCCACCGTAGGCGCGGGCATGCGGACAGCGAGTAAAGGGCAACTCGCTGTCCGACCATGGACCATGCCCGGGTCGACGGCGCGTCGTGTTCCACGCGCGCCTCAAAGAGCTGTTAGCAAAATGACGGGGCCCCCTCTCAGAGGGCCAAAGCCTGCCGGGGTCGCGGGACTTATTTCTATTACCGTGACCCCGGAACATAAAGGGCTACTGAAGGACATCGTGGATTTTAGTCAGTACAAGTCTGACAGTACCTCCCGCCCTGCCCGGGTGGGAGGTCTCATTTGATGATTTTACCACGTAAAAAAAAAAAAAGCCTAGGCTACACCGAATGAAGGTCGTGATTGAATTTAATTTATTTCCTTTATTCATTTTTTTACCTTATTGATCTACATTTTAAATATTTTTACAAAAACAAAAAAAATAAATAAAAACATTTAAAAATATAAATAATAGTGGCCCACCGGTATCGGGAACAGGGTCCGGCATTCAGGGCTCCAAAGTAAGGAATCTCCTCCCCCGAACAATGCGCGCCGTGCTGTCCAGAAGAACTGCTCTCTGAATCTGGCCCTTGATCCAGCTGCCTAACGAGAGCCTCCTGAGATGTTGGTCGAGGCTCTTGGCGATTAAGCCATGGGCCAATATTATTATATAATTATTATAAATTTAATTATTTATTGAATTTTCCAATAATCTATTTTAAAGTTTGAGTAAAGATAGAAAGTTGAAATGTTGTAATGATAAAAATGGTAAATATCCCAAGGCTGCCGGTAGAGACTTCATGAGGAAAACTTAAGACCGGGCTCAATGGCGTACGTTGTGAGAGACCTATGTCCAGCAGTGGGCGGATACAGGCTGATGATGATGATGATTATGTTAGTTCAATAGTCATGGCTAATATTCCTAAGCAGCATTACCTACTCCAAAGATTTTCTCTGTTTATTTTCATAATAGTCGATAAATATGTAAAATAAACAAAACCAGTCCGTATCAAGTAGCGATTAGTCCGCTTTCCCAGTCATTACAGTCAATTTCAATAGTAAATGCATACAGCTGGGACCAATTACTTCAATAACATGTTTGTGGAGATCGATACATCGTGTGAAGCGTCAGGTCGTGTGTTACAAACAATATTAAGCTATCTATTTTTGAAATAGTTGAATTATAGACTGAGATGTTGTTGTAAATACTGTTTTAGAATCCGGGATCGTCGCATTGCTCATCACTTCACTATCACTAACCGTTGCCAAAAACGATATCTTGGAACGTTACTACAATTAACGTAATAGTTCTGACTGACTTAATTAGATCCTTACGCAGTTTTTTCTCCTGCCCGTACGGGGTAGGAGAAAAATCTGCGCAAGGATTTGTCTTATTCAACGTGAATTTAGGCAAAGTAATCTGACTTAACTAACGCCTTATCATGAATTTACAATTTTTGTGATGTAAAGTAAACTGGAACTTTGAAATTAGTTTCAAGAAAAATAGTAGATTGTTATACAAGGGTGGAAAGAAATCAATTCCCGTACGAGGTATTTAGACGCACGAGCGAAGCGAGGGCGGCTATAGTCCGAGTGGGAATTGATGACTTTCACCCGTGTTAAACACTCTACTTTTCATCTATCTATCTATACATATAATAAAACTGTAGAAAAGATATTTTTGTACATTAAAAAAAAACTCAAAAAATATAGCCAGGGTATTAAAGGACAACCAATAGAACACATTTCTAGCATTTTTAGAATTTTTGTCTGTTTGTCTGTATGTCTGTTTGTATGTTTATTTGTCCAGGTATCACGTAAAATGTACGAAATAAATGTAGATAACTTTTATACACAACGATTAAGCGTAACTTGGAGAGGAATTTAGTTTTTGTTTCATTGGAATCGGTTCAGTCTATCAAAAGAAATTTGAATTTAAAGTGTTTCAGGAGTAAAATTACGGGTGCACTTTGGTCTCACACATTGATTTCGTACGTCAGTCGCGCGATCTAACTTCGAATAGAAAAACTACATTATTCAAATAAATACATATTTCAACGCACGGCAGATGGCGTTAAAAGAAAACCTGGAATAGACGTGTTTATGTTGAAAAACATTATGTATTTTGTTTCATCGTAATCGGTTCACATAATATGAATGGACTGGAATAGAGCGGAGTGGAGTGGAGCGGAGCGGAGTGGAGGGGAGGGGGAGTGGAGGGAGGGGAGTGGGGCGGAGGGGAGTGGAACGGAAGGGAGTGGAGTGGAGTGAAGTGGAGTGCATAGAGCGGGCATTAGGAAAAATAGTTCTACATAAACCTGGAATAGAAGTGTCAAATATTCTTGATAAATCTTAGAAAATTCTAAATACAGAGTTTATATGAAAAACGTGGCCAGAATTAAGCGCTTCGAACTAAAAAAATACATTGTTCGATTCCGACATCCACGCGAACGAAGTCGCGGGCACAGCTAGTTTCAAATATAAGGAAAGTAAAAAATAGTATTTTTTCTAAAATATTTATTGATAGTAACAAAATGAGTAGTACCTAAGTAAGTATTTAAAAGTCTTTTTAATTTAAATTTCAAATATGGAACACACCGCCCGCGTCACCGCCGCTGGCCATCCCGCTTTAATAGTTTTTTTTTTCTTAATTCAAATTGGCCGTATACACTCACAAGACCGCAGCATTTTTTTTTAATCGATATTTTTCTTAATTATGTAATATAGATGGAAATCCGGCTTGCCCGGACCTCTGTTGCGGCAGTCGCTCCCTCTATATTATCGCCCTGAGATCGCGCCGGAACTCTTCCCGCCGCACTAAACTTGTCGAGGCACGGTTTCAGTTTATAGGTTTTTCTAAGGAGGTTTAGTAACTACATAATACACCACATGACACTGGCCGAAAATAAAGAGAAAAAATAAAAACTTCTCAACATGTCATCCGATGTCAAAAATGGCGGCTGCGATCTGTCTGGTCAGAAAATCATTAGAAATTTGCAAAATACTCGACAATCTGAATTTTGCGGATATATGTTGTCGATTCGAAATCATTATTTTTTAATGTTTTATTATTCAGGTTAGCTTTCAATCGAGTCTAACGTAGCCCTGCACGAAATTATTAATATAGAAAATTATAGCCGACTAAATAACCAATTTTAGTTCTATTTTTAAAATTCATTCCCGCCCTAGGGAGGGAAGCAATTACTATGAATCTTTCCCGCCCAAGGGAGGGAAGCATCGTTTTCAACCCACTGCTCTGATCAAACAAACACTACTTTCCGAGTATGAGAAATGAAAAATTAATTCCTTCTTCGCACACTAGAGGCGCTGTTGCATTTACCCATACAATAAAGACAGTCAATACTTCCAGTGAGCTGTAAATAAATTACTGAAATCTTGTGACAAGGCCTCTGAGTAGCTTAAATTACTGAATAGTGATTAATTAAAACTCATGATTAATTAAATTTTCGCTCTGCCGTTTCTTTTTACATCATAAATCCTAGAATCTTTTGCAATCAAGCGAATTCGACAGACCAATCCATCTCATTCCTCATAACTTTAACTTATGACCTATCAAATCGTAATTTTCTTCGTCTCAAAGTTAATAAAAGTGTAAGATTTAACCCCTCTCAGACTGGGGTCGGACGGACCCCGACACATCCATCAGTCGTAAAACAAGAGGATTTATAATTTTCTTGGAGTAGGTACATTTTGACACCAGTGTGTATTTAATGAGTTTTTGACCAACGCAAATGGCAAAATAATAATTATGTAAGTTTAATATAATTATAAGCTTTTCACTTTTTTGCTCAGAACAGTATTTATAGCAAAATTGCATTGGAAAAGTGTCGAAAATAGTACAATTCTATTATAACTAAAATTGACATATAATTTTCTGCTTTATAATAATACATTTTTTCAAGAAAATTCATTTCATTCTACCCTAAAACTAACAATAGAAATTAGATTTACAATATTAGTTTACAAAAGCAAAATAAAACTCAATCATACCACATTATTATTAAAAGGTTCTAGATTGATCATCAATCATTTACGTGAAACTGAGTTTTTAAGATAAACACGTTTCTGAAATAAATATTTTGATCGATCGTTTCGCATTTTATTTTGGCAAGAGAAACGTTGCCAAATAATTTAACTGGATGAGACATGCAGTGATATCTTAATTAGGTAAGATACCTGGTCTACTTCAAAAAGATCAAGGGTCCTACCGGGTGGTAAGGAGGAGGAAGGTGGGAACAGATATAGAACTAGACGACTTAAATAACCCTGACTCTGTTTCCCACAGCAGAACTACTCATGGTAGGCCACCAGGGGTGCTATTCTCTAATGATGCAGCATTGTATTAGCGCGGCCCCAGCTACGAATGTACAGTTTGTCTCTAATAGAGTTGCAACCTTTAATTCTACAGCATAAAGTTGGAAATCTATTTTCCTGTCTGAAACACTATAAACATTGTAGTGGTGCTGGTGGTCTGATCCCGTTAAAATGTAATTGAACTATAGATACAAGATTAATGAAAAATTAGCCAACGATAACAAAACATTCACAGCTCACTAAGTACACACATAACTAACAATCTCTCCTCAAGTGATGTTAGTCCACGGAACACGCGCGATCGTGTCGGGCGCACTCCACTTGAGCTTGAGTTGAGCACAATTAATAGTGTCTTAAGAGTCCTTGAGCTACTGTAATTATAACACCTTTGTGGTAAAGGTACGGTTAATTTATTGCTTCTGGCATAATTTAATAGGCTGCAGTTTCTTGTTGAGGAGCTCGTGGCTTGGCAGGTCAAGCTTCAAGATATAGCGCTGCGCTTACCGAGGTTGGTCTGTGGATGGGTTAGCCTTTATCATAGCGAGTTTCCTCGGTACCTGGGAAAGTACGTAAAGCCGTTGCTCCCGGCTTCCATTTTGTAGATCTTTGACAATCGTTACTGTTACCCGCTCGAAAGTGTGACAACCAATCTTATTAAGAGGTATCGTAATACCTCATTACTGGATTGTGGAGTTTAGATAGGTAGTCACCTGATGTAAAATAATATACTCATATTCAGCTAAATCCGGTTCGACTAATAGCCAATCAGACCAAGAGGAGCTTTGGCTTGGCTATCGCTTAGGAGAATACCTAAGCGATAGCCAAGCCAAAGTCAGTGCTTGGTGACGTCAATAATTACTGACGTTTGACGTCGCCCAGCACTGACTTTGGCTTGGCTATCGCTTAGGTACGACTATTTACTTGGGCTAAAGACTTTTTCTTCTTCTTCATAATTTATTAAAAGAACAGGCTTCTATGTTTAGATTCAAGATACGTAATCCGAATTTATAGATAAGCAATCAGCCTATCGCAACTCTCGCTGTGTGGTGGAGTCGCCGCTGCCGCGCCGATGAAGTGAAGTGCGCTCGTCATCGAGAGCTCGTCAGCGCTTTTGTAGGCTTATGAAAAGCCATACAGTACCAAGTTACTAAAAGAATGAGGAATATTTTAGGATCAAAACTAATTCACGTGGGCTGTGTCCTTTTAGTAGGAACAATATGGACTGATTACGCTAAAGGTAATTTGATTAAACCCAAAGTCAGTTTATAGATAATCTTCCAATAAATAACAGAACTCTACGGGGACTTCATATTGTTTTTTTTTCGGTCTACATTAGGTCTAACTTGAATCGTTACGTTTAAAACTTAGAAACACCCAGTCAGAAAATAAAAATATCTTCAAAGATTTTCTATTTTTAAAATAAAAAATTTCACACGCAGTGACTCGAAAATGCTAGTAGCCTTACCTAAATTAACCTGTGATACAAAAGCGATAATTAGAAACCGTCACAGGTATGTCTCGCTAGCATAAATTGAATAGCTTTAATTAATTCTCAACTGGCTTCGCTAGGCGGATTAAGTGCCTAATTCTTGTTTGATGGTTCGCATAAAGGGGCCATTGTCTTGATTGCCGAGAAGGCTTTGAAGGGCGTTTAAACTAATAAATTGTGCTTCAGTGGTAATCACTTTCTTTACACACGTCTTGAATGTCGTTAAAATATTTGAGCTTTAGAAGTGAATAATTGAATTTACGTACCTTTTATCAGATGATGCAAAAGACATAGGCTATTTTCTACTCCAACAATGTCACATCATCATCATCAGCCATAAGACTTTTATGATGAACTTGCATCCATCGACTGAAAGTGGCCAATGCATGCACCCTTCACCCCAAATTATGATTACCAATGAAACGTTATGGAAAAAATGTTAAATGCTTGCAATGATTACTAACTAAATCACAAATTGAAATTGCGCTAAAAAATTTGCAATTCTCTGCTTATACACCGTCAGGTGTTAACCACTCGTAACGTCAGAAGCAAGTAAAAACTGTACTTGCTCGTGTCATTTTGCCAAGTGTCGCCTATTTCTCAATTTTGGTTTACGTCACAAAAGATAAAATACGTGTCAAATAATAATTGTTAATCTTACTGGCCCAGTATCGTGAAAGGTGGAAGGAGTGGAGGGAGGCCTTTGCCCAGGAGTGGGACAGAGCAAGAAAAATAAATCTATCTGGTGAACTAATTAGATTTAGATTTGTTTTTTTTTCAGTTATCTAACCTATTACCTCTTTGATTCCTTTCTTTGTCCCTGAAAGGCGTATTTGGGATAAAAGTTTGATGGAACTTCGTTATTTTTGCGATCCTTTCTGAATAGCAAAATATAACTTAATAAGGACGAAAAAAAAGAAATACTTAACTCAAACAAGGTAAGTTCTACCGAGATTACTTTCCACAAAGTGGATAAACACAAAGCCAAGTCATCTCATTTTCCTCCTACCTTTGAACGAATACCCTTACATTGTATTTCAAAGCAAACAACTATAAAAATAGATCTTCCTTTACCTTCTCGTTTTAATAGTTTGGCTTCAGTTCATGTTTCACAACGAACGCCCATTTTGTTAAGAGTTCAAAGATAAGCCTCTCAAATGGTTTCTGCTGTACTTTAAAAAGCACAACCCATTTTTAACTCTACAACTTCTATTCAAGATTGAAAATTCGTTGACTCAAATTCTGAGAAATATTTTCATGTGTTGCTACGGGAATTTAGACTTTATAGTGTGGTAATAAGGGACAGTGAAGGAGTTATTTATAAATGATGTGCCCAGAAGCAGGTTGGCGGAAGGATTTGGAACTTTTTCATTGAAACATGGAGCGAGGACGCCAATGCTTCAGTTATCAGACGTGTGTAGTTGATATCAACATATAGTGTGTTTTCTTTTGAAAATGCAGTTGACATAAGGAGCATATTTAGAACAAAAGAAAACTGGACTGAATTAATCAGTAGGTTAAAAAACACGCTGCCTCGAGAAGTCGAGGCGTGGCGGGAAGAGCTCCGGCGCGAGCTCAGGGTAGTATGGATTGGACGACTGTCGCAACCGACGGCCGGGCACGCCGCAATCGCGGCGGTAAGACCCCTCTTTGAGGAGTGGCTGGAGAGACGTCACGGCGTCCTGACCTATCGCATGACGCAGGTCCTCACCGGACACGGAAGTTTCGGGAGGTACCTGTGGCTGATGGGAAAGGAGGAAACGCCGGGGTGTCACCACTGCGAAGATCGCCCGGAGGACACAGTAGAGCATACGATGCAAGACTGCCCAGCTTGGGCAGAGCACCGACGTGTCCTCACGGCGGCGATAGGCGGAGACCTCTCGCGCCCGGCATTGGTTTCGGCCATGCTGCGGAGCGAGACGGAGTGGGAAGCGGTCGCCGCCTTCTGCGAGGCAGTAATGCTCGTGAAGGAGGCGGCGGGCCGCGAGAGAGAGAGGACAGCGTCCTCCCTCCGCCCCAACCGCAGTGGTGTACGCCCACGGCGCCGTACGTCGCAAGACGATCTCCGGCCACCGTAGGCGCGGGCATGCGGACAGCGAGTAAAGGGCAACTCGCTGTCCGACCATGAACCATGCCCGGGTCGACGGCGCGTCGTGTTCCACGCGCGCCTCAAAGAGCTGTCAGCAAAATGACGGGGCCCCCTCTCAGAGGGCCAAAGCCTGCCGGGGTCGCGGGATTTATTTCTATTACCGTGACCCCGGAACATAAAGGGCTACTGAAGGACACCGTGGATTTTAGTCAGTACAAGTCTGACAGTACCTCCCGCCCTGCCCGGGGTTGGAGGTCTCATTTGATGATTTTACCACGATAAAAAAAAAAAGGTTAAAAAACAGAACATTGACGATCACAATAAAATTATTTTGCCATTTCTATGAGAAACGAATTGAGACTCTGCGGCGGCGGCGTGTCAAAAATGTCGAATAAAAACGCGACCACTTCGAATTTTGTTGAGTGAATATAACAATTTAATAAATGATAATGAGTACATAACATACGAGCTTAATCTCAACAAACACCTGAAAATACCTTCATATAGTATAGCTAATGACCGACTCGAATACATTTTTAATAAGAAAACAGCATCAAAATCAGTAAATTCGTTTGGACGTTACGATGTCACTTACGAGTACTTTATGCATCTGGGGTTGAAAATGCCCCCCTAAAAGTTTACTTCAATAAGGTAGGAAGTTCCCACCCATTATGAAAAATAACTGTTTGCAAAGACGGCCCAAAACTGAAATTAGTTCCTCAGGAAGATTAGACTATCATAACAAGTCCATTATCTTCTTCGTAATGGTCAGATAACAATCACAAACACATAAAAACAACGACAGACGTTTTAAAATCTAATAAAAGGAGCGATTTACGATTAAAACAGTCGTTGTACTATTAAAAGGACACTGGAACCGGTTAATTTTGATCGTTTGTTTTTAGGTTGGCTGCCATCCTTTTGAAATGGGTTGTTGTAAGTTTGCCACAGTTTTTTAAACCTCATATACATTGAAGATTAATTCGCCTTGAAGCCCGAAGATTGATTTTGTTATTGTAGCCACATAATATCTTCATTACACATATTTTTTACTGAAGTCGGCGGAGCCAACACCTCCAGGATCCTGTTCTCCTAGTACTTTCTGTTCAGATTTCACATTGTGTCCGTTTTCTGTAGTTTTGTGATGGGTTTTAGTTAATGTTCTGCTATCAATGCGGAAAAAAGAAATGGGGCGAATTTACAATAAACAAAATTCCAAATAAAAAAACTGTGGCTAATTTACATTCTTTTTTCGTGGCGAATAAAATTTGTGGCAAACTTAAAACAACCCGTTGGAATAACCTAAGGTTTGAACTTTGTTTAATGAGGGGGTGATTAAAACAGTATTTCGTTGGTTTAAATTTTAAGTTATATTAATAGCATATCTAAGGGATTTGCAGGAGGTAGATATCATAAACTATGTGGAAACTCGACATTTGCTAGAGCCGTAACCCGGCTTAAGCCGTTAGTACCAAAGTTAGTTTTGTAACAGAACGAACATGTATGAATCATGACAAAACTAAGTTTTTTAAGGATTATTTTTTTTTTTTTAAATACCGACCGAATTGAGAACCTCCTCCTTTTTTTGAAGTCGGTTAAAAACGAACGTGTTATTTACTGTGGTCATGAAGTGTGATGCGCATACATCCCGAGCCTTGTCGTTGATCGGACGGCGAGCTACCCATTTCTCGACTTCCGCAAGCCGCACATGGAAGGTCTGACACCCTGAGCATCTCCTATAATATAGTTCCGTCTGAATAAGTTACCCTGGCGCTAGATGAGTTTAGTACATCAAAGTTCAGAATGCATACAGAAATTAACTTTAGAGTCGGAATTTAAAAAATCGTCGAGCAACTCTTCGGAGGAGGATACACTAATAATATGTTGCAGATGAAGATTAACAACGAAAATCAAAGACACTTGGCACAACAAACCACCGCATCATAAACAACACAAATTCATTATTAAAACCAACCGTTGATACAACACAGATGACAAAACAACTGGCTATGAGCCAGCCATTGTCCAAGCTCACTTACCGGATAGCAATACGACACAATAAAACTTTAAGTCACACAATACCAGATAACAGTAAGAACATCCACTTTACAGACAACTGGGGATAAAGATGCTGAATGTCTTTCTGATTTTGTAGTAATATTATATCAACCAAAAAGATGAAGATAGAAGATGGAAGAGGGCTGGAATGTTGTAAAAAGCTAGTTGGAGAGGTAGGACAAAGATGAAGAGGATCTATCTAATAAATGAGGAGGACAAGAGGAGATGACCTTCTACTTAGTCTGTGAGGAAAGATGGCTGTAAAGATCAAATGGTGATAGGTATTCCACGAAGGGCACCTGCCACAGGCGAAAAATGTTGACCGGGAGCCTTATGTCGAACAGATAAGGTGCAAGTATCTCAGGTGCCATTGTCAGCGTAATTATATTGAATCACACCACACGCCGGTAAACTTGGAGACAAGATGAGGTAATCCTACTATTATAAACGTGAAAGTTTGTATGTATGGATGTTTGTTACTCTTTCACGCAAAAACTACTGAACGGATTTGGCTGAAATTTGGTACACAGATAGTTTATAACCTGGATTAACACATAGGATAGATAGATAGTTTTTATCCCGATTTTATGTTCCCGTGGGATAATTTTCGAGTTGTAGCGGGTGAAACCGCTGGCAGCAGCTATGAAATGATAAAAATCATGCCATTAAATAATTGAACAAAAGGAGCTGCATTCTGCAGCATAATCTATGAGGAGAGAAGAGGCAAGAAGACAATCGGAAGTGCAGGAAAAGAGCCTAGTTCTAATCATATTAAACTGAAATTAAATCTTACTTCTGAAGAAACTTCTGAACCTCACAAACCAAATCCAGAAACTCAAACCAAAACATTAACAAAACCAAGCGACATTAATAAAAAGAAAGAAAGAAAGAAACGGTTTCTTCCCTCCAAACAAAAGCGTCGGGTCTTGAATAAATAGGGCAGTACCCTGTACCAACTGATTTGAGAGGGTGCGTAATTAACTGACGTTAATTTGTCTCGGCTTTGAAAAACTTGGGGTTGAAGTATAAATGTGGCCGTGAATGGGAATGAAAGGGTGTTTCTCTTTTGATTCTGTTTTGGTTGGAGGTAGAAATCTGGGGGTTATTCGGTGTTATGTGTCTGGTTTTATGAACAGGACTTGAGTACACAGACATTGAAAGTGATTTTAAGTACATATTTACGCAATTAGTGCTAAGTATGGAGTAAGGATACAAGTTAAAGGTACCTAAAGACAGTAAAGAAGTGTTTTAGACGTCCAGTGTCGAGATAGGCTTATGGTATTTATAATCATAGTGATTTAGTAGAATTTAACACTTTAAAACTATATAAATTCGCATTATGAGAGCTAGTCCTGATGCTGATTTACGAAAATTCTGTTACAGGTCACCAGTATCCCTGTCTTTTCACTAAAAGATTAAAACAAAGAATAAAAATAATTATGGTAGCAAGACTGTCTTAAATAGGCATTATGGCTCTGAAACGTAAATTGCAAACAAGGAAACAGAATGTAGTTTTAGTCATTCAGAGTCCTTTACGGTCCACTGCACAAGGCTGTAGAAAAAACCTATTAATCAAAATGTTACAATACAATAATATCTTACGGATGGCTTTCAGAAAAAAGACAGATTCGTAAAAACTTATCCGCGAAATGCTCAACTAATTCAGTCTCCGAAAAACAAAGCAGCCATAAACTAAACAAACAAACTGACTTCGTTCTACATTAAGTAGAATATTATTCACACAATCGTGAATAAAAAATGGCATAATTCTAATAAAATATCCAACGCCTCAAAGTTTGCAGATAATCATAAGTTTGCTCCCACCGGGCCGAAGGGAAAAATATTCGGGAGTTAGTATATTCTAGAGAATAACTGAACGTTATCTGGCAAACCTATCGGAATTCGTTTCTGTTTTATTATTCTTTCACGTTTATTCGATAAAAAAATAGGATTATTTTTAAAACTTTTTGTTTCAAAGTTTTGAAGGTTCTGTTACCATGTTGAATAATACTCTACCAACCTGGGAATATCTGTTAGTATTAAAATAGGTTAAAATAGGAAACGGCTTCCTGTATTATAACCTAATTGCCAGTTTCTGACATCTCAAGATCGTAATTCGTAAACTCTCAACAGAGGAAACCTGTGTCCCAGCAATCGCAACCCGAAAATGGTGTTCTGACCCTATTTTGAAACTCATGAAGCACATAAGGACCGATCTTGCGGTTTTAAGCCGCTCTTGCCGAGGTTGATCTGTGGATGGGTGACCATCTGTCATAGCGAGTTTCCTCTATGCCTCGAAAATTACGTAAAACTGTTCGTCCCGGCTGTTATTTGTAGATCTTTGACAGTCGTTACTATAATTAGTCAGAAGCTCTAATGTCTGACAACCAGTATTACCCTGGGGTATCGTTTTACCCAGTTACTGGGTTGTGAAGGTCCGATAGGCAGTCGCTCCATGTAAAATTCAGCCGCATTTGGTACGACTGGCCCCGACCCCAATATAGTTGGGAAGAGGCTAGGCAGTTGATAAAGCACATAAGAAAAACACCCGAACTATCACTACACAATCTATCAAAAGTAAAGCCTTATTGCAAACTTTTTCCGAACAAAAAAAATGTCTAAAAACACCGATCATTATGTTAGCATCGAAGGCAAAGAACATTGACAAATTGAATCCGGAAGACGGTCCGGACACGGCTGTCCGGAAAAAATATCATGCTTAACTCTTTTGACGGGTGGTTCTCGACAAGGTAACGCTTTTCGTATTGTAATCGTGTTGGTCTGTAGTGAGCTCTTGGACGACTTTAGATTTTATTCCGGGCATTTTTTATTTTGGGAATTGGATGGAAGGGATTTTTTTCTTAACGAGTATGTAGGAGTTTTAAGAATAACTTCAAGGAATCTCTTTAATGAAGACATTTCAACAACGATGTTGAAATTTTAAGTTAACCCGTACTTGTCTAGGCCAGTCCGTAGATGGATAACTATTTATTTTACATAATTATCATGTTTTAGAAGTGCCTTAGAAATCGCGTTAAGTCTTTGCTCCGGGCTGTCAGTGGCCTGAAAGGATGAACTAGTATTTTTTTTTAATTCAGGTAAAATCATTAAATAAGTCCTCCCACCCAGAGCCAGGATGGGACGAGAGGGACTGTCAGACTTTTGACTAAATTCCACGGTGATCCTTTACGTTCCAGGGTCACGGTCATCTGAAAAAGTCCCCCAACCCCAGAAGGCATTAAGAGGAACCCTGTCAAATTGCTGACAGCTCTTACGTCGACCCGGGCATGGTCTCTGATCGGACGACGAGTTACCTATTACTCGCATCCCGCGACAACAAATCTTGGTTTATCTGATAACCAACATTAATATAGTAGCGGATAAGTTAGGTAGATAAAAAGTGACTACCGTTTCATAAAACAAAGGCAGGTAGTTTCTTGCCAAACTAATTAAAAAATGAATCTATTTCGGTAATACTTTTAGTTTTCACAAAATCTTATTAAAATTTTAAACAAGCCAGGTAAATAGTTCATTAACAATCTCAAAACTGCTCTGACTTAAGTTTTTGCAATCAACTGGGAATTAGATTTACCTTTGCAGCTGAACTTGCTTGTCTCCCACTTAATAGCATTGCCGACGACTGGCTGTCGAGACAGCCAATTATGAGTTAATTCTCCTTTCTTTTGGTATTAATTGCTGTGTTTTACCACGATTGAAATGTGTATTTTAATAAAGCTATTTGTTACAGAGAAGTGTACTTTATAATAATAATAATTTAGGAAAATTACCTCGTCAATCCACATAAAATACACGCCAAACTTTGCTTGCTTTGATTTCGACTCGTAAATGTAGCTGAAATCCAGCCTACTAGCTAAGATTCACTTTTCGAAAATGATAATTTCGTTTATTAGACATAGGCAATATACAAAAATATATGAATTTATGAAAAATATTTATTCACAATGTTTACCTACGCCGTTTTCAGAGTAGTGGTAATCACATAAAATACACAAAGTAATGCGCTTAACTGGCTCTGAATTCACTACCTATCCAGCCAATTACCACTGGAACACCACTTGACTGAAAGAATCATAATCTTCAAAATAACTGAATCATAAACATCAGAATGACTTTTTCTGTTTTTTTTTTGGTTCCTACACCTTTATGAACTTGGCAGGTTGTATTGGTGATTTTGATGATTATGATTCTGTAACTACATATGTCTTACAGCCGCGAATAATATTTTAATCAACATACAACATAGCACTGGCCTGCAAATTGCAAAAAACGCAAGAAATTTTTAATTTCGCGGGCTGGTTGGAGCATTCCCCTTAAACGCAAACGGTTTTCTCGTAGTATAATTTCGGCATTAACTGAAGAAGTTTGTATCATCGCATAATAGTTTATTCAGAAGATTGCTACATAAACCTTAACTCTCAAACCCCATCATATTGAGCATCATCCAATATAACAAACGTAACTATAATCATGAAAATTCACATCACAGCAAAAAAACAAGACAACCGCCAAGCAATCACCCCCATCACCCCCATTGCCCTTTATGACATCATATACAAGTGTTGTTAACACGGGTATTATCGGCGTATGTTTCCCCTTGATATCCCAATACCCCAAGTTCTTCCCCAATGGGAGATTCCCGATATTACACAAATATACGCGTGTTTGTTATCGTGTCATATCAGCTGATTGACGAACGAAGTCTAACGGCGCCAGATATTTCGGAAAATTTCTTCAATTTGACTTTTATTTATTTATTCAATAGTTAATGTACGCACATAATAATATAAACAGGTAAAAAGGGAACTGTAAAGTGCGGACAAGGTTACGGTTAGAAATATAAACAGTTTTGTTTTTTTTTGCGGAAATAACTGACAAGGTCTGACCTTTATATGCCTGTGAAAAGTTTTATAACTCTGCAAACATGTCATTCTATCAGCCTTTTCCCTTATAAGTTAACTGGCTGAGTTCCACCAAAATAACATTCTTAAATTTCCTAAGCCTGAGATTATCGGGCACGCCGCAATAGCGGCGGTAAGACCCCTCTTTGTGGAGTGGTTGGAGAGACGTCACGGCCTCCTTACCTACCGCATGACGCAGGTCCTCACCGGACACGGAAGTTTCGGGAGGTACCTGTGTCTGATGGGTTAGGAGGAAACCCAGGCGTTTCCTCCTTACCCATTTATATTGCCACTGCGAAGATCGCCCGGAGGACACAGTAGAGCATACGGTGCAAGACTGCCCAGCTTAGGCAGGGCACCGACGTGTCCTCACGGCGGCGGCGGCGATAGGCGGAGACCTCTCGCGCCCCGCATTGGTTTCGGCCATGCTGCGGAGCGAGACGGAGTGGGAAGCGGTCGCCACCTTCTGCGAGGCAGTAATGCTCGTGAAGGAGATGGCGGGCCGCGAGAGAGAGAGGACACCATCCTCCCTCCGCCCCAACCGCAGTGGTACACGCCCACGGCGTCGGACGTCAGCAGGCGATCTCCGGCCACGGTAGGCGCGGGCATGCGGACAGCGAGTAAAGGGCAACTCGCTGTCCGACCATGGACCATGCCCGGGTCGACGGCGCGTCGTGTTCCACGCGCGCCTCAAAGAGCTGTCAGCAAATGACGGGGCCCCCTCACAAAGGGCCAAAGCCTGCCGGGGTCGCGGGACTTATTTCCATCACCGTGACCCCGGAATATAATGGGCTATTGAAGAACACCGTGGATTTTAGTCAGTACAAGTCTGACAGTACCTCGCCCGGGGTAGGAGGTCTCATTTGATGATTTTACCACGATAAAAAAAAAAAGCCTGAGATTATATTTATAGACTAGGACTGTCTATAAATATAATCTCAAGATTTTTTTTTATCAAATATGACATTATATTACTGTCGATAGCATTCGATGCATTACATTCAAAACAGTATGTTATAGTCAATAAAGTATGAAAATGTATCTTTTGATCTTAAAAAAAGTCTATAATTATTTATAGGCTTGTCTAATCCAATCACGATTGATTTCAGCAGTTGGACGGACACATAAGGAGTTGAGATTTTAGTCTGAACACAAAACAAGTTCCAAATGACAATAAACCAGCTTATTGTTATATTCAAAAGCTTAAACAGCAGCAAATCCATCTGTCTTAAGATGCAGGCAATTTACAAATCTTAGTTGCTTTGCTTCGCTAATTCCACAGTTTTATCGAAGCAACGTGAGACTCGGCTGAAAGGAGATTGTTGTTCTCGTTAATCATATTTGGAGCTGTCAAATGCAAAGCTTCATGAAAAGAGCTTTTGAATCTTTGAATGCCTTGATTTTTTTATCGTCTGGTGACTTTACGGACTAGGTTACTTATCGGGCAGGTATTGTTTGTCGTGCTTAAAATAAAATTCAAGTTGATTTTTTTCATAGCTTATTAAAATCTTATCAAGACTTAGTTAAAAGTTCACAACTAAATAAAAGTACACAACTTCTTACCATAATAACGAAGGTGCATTAAAGGCGAGTTGATTGATTAGTATCGCTACGCAAAGTATATTTTGCAAAAAAACTATAATTTTATGATATAAAGTTATTGTATATTTTCACTTATTGTAAGTTAAACTCAAGAAACTAGCCGTATAGTGCTGTAAAAAGTAGGCTTCCACAATTCGAACAAATTACAAAAAGCTGCCCTTTGCGCGCTAAAAGTTTTTGTCATGATACTTTTTCTTAGACAAGAATCAAACACAAAGCAAAGTTACTTTCAAAATACAATATCCAGATAATGGGTAACTGTCAAAAGAAACCAACAACATAATGGCCAAATAATTTGACAGGAGATTTTGCGAACGTTGTAAAACGGGCAAATACACACCGTTTTTGTACACCCATAATACCCCAGTAAATTTTCCCAATCATAACTCAATTTTCAGGCTGAAAGCCGTTGTGATTATGATAATAACTCGAGCACACTCACCGCTTTGTGACCGCATCAGCCGCATCCACCGGACCAGTGAATCTGAAACCGCGAGAGCACACATCAACAGTCAGACACGACTTATCATTTGATTTGTTATTGTGAATCCATACTGGGATGCTGGTGGACTATTTTTGTGTAATTACTGTACAGGGTGTACTTGGAAGTGTTGATTAAATATAAAACATTTTCAAAAAAAAGGAAATAGTAAAATAACCTACAAAATAACTTTTCTTTCGGAAGTCGGTGGCTTTTGCTTTATTTCATTGTCTTTTTTGCCACCGACTGTGTATAGTATAAGGTGTCGTTCCTTCCTACGGTCTGGTCAACTAAATAATAAATCTTCATAAAACAAGAGAACGTAATTATAAACCCAGACAGAGCAACATACAAGGTCCAGTAATAAATAATGGTAATAACACCATCCGTCATCTTTATCCAATTTGTGTCTAAATTGCATCACGGGACAAAATACAAAGTGCTAAAATTATTCTGTAGACCAAATTGGCGAATTAGCTTTGTGCTGCTTTCCGGCAACTTCAACTCTAATCTAGACCAAATCTTCAGAAAAATCGAGAGTACATCAAAATAACAATTATCGCATTTTGATAGTCATGTCTAAAGGCATTAATGGCGAGGCAAGGCATCCTTATGTATCATGACTAAAAAGCCTAAAGGATACCATTTTATGAGGTAGGTAATCAGATTAGATCAAAATATATTTCTTACATAAATATCATCATCATCAAACTATAATTGACTGGCTTGTTGGTCTAGTGGTTAGTGACCCTGACTGCTATGCCGGAGGTCGTGGGTTCGATTCCCACCCAGGACAAATGTTTGTGTGATGAGCATGATGATTTGTTCTGAGTCTGGGTGCTATTTATCTATAATATGTATGTATTTAGAAATATATAAGTATGTTTATCAGTTGTCTAGTACCCATAACACAAGCTCTGCTTAGCTTGGGACTAGACGGCGTTGTGCGATAGTTGTGAACATATTGTTTTTATTATAATATTTCCACAGCGGGGACTTTTTCTTACGTGGTAAAATCATCAAATGAGGCCTCCCACCCCGGGCAGGGCGGGAGGGACTTTCAGACTTATACTGCCTAAAATCCACGGTGTCTTTCAATAGCACATTTCGAGGTCACGGTAATTCGTCCCGCGACTAAATTCCTGCTGGCACATAGACCTCTTTAGGCCTCAAATGCGGGTTGTTTAGTGTCGCATGTTTTCGAATTTATGGGTCTAGGACATGTCGGTTTCCTAAACGACTTTTCTTTCGTCGTTTTGAGAGCAGTGGTGATGAAATAAATTACACAAAATAATGCGATAGCTGGGTTCAATCCCACTACCTACAAATCGTATAGGTTGAGACCGATACCTCTGCTGCCAATTAATATCAATAATTTAACACATAAAGCATTAAAAACAAAAATTTTAGAGTATTAAA
Source organism: Agrotis ipsilon (assembly GCA_028554685.1). Lineage (NCBI taxonomy): Eukaryota > Metazoa > Arthropoda > Insecta > Lepidoptera > Noctuidae > Agrotis > Agrotis ipsilon. The sequence goes on along the minus strand of CM052970.1, from coordinate 15,464,420 downwards.
AATCATATTGTATTCAAAGATTTGACTATTGACTGCACAGCTGCTGTGCCCCAAACATCTGCAATTGTTCAACCAACGAATACTTTACTACTTCAATATCGTCCAACTTTGGGTATTTGTGCATTCAACGAGCGAAACTACCGTCTTCATTGCAATAGTTGCTAAATGAAATTGTTGAGCCAATGTATTGGATACACACCGTTTTGGGTAGATGGTATTTTAACATTTTCGATAGGTTTTATTGGTGTTTGTTGTGAAATTTTATTGTGAAAACTCAGATAAAAGTTGGAATAAGCCTGCGGCGTCCATTTTATAGCATGAAAGAACACGAAGATAAGTCGTTTGGACATAGGCAGAAGAAAGAAAGGACTACGGTGTCCATTGAAATAAAGCACTAATCATAGAATATTCATTGTTTAAATAAATACTTATTTGATCATGTCGGAAATGAAATCGCGACATGTAAGCGCTCATTTACGTCGCAGTCAATCACTCACCCATTGCAACAAAATAATAAATGAAATGTATGCAATTTACAGTGTGATTATGTGTTTAAAAAAGGAATGAAAATGCAATTAAGCAATGCAAATGCCTGTGCCGGTGCGTCATGTTCCACAAGCGCCTCTGGCAATCTGACGGAGCTTCCCTTAGAGTGTCAAATCTTGCCAGGGTCGCGAGACTATCTCATCAGGTAAGCGTGACCAGGAAGAAAACGAACTAATGAAGGATCACCGTGAATTTTAGTCTGTACAAGTCTGACAGTCCCTCCAGTCCTGCCCTGCGTAAGAGGACACATTTGATGATTTCACCACGATAAAAAATACTATGCGATGGTAATACAGTTCTGGTCAATGGGTTCAAAATAGACTTACGAGTTTACAAAAATATCTTTGAACCAAATAAACATTGAACACATAGCAAATAGAAACAAAAACAAAACTTAATCCCCATATCCCTTCAAATAGTACCTAAGTGTAAACCAAGGGGATGGATCACCGCGGTCCTTCGAGTAACAATCACTCACTCTGTTTACACGTTTACATCCGTGAGCATATCGCGTTACTGGAGCAACTGGTGTTTGGATAGCGGGGATTATTGGATTTCTAACTGTTCCAGTATTTCGGTGAGATTTTGTGAGAAATTATGTTTGTATACCTACTGACGAATTGGTCTAGATAGATTTCCTGCAAAAAACATACTTAGATGGACTATAATTTTATAGGCAAAAAAAATGCCCGTGTCCTATCAAAGTCAAATGTTTTCATTTCACACAGGCCCATGAGGACACTTATAAAACGTCGACAACAGGTGCTCGGTTCGAGTTGATCGATTCCATGGAGAAGAACCGGCAAGAAACTCCATGCCTTTTTTTTTACTAGCCTGCTCTGTCCCGCTCCTGGGCAAAGGCCTCCCTCCACTCCTTCCACTTTTTGCGAGCCCGTGCTTCCTCTATCCAGTTCGGAAGGAACCTATCCTCTTTTAAAAATATGGTATGGTTTCACTAACTGATTGTTACAATTTTCCAATTATCCATGAAAACTAAACCAATCATAATCAATGAACCACAACTAAATCGCAGCTGGATAGACTATCGGTCCATGTTAATTACTGATATAGTCAACATAAAAGGCACAGGACCTAACAAAGTTACAAAAATTGCATCTTCCACCAGTCAAAACACAGGACAATACCTAGCATAATCCACCGCTTGATGCAGTTACTGTAATCTCAAAGAGCTAGGCAGAGCCAGGGCAAGCTTTGGCAGCCATGACAGTAATAATTAAAGGCAGCTCGTGTCTCATACATCGTCTGGGGAGCAACTCTGTGTTCCATTCTACTGGGAATTAACTGGGAATTGGTAGTAGTTAGCTTAGTAAATTGGTGGTGCAAACTAAGAGAGATTGGCGTTATTGGACAATTTAAATGAAAAATTGTGACTCAAACGCAAAGGAGCGATGTAGATTCACAGTAAAGGTGTTTTTATACAGAAACACTCAATTTGTTAAAACTTTTAAGTTCGAGTTATGTTACAGAGATAAAGCCTTACCGCAAAATAACCCCAACTATCGCCATGTTTCTTTGATCTACGGGTTTTACTGGTTTTGCTATAAGCTGATTACCTTATTTCTTTATTTAAAGAACTTAATAAAAGAAGATGTATTGAGATAACATGTGTGTTTTTCCCTTTGTCTTCTTCTGTTAGGCAAATAATGATAATCAAATAAAACCAGATATGTACTTTTCATCAAAACTCATACACAGCTGTTTTACAATATTTCTACAACGACGAAGACGACGGATTTATCGCTGATTTGACAAAGATTAGCTAATTTCAAATAAAGCTGAAAGTAGTCCTTGAAATTAGCGTCCAGCTATTTAATTTAACTATTTTGTTTAGCCTTTCACTTTCCAAATAATGCTTCTGCTAACCACTTAAACCACAAACCAAACAGCACAGTACGAGATCATTATCTGGGAGAATAGAAAAAGTAAGTGGTTTACCCACAGCCAATAGAACGGCGGGATTTGCCGCAAATACGGGTAATAATTAGGTTCCGGTTGCGCACGGATGAAGTTATTATCCTTGTTATAACCTGGTTGCCCGGGTAGATGCCGGACTAATTGAATATGGCGTGTGAATGAACCCGTCTGTTGGTATGAAGGGAGAGAAAATGTGGTTTTTGAAACTTCTTTCATTTAAGCTCATTTAGCTTTGGTCGCATGACTTTTCGAATTACCGTGACCCTGGAACGTAAAGGGCTATTGAAGGACTCCGTGGATTTTAATCAGTATGAGTCTGACCGTCTCTCTCGCCCTGCCCTGAGTTCTTCCCGGACTCATTTGATGATTATACCACGACAAAAAAAAACTCATTTATCTGGTCTGTTTTATTTTTATTATATTGCGTTGTATTGTGTGCGAAGGGACTAACAGTTTTAATATATGCTGAAGGTTTCATAATTTCTATCAGACACAACAGATTAAAAACCACAAAGCAAAATGTAAACAAAAGAAAAGCGTAAAGAATAAATGCCGATTGCTCTCGCAGCTAAGACTTTTCCAATCCATTCGATCTTCTCCAATCCCAGCGGTCAGATCGCTTCGCAGTAAGGTAAAAAGTAAGTTCATTTTCATGGCGTTATAAAACTTTTATTGTTGGCCCTTAAACTGAGGTAAATGCGGATTTTTGTGGCGTTCGTCAATAATAGAGTAGTTTAGGATTAAGTTCAATCGGGGTTTTTAACTTTGCATTTTGCGGCCTTTTTGGTACATTTTAATTGTTGCGAGTGCTGTTGCTAAGTTTGAAGTACTAAGTACAATTTCCGAGCCATTTTTTAAAGTTTTTGGCTGCTTTAAAAAAAAGAAACTAACTTCCCCAAATCTGATTGAAAACAATGGATTTACCTACCTCATTTTATTTGTTTTACTATTTTAATGAACTTAAAACATTTGTGGGATCCGTCACAGGAACAAGGATATTTTAGTCAGTCAGACAATGGCAGTTCCTTTCTTTCCACGCAGAGCATGGCAGAAATCATTAGATGATTCCATCACCAAAATGGGTATATATTTGATGATCTTTCACAAAACCTCATTGAGAAAACCCCTTCTTTTTTTCTGTCAGTTTAATACCAGAACAAGAATACATTATTGATCCTGCGTATACAAGTAAATTTATAACCACAACCCAATGACTTTTACTTGATTTATTTTAAACACTTCAAAAACAAATCACACAGATCTTTACATACAGTCGTACAGTCAAACTCATAAATATGTTTCATTACACAAGTGTTCAGCGTTACAAACCGGATCGAGAGACAATGTGCAATCGGCTAAAAGGATCGCTATCTGGCAACAAAATATAGGATATACACACGTTCTGCTCTGGATTCAGTGTTGCTAGGTGTAATGTATTGCAAATAGAGATGGGTCGAGGGCAAAAACATTTACGAACACGGGCATAAACTTGGATTATTGGGCAAAGTGGTAATATCTCAACGAATTAGCAAGTTGAAATGGCAGTGGGCAGGCCATGCAGTGCGCAGAACTGACCGATGGGACCGTAAGGTTCTTGAATGGAGATCACGCACCGGCAAGCGCAGCGTAGGACGTCTACTCACAAAGGTAGGCAGACGATGCTAAAAATGATTTGAATTTGAATATTACTGTAAATGGTATCGTTTATGACGCGTGATATTTCGCAGCTCATAAAAGCTTGGCCGCTAGTAACTGAAATGCTCAACATAATTAACTAATAGCGGACACAAATTGGCAGTGTCACCGATACTGTATATCAGTGCCACAAATACTCGTAAATAACATGTTATCATTTCTGGTAATTCTGATATAATATAGTTTTGCGTACCTACCGGAGAAGGCTATTGTAATTATTAACGATTGGTAATTTCTATTATTCCATAACCAAAGTTTAAAACGGGACAGGACTTACTTTATTCTGTTTTTCAGTATTTCGTTGTTTAAGCGGCAATAGAAATATACCGCTAAAACAGCAAGTACAAAAAACAGTGTATGTGAAAAACATTATGTACCAGTACGTGTGAAAACTTCACGTTTATGATGAGATACAGCCTTCTGACAGAGAGATAGATAAACAGACGCACAGTGAAGTCTTAGTAATCCCGTTTTATCCTTTTGGAACCCTAAAAAGAGTGCATTATCGTCACTATCCGTCTGTAATTAAGTCCCTTTACGACCCAGATCTATTCATTTCTATTTATTTTGACTGGTACAGTAGTATACTTAATAAAACTTATTGCGACTATTTTCAATCCTATTTACCAAGTACCCAATCAAATCAAACATCATCAATCAAACACAAATTATAAAAATAAAGTCATCTTAACATCTGCGAGCGACCATACGATAAAACCAATGCTATAAAATTTCAGTACTACTAAAATCTGATAGCTAGAACCCATATCTCCATACAAAAGCCATAAGAGTACAATGAAGCTTTGAAAATCACACTTAAAGCGGAGAATGACCAGTAATAGTGCGATCAGAGGAAAGGAAGACACAGAAGGTTCACTCATGGCATGCTAGTAGACATGGGACTAAAGTGGCCACTTTAAGCAGAATCATATTATTATGTCCCGATAAATTCGTAAAATAAAGTCGAGAAAAGACAGCAAGTTTCAAGTGGTAGTCCTGTGTGCTTATGCACGTTTAGGTATAAAATATATGGTGGATATATTATGCACATTTTCTCTATATGTAATTTAAATTCTGCATACGTATCTCTTTTATTAATTGATCAATCAAATCACCTATCTTAGTTTACTAAGGTAAAACTAGTTGACAAAACACCCCACTGAAACATGCTCACCGGATTATGGCAACTGTTGTACGCCAACAGCAGTCTCTTGAATGCTAGAATGATAAGGCCTTTTGTCAACTAGGGCGTATTACCTAGTTATTTTTTGTAAACTTTGTATCTACTTGTTAGGGCAGCACTTCCTCTGGCTATGTGTTTTCTGAGAAAAAAGTTGAGTAAAGAGAAGGAAGAAGAAAAAGGTGGCAATTGATTTATTCCTTTAGAATGCGAGTCTCGATGCTTCACAAAGTCTTGTCGCATAAAATGATCTTGACATTTTTTTTCATTGGTTGTCGCAACACGCCTATCGATGATAGGTTGTTCATTTCACTCAATTATACCCTACAATAATGTTGTCTTCATGAAACTTATAAAATTTATATTATTTTTTAGTTTCATCGTTAGACCCAGTGAAAGCTCGTTAAATTAAGTTTATTGTCCTTTTATCCGAAGGAAACGAACCTTCTCTTTCTGTCTATTTATTTTAATACAGCCTACAAAATATTATGATGACGGCGGCGCGGCGGTACTCAGTGATCAGTTGTAGGGACGGCCCTAATGTTACGTTATCGATATTCGATAAATCGTATCTACATCGATAACGACTCATTGTTGTCGAGTTGTTTGTGGAACGAGGTGCGTGGAAATAGGGCGGGGAAAGGAGTATTTATTTAATGTAAATAATAGTACTTTCCAATTTCTCTTCCAGTAGATCAAACTTTCCAAATTTTCAATTCGTTAGTTACATGTTTCTCAATCACTCAATGTTTGGTTACTGGATTGGTCTCGTTAGATAATTATGTTTAGCTATCATTATAATTCAGAAATAAGTCATCAAGTCTTATACATCTTCAGAATAATATTCCTATCAAACGTCTGTCTTCACTCAATTCCAATTCGCATTACCTTAAAAATAAAATGGTATCGACCGTAAGTACACCCCATCCCTAGCTTACAATCGCTTTGATAACGACTCGCCGCGGGCCCAGATGTTCGCACTCAACTCGGATAATTTGTACCGACTGAGCAAACATCGATGTTGCGCACAACACTAATTTATTTTGCATGTTCCTCTTAATTGTTGCGTAACTTTACCTTTCGTATTAAGTTTTATTTTGACAAGAGTATGTTTTGGGAAAATCTTCAAGTTTGTGAATATAATTTTCTCTGTTTACTGGGGAGTTGCGAAGTCGTGTGTTGTTTTTTAAACAAGACAGAGCAATAAGTTTTTGGCAGAGTATTTTGGTGACTGTCTTTTATTTATTGTGTCTACTGTCTACCGTGTCTATTATCTACTTACAATATTCTGTCACATAACATTTAAACACTCTGATGACACAAAGCATAATTACGTTATGACATGACACTGTTGTCACGCCTGTGTCTACACTACATCTAGTATCAACAAGCGTGATTGCGTTGTGATACGATCTGGCTTGCAAATCTCGCGAGATTGGGGCTCTAGCGAGATCCCGCGAGATTATGAATACTATACAATACTACGAGATCTTGCTAATTTGCAGTTCTCGCGAGATTAGCCGTTTTATGTGTTTTTTTGCAAATAATCACAATATTTAAATAAATTAGGAAAAGATAGTCAAAATTAGACGTATTATAAGATAAACATTTATTTTCTCAATTTTTTTCAATAGACTTTTATGCTATAAACAATGTTTGACATAATCAACCCGCGATCATGACGCTTGCAACAGCGTCGAAATATCGGGAGCTCAAACAAATAAATAATCACGGAAGATATCCCGTAAGTGACATTTTAAGTTATGAAGCAAACCGTGATAGTTTAAAAAAGTGTTTAAAAAAAAAGTGTTTAATGTTTGACATATATGTCCACAATCTAAATAAGATTGCATTCCCTAGTCACGCTACTGTCTATCGTAGATCTAGTCTCAATAATCAGTCACGTTTCTCTCACATAGGTATCATCACGCTGGTGACAAAAAGCGTGATTGTGTTGCAACACGACACTACTAGTCACGCTACTGTCTGTTACGTCATCTAGTAAGAATACTTATTCACTTATACCCACACAACACCAAGCGTGAGTACGTTGAGACACGGTACAACCTGTCACGCTACTGTCTAAACCTAGTCTCAATATTTGGTCACGTATCCCTCACGTAGGTCTCATCACGCTGATGACACAAAGCGTGATTGCATTGTTCATCACCTACGACACGCTATTGGTTCGGGAGGGACACTTTCAATAAATACCTATCTAAGCTTTAGTTTAGGAACTTTCATGAGTAATAGTTTTGATGTGTTATTTGAAGATTTTCAGTTTAGGTACTTTCTGCGATGGACAGCTGTTTTAATGGTCGGTGTAGGTCTACAAATATATCGTGTCTTTCTATGACTAGAATTCTGACTTCCTCTCTTGAAGTGGGAGTGGATCTTCATCCAAAATAGTGAATGCTTACGCGAATTAATACATCGGGCAAAGTTCAGTTTGCATAGATCACGTGGCCTTCTTGACTGAACGATTTTATAACAAAAACATTAAAATACCGAAACGCAGTAAATAATCACAAGGAGTATTAGGGACCGAAAATAAACAGTAATTTTTTTATCAAATAATAACCAATGAAAAACCAAAATCTACAAAAGACTAGAAAAATTTTCGACAAAATTCATTGGAATGTATTGCCAGTATACAATACAGAAAACAGAGTTACCCTGTAGTGTCATGTTATAGCTTTAACCAGATAAATTATAAGAGAAACAACACGTGCTTTTTGTCACGTCTCTCATAGTTAAACTAATAAGAACATTTCTAGTTTAGGGAATGCTTTTTCTCATAACTTGTAGACACTAATTCAACCTGGCGGTCTCTTGGAATTCAGCCAATGTACAATGTTCGTGTTGTTCACACCTTGTTACTTGGAGCATTGGCAGAACTTGCTATTGTTCCACTTCTACTTTATATTAGAAGTTTAGAGATTTTTTAACTTGATACGATTTTTGTTACTATTTTCAAGATATCTTATTATCCGGGAAAATACTACTAACACAGGAAATTTAATCGCTTGAGATTTTTATAATAGTAACTTGACATAATTATATCCACCATGGACTGATCTAGGGTAATCAAACGTAATCTCAACTCCAAAAAAATGTCACAATAAAGCAACTGCTGTTTTTATGTCAGTACCCTTAGCACTTGTTTTCAGTATTTGAGACGTAAAGTAAACTGGAATTTTGACAATTTCAAATTGATAATTTTCAAGGAAAACATTAGTCCCTTCTTCGCATTTTTTCATACAAGAAACGCTGTAAATATTGGAAAGATTCTGTAAAGTAAAAGAGTGAAAACTCGTGGTAGGGGTACACAGAACAGCCTGTTACACCGTCAAAATACACCAATCTATATTTTTTAAAGATTTCACAGTTTTTTCAATATCGTCTATAACATACCTAGCGATAAGAAGAAAAAAAATAAACCTCGTAGTTTACCCTTAGTCACATTCAGCCTACGAAATTCTTCAGTAAAATGTAACTGAAGCGAATAAAAGACCCTTCATATACAAAACACGTTAGCATCGACCTCTGACCTAACAATGCTCAGTGAGTTAATGAATAATCGTCTAATTCCGTTCACTTGACGTAGAAGTAATACTTATCGTTGCGTGGGCTGCCTACCCACGCTCTATGCGTGTAGGACGTAGGACTCGAAGGTGCTCGCGTGCGAGCGGTGATGGTAGTAAATTTTATAGTCTGTTCGAAAAGTTTTTAACGAAAATGTAAACAACTTCTCGGGCAATCAGGGTATAATAGGGAACTTAGCAACTTTTAGGCCCGTATTACAGAACGTCACTGAATACTCAAGCATGACTTACACCATTTTTTTTAGGTGATAAAATCATCAAATGAGTCCTCCTGCCCTGGGTGGGGCGGAAGGGACTGTCAGACTCTTACTGAATAAAATCCACCCGTGTTCCTTCGGATTCCCTTTACGTTCCAGGGCCGCGGTATCCTGGGTTAAGAAAAAACCCGCGACCCCAGCAGGCATATGGCGCGAAACACGACGCGCCACCGACCCGGGCTTGGTCCTCGGTCGGACGACGAGCTACCCATTACTCACCGTCCGCAAGCCCGCTCCGCCGCTGTGCCCTCTGCTGATCAGAGGGACACGCTTTGGAGCGTCCACACGACAGGCTATTCGCATACGGGGCAAAGAGACCTCTTAGGCACACAGTGGCCTAAGGGAGAGTTTTTGCCCGCACCCCAGGGTGCACCGGCCCGAAAAACTAGTCTTCCCCCCGGACTTATCCGAAAGGGAACTTCAGTCCACGGGCGCACGTGGAGGTTTTCTGTCTTAGAACCCCATTACACTTAGATTCAAGGCATTTAATTGGTTGAAGCTAGCTTTATGTAACACTTGAATTTTGAGGTGCATTCTCTACATTCTATACCTACTTAGAGTTCTTGCAGTCAAAGTCTTTTCAAAAGCAGGCCAGAAACTTGATTCGTGTCGATGATGGTTATTGATTAGATGGCACATAAAATACCGGCTGTAGATCAGATGATTCAGATGGACGTTTACGTTCCATCTACATACTAAAAACCTACCTACCTTCCTAATCCTTCGAGATACTGGTGCCAATGACTATTTTTGACTTATAATAGGCCGTCTCGTATCGGCTTTACACAAGAAATTCCAAATTTATGACTACCCGTTAGATTTTTCGATACGTTTTCTTACAATCTATCCTCCTTGAAAAAAACAATTTTATACACTTTTGCACATTGGTTTAGAAACTATGCACGTTCAGACAGACCTGATTGACTTTGTTATATATTTTATCATTTGTAAAGAAAAGATGTGAGTAGGTACCTACTTTTAATTCTTTAAAATTAAAATACTTTGAACAAGATTTGTTTACACTTTCTGTAAACATTTCACAAACAGACCATAACTACGTAGACCTGTCAATAACTCCTACGGTTTATCTTGATAACGTTTCAGTCTGTTGCTAAGCCAGCAGTAGGGACTTTCAGATGTTTTTACCTACATATTGCTGTTCATAGATTATTATCATTCTATGCTTGACTTGGTGTAAAGTAAAATTTAAATAATCACATTTGTCACTCAGAGACTGACTACTTAGATATTTGTTTCGCACGATTTGTAAGATTTTTTGTTTGATCTGCCACCAGATAGGTAGTGCGTAATTACAAAATATTAGAAGACAAGAATCGTATTGAATTGCCTTGTATAGTTTCAGTTTTACATCGTTAATTCTTAAGATGAATAACCAAGTACTAAGAATTACCTTAACACCATCCTGTTAGTAACTTAGTGAATACCAAACTATAGTTTCGATTCTGAAGCAGCGCTGCACACAGGGCTGTATCAAAGCAATCGTTCACAAAATATCTATGCCAACCTTTGCCATACTATTTCAGTTTTTAATTACCACATTTACCACATCCAAACTTCACAGTGATCATGTGATCCTGGTCTGACTAGGATGCACGTCAAACTATCGGCACACGCCAATACACAGGGATCTGCTTGTATTCAGTCTTTGTGCAACCAGCTTGTTTGGACACTACCCAAGTACCGAGACACAGGTACCACTAGGAACACAATTAATCTGTACCTAAGGGTACGTATCCGATATTTTAGTTAGAAACACTTTGTTTCGTGCTAGCTAACTTTGACGCCTGATAACAGGCGTCACGGGGAGAATGGAAGAAATAAACGTGTTTCGCCGACCTCAAGTAAAATGGGTTATGTGCAGGAAGATGATGTTGTTTCGTGCTAGCAAACCTTGAATATTTATAGAATGAGAAGTTTATTTTTTGAGTATATAAAAAAAGTAGTTTCCAAGAACTCAATAGATGGCGTTGAACTGACTACGTTACTAGGCGCCAATTCAAAAAAAAAACCATTGCGTTTTTTATGTCAATGCGTTTGGATAACGCTCGTTGACGATTGACGTCGCGTTGACTGACACTATCATTTGTTTATGCTTCCGAATAAAACCTAGGTTTCAAAAAAACAAAAAATGACGTGACGTTCCGTTCATTGCAGTAACATACCAAGTTCAGCGCCATCTATCTATCGTCTAGGCAAGTGTTAAAAATAAAATCCCTCATTAGGAGCAGATTTTATTTAAACAAATAGTTTGCTCTTTGACTCTTTCTACCCCAGAAAGAAAAATGAGAGCTAAATTAAACGGGCTCACCCGAAAAGAAAACTTATTAGAACTCGACTGTACTAAAAATTTAATGAATTTTGGTATGTCACAAGATAACAACATGTAGCATTATTAACAAAACAAATAATATACAATTGAAACATAATCCTTTGTCATAACGGTAACATTGCACTCTATCATGACCTAATTTTCAATAATCCAACGTTTCAGTATTTACACTGCTTTCGTTAAATATAAAGGTGTGTGTGTCATGTGAACTCTAAATTAAAACAAAAATACTTTTTCAAGTATTATTTTTTACGACCAGAGAATAAAATGAATATGGGGAATAAGCCGCTTCCCGTCGAGTGTTAATTAAGAAGTTTTTATTCAACTTTTCAACAAACGTATGAAGTAGCCAGAAACCCTTGAAAGTACGTAAATTTGCGAACATTAGTCATGGCAATTATTTTAAACCCTCTGTTAGAATTGACTTTTATAACAAAAACTACCCTACATTATTTCAGCCAATTAAGAGCACAAGTATCTATGTATAATGAAGAAGTGGAATACTTTCTCTTCTGTACTTAATTTATAAAAAAAGAAACTGACTATTGATTATTATTCAACGAATATGATACCTCAGGAGTCTAGAAATAATGTAGGGTATTCCAACTAAATTAAAATCCATCTTTAGTTCTCCTATTCTAGGTTATATTAGGTTTTTCTTTTTTAATAAAAACCTTTGTTACTGGGTTACAATATTAAGGTGTTCTCTCACCTTGTAATGTAACATTATAGATTCGACTTTGAGCATCACATTACAATACTACCTCCCTGACTGACGACATTTAATATAGATTTGATAAAACGTGCGCATTGTGATGCTCGATTGTCTACCCTCATTGATGAAATGTTCGAATCAGTTTCGTTACATTACAGGTGAATGCTCGCGGTGAGGGAGCGCCTTTAATTTCTTTTCTAATCCTATTTAATCTGCTTATGTTTGTGAAGCTGTCGACCAAAGAAATGCTTTACGGGCTACACGCTTTTAACATTATTATTATAAATCAAAACAACACAAAAATAACTGTTCAGAAACAAAAATAAAATTCCCATATTGTTACACTTATCGTGTTTATAACTTCTTCCATCAAACCCACGACAAAGACGTAAGTATCTTCCATCTATCTCTGCTACCTACACGGACACACGATTGCCCATCTAACCATACAAAACCAGTATAAGCTGATCGTGTACTGTGCTAAAGAATGCAGTAAAGCGAGGCCAAGATTAACTGGTTTTGTACAGCTTGATGTATGGCCATATGTACGTATACGTAGGTGTATAATATTTAACGAAGCCCACAATCTCTTCAGCACATCTAATAAAAGGAGCTGAACAAACGGACAAACACTATTAAGTTATATTTGGACTATTTCGTCTTTATAAGGGAGCCGGCGCGTGGGCTTTTATTGGCTCTCATCATTTTTTAGGGACTCGTGGTTACAACGAAAAACGGTAGAACGGCAACTTTTTTTAAAGGAAAGGAAAAAGTTAAATTTAAAGAAAATTGTTTAACGGAATAGAAAAACTATTGTGCCTTGCAAACATGGCAATTATTCAAGTCTGGAAAGACTAGAGATAATAGCAATTAAATTTTATTCTTTCTTTTTTACTTTTATAAATGTGCTCAAACATTTCTCCGGTATTATTTGTAAATCTCATATTTTTTGCAAACCTGTTGCTGTAATGTAAACCATAATACAAAAGAAAAATAACATTTTACTTAATCTGAGAACCAAATCAGCCAATAGAACTTGCTTCCGTAACCCACCAAGCACCACTAAATAGTCACATTTCACAGGTTACTCGCAGACAGCATGAATTTACAAAGAAAATCATCAAAATGTTTTTGCTGTATAATTACCTACAGCACAGCACATGATCGCGAGACTGTCTCATCAGATAACCGTGACCCTAGAACTTAAAGGGCTATTGAAGGATCACCGTGAACTTAAGTAAGTACCATTCTGATAGGCCTGCCCCAGGGCGGGAGTTACCACGAAAAAAAAAGATGTAACATTTAATAAACTTTTTCGCAATTTTTTTTAAATATGCAGATTTAATACAATTATTATTTTAGCAAACTAAACATCTGCAAATATTTCAAACTAAATATTTGCACAAGAGACTAAATTAAATCCATTTAGTTACTAACTCTGTTTATCCTTTACCAAGAAAAAACACAACATCACGATATTACTTGCAAGTTATTGCACTTTGCATGGTACCCAGCCCAGGAGTTTCCAACTCATTATGACTCGGAGTGCTGAGAAAGAAAAACTTTTTAACAAGTTATCCTCCTAAATTAGTTCAGTAGTTTGTGCTAGTCCGTAGTTAAAAAGTTCCAGGCAAAAAGTGTCCTGGTAATACAACGAAATTATGGTGGAGGAAAATAAGTATGAAAGAGGTTTGTTACGGAGGTTTACAGGCTTATAAAGTGTCAAGTTAAGGCCAAGGGCGGGCGGTGCAGTCGGATTCGTTTTGGCGTTATAATCTGTTATTTACTTTATTTTCCATTGTGTTAAGATTCGTTTAACGCTATTAAAAGGCGCTTTTCTTTATTTTTTATTTTGGTACATCTGAATTTTCAAAAATAATAACAATAAAGTATGCTACAGCCCCAGTCACATGACATAACAACTTGTAAAAGTTCCGTATTTGCTGTAAATCAATAAGAATGTACATTTTTTGTACATCTACAAACTGCATAAATTAAGAATGACGAAGTAAAATCTCTATGTTATGAAACATCGTATGAAAAACTGATTTACAACACGTGGCGGACAAGTGCAGTCCTTCGACCCGTATCTATGTGTTATTGATGAATATTATTTAGATAAATTATGTTTAATAGCACCTACGTAACATTATGTAATGATTTTTGTAAGTATATTACTTTTATTATTGGAAATCCTAAATTAAAAGCGATTTTGTTCATGAGGAGGAAATAAATAAACTTCAACAGTACACTCTCATAGCCCGAATATTAATATAACATAAAAATACCTAATTTATTCCTTCCTAACAATTCCTTGCCACTCAACAATAAACCTCCCAAACTCACGAAGGTATATTATCTCAATAAAGACTCCATATTTTTAATGTCAAAGCAATTTGTTAGCGGCCATATTTCACGGCGTGGCTTAATAGATGGAGCGCTGACATTCATAAATGGGAATGATTGTGACAGTGTATGGGACGAGTACTTATTGTTACATTTTTATGGGACTTTTTACTTTATTGAAAGGGAGGAAAATTTATAAGGCGGGGGAAATATTAATTGTATTTGACAACAATCATCGACTCGAGTAGGCAGAAATGTGACAAGACACAGTGGCATACTTTCTTTTGGTACTAAAATCATTAAAAATATGTGTCCGGTTGACTTGGGCAAATCCTTTCAGCTTTACCTAGGTCAGACTCTTATTGACTAAAATTCCACCCTGTGCCTTTGATTGCATTTTGCGTTCCAAGGCCACGGTATAGTGCTTAGACTATCTCGCGACCCCGAAACCTGACAGAACTAGAAGGCGGAGTCTTAAATTGAATAATTTTATTTATTAAAGTAATCATGAGCAGCTAGTGGATGAATGCATTATCATCTGCCTACTAACTATGTACTACCAACTATGTTGGTTTCAGTTTACCGGTTCCAGCTAAATTATATATATCAATGTTTTAATAAAGCGACTGCCTATCTAACCTGGTCTGGGATTCTTAGAAACCCCTTTGTTAAACTGATTTTCACACTTTTGGATCACTGACTGCCTGTGAAGGATCTGGAAATGATGGTTAGGTTCTAGTTTCAGCAGTGACTGAGCGATCGACTGCAGCGCAACGTGTCGCGGTTTCGATCCCCGGACGAAAACAAATATTCGTATGATCTGCAAGTAGTTGTTTCGGGTCTAGGTGTTTGTGCATGTGAGTTTCTATGTTTGTAAACGAACTGACAATATAGGAGAAATTCCTGGTGCCGGGAAACGTGTTAAAAAAAATACAATAAAAAATGCAATTATTATTATAAGGATGGTATTTCCTATTACTGTAGCCCTAGTGTTAGTTAAATGAAATCAAAACTATACCCAGGCGACAAATATATCTCATCAAAATATCGAAAATAGATGCATGGCTCATAGAAAACGTCAAAAATCTCCATGGTTACTCTTTAAAAAAATGTATATAATAGGGGCTACTTCATATAAAGCGCTTGTACACCTGTGTACAAACGCTGCTGTTCACCTGAATAAATTTACCTATATCAACCTACAGGTTAAACCAACTATTGGAAACAGGCTTCCCTATGGACCGGTTGACCGGGCGGCTGACACGACAGCTGAGTGAAATATTTCCAAAATAACCGGGCTTGGCACGGTGATTGATCGATTGGTGTGGGTATCTCTTTATAAGCTTGTTGTTGACCAATACTTTGGCCTTTGGAAGACGGATTATAATGAGATTGACAATATAGGATACTAGGGATACCTAATACTTCCTTAGTACTTACCTATGGCCTGGAAGTTTAGCACCTCGCGTCTCAAGCATGAGCCCGTATTCAAATTTTCAACCGACCTGGTGGATTTTCCGAAAACCTTATGATCTACAAACCATTAACAATAACAAAAACGAATTATCCAATTTGGTTTAATAGTCGTTCGCAACTTAAAAACACGAACATTCTGAAAGTGTTCGCGAACGCCTGGATGCTTTTGTACTAGCAAAAGTGAGCATTGGAGTAGATTTGTGCGCACATAATTGTCACGCAAATGTTCGCGCACAAATGTTCTGCACTGTGCGCGAACAAAAGTTATGCACTGCCTTGCCGATGGACGCAGAGGCTAAACGCGATACCAGCTTAGAACGCACACTGCTTTGTGCGCGAACAAAATGCCCCACATTATTTTTGTAGAATCGCGCTACTGTACTTTGCATCAACGGAAGGTTTACCCTCAGCGAATACAAATAGCATAATTTTAATAATAAATAGTAACAAGAGCATACTTTAAAAGCCGGTTATTGGCTGTAACCACATTCGCCTCAATATTGTGCCGGCTTAAAATCCCAGCGATGCATAAATTAAATGGCCGCTACGTATTGCTCACGCATGTGTAATTAACCTATTTACTTGATACGAGAGCATTCCGTTTTCCGGAAACGACGATTTGTTTATGTTTAACTCAATGTTTATTATTCTGATATTAATGATAGCATAAATATAATATGTTTCATTATCATCATCGTATCAGCCGTAAGACGTCCACTGCTGAAAATAGGCCGGGCTATGTAATATGTTTGGAATCATACTAAAAATTTATAAAAACGTGGGAAATATAACTCGTGAACGCGCTGTTGACCGAAATAATTACTCGCAGATTGATTAAAGAAATATTGCTAGGAATAGATTTATTTTAATAATCAAGCAACTACTGATCAAGATCAAAACTAGGTACTTATTTTAAAAAAATCAAGGGATTTCTTCAATTAAGTTCTCCGCAGATCGACAATTAAAATCAAATTCAATCCATAAAATGAAATAAACGAAACGAAGAGTATAGGGGCCGTTGCACTTATTCTACTACCTCTTAGACCGTACAGCTTAGTTGAAGTATTACGGCGTAAATTGTCTGGATAATGAAAAAGCACCTCTGGTATTCGAGCAAGAAACTAGTTTTATACATCAAATTAACGTCAATTCCCCATTGCCATTACGAAACAAAAACGTGAAATTCATGCTAGGACCTCAGACCGCTGAAATATTCCAGATAACATTTTACAGCTCCAAGCAACAAATTATTTATTTCAATTCAGACTTTTCTCCCTTCGAAAGAAAACTAACCAATAAAATATTCCTCATATATCTGATTTATTCAAGTGCAGAAACGGAGGCTATTCGATTTTATGTTACCTTAATGATTAATGCAGAGTTTTTACCGACGGGGGATTTGCACCAAGACGGTGGTGGAGTAATAAAATTAATGTTATGTGTGGCCAACCCTTGTGCGCAACGGTTTGTGGGTCAGTACTGTGGTAAACACAGTTCAAAGAAAAACAGTAAAGTAACTTAGGCTCTCTTTTATGAAACATGTGTGTTAAGAAAAGACTAGATTGCAAAAATAAATTAGCATTGACTTGTGAAAAAGTTTTTAACCATGCTTATTATTTTTGAGACAATCCCACCGCACTATTTTCAAAACACTGCATCTCTCGAAAGCCAGAATCAACAGAGGCGCCCACCAAATAAGCACCGAAACAAAAAAGCTGGATGAAGTCCCGAAAATGAATTTAACTGCCTTTGATCCTGTAATGAAACTGATCAAAAAAGAATAGTGGACGAGTAGGAAAATACGTAGTTTCCACTTCCCTCTATAACACACGACCATAGGCACTTATAGAAGTTTACTACACCAACGATATAAATTACCTACTAACAAGCATAAACATATGTGCTATTATTTTTATTTTTTGTTATTGCTATGATTTTATATAATCAAGCATAAACATAAATGTTTAAGGTTGGACTGGCGATAAACATGTCGAAGACCAAATTAATGTCGTACACCACAAGTACGGGATCAAAGTGAATGGTGAAAAACTGCAATATTTCCTAAAACTTGCCTAGACACCATAGTAAAAACTCTGCATGAATGTGAAAGTCAAATCTGACCATTTTGTTCCTAATTAAAATACTGTATTTTGTACTGTGGTAGTACTTTTACTTAGAGGCAGGTTCCCAGAGGGGAGGCACGGGGTTAATGTACCTTTAGGTACGTGCTACTGGATATCTTCGATATGGTTGTTGAATAATTGTTGTTTTAGCTGACGCTTTTTTCTAATTTCAAGGTATCTAAATACAGTACCTAGTACTTATAATCAGGATGTCCAACTAAGTTTATCATTCAACATTTAAAGAACATTTCCATAGGTATCTTCTTCTTTTATCTTCACAATAAGGGTTTAGGAAGATTTATAATATTTTTTTGGTTTTAGTATGGTACAGTACTTAACCACGGTCCATGTATGAAGATTGCACCAGGATCCTTACTATCTAGAGCAACTGGACAGTGTCTCAGCTGGACAATTTCTCAACTGAAGTGATTAGCAATTAGATAGAGTATAGAAGTCCAGTGTCGTCAGGCAATGGGTGCTAGAACACGAATGTCGATGCCAAGAGACGCTTAGTAAACACTGGCGTGACGTCAGCAGCGGACCTGTTCATGAGAGATTGGCTGAAAAAGTAGAAACAGAAATAAATGGAAGAAATGTGTCTTTGCCCAGCAGTGGGAAAAATATATAAAAATGTACGAAACCACACAAGACATAAAACGTACTCGACTGACCCTTTTGTTTTATTGCGACATAAAACCAAAGGAAGTGCGGGAGAAGTGAGCAAATATTAATCAAATCAGCTCTGCGCCGATCTGGTGCGTAATTAACATCGATACTTAATTAGGACCACGTTTCTGGGTATATTCATTGTATGAATATTTTATTATGAGTCTTATACAACGTGTGACGTTAAAAGCACAAAACTTCTCGTGGGGTAACTCAGCCCATGTTACTGAACAATGTTTGTTCTAAGACTTTTGGAAATTCGCAAAAAATAAAAATGATTTTTCATACTAATGGGCCCGATCTATTTCTCATTTTGTATGAAAAACCAAATTTGCGAAATTCCGAAAATTTTATAACAAACATTGTTCAGTAACGTGAGCTGAGTTACCCCACGAGAGGTTTTGCGCTTTTAACGTTACACGTTGTATAACGGGAAAGTAAAACTACAGTTAGGTAAATTAAATAGGTATTACATATTATTACAGTAACTAATTTTTCACTCGTGACTGTCTCATTAAATGTTCAAGACATTACTTGTTATTTTTAAGTTAATTTAATTTTTAGAAAAAGGAAAAGTGTATTAGTGAAAATTATATCACAAATAAACATTATCAATATTAAATGTAGCCAAAAAGACAATAATTTCACGAGAATAATCTCATTTATTCATAACAACAAAAACATGTAACAATAATGGCAGTAACATCTTTTTAATCATCAACTCCGTCTTGCTAGCAGTAAGTCAACATCTCTTCAATGGAGCAGGGTTTGAGGCAGCACTCATCAACAGGTCCTCTCTTACCACGACCTCCTCCCAGAGCCCTGGCACTCTGAGGAGGCACCCACCAGCCCGCATCACGTTTTTCAGCTCCCCAGCACACCAAAGCCAGAGTTCGGGAGAGTTGTCTTCCACAGTAGAAATTGGTGCCTTCTTGAGAAGAAACGCAGGCAGCGCAAGCCAGGATCAGGGCAAAGAGAATGTAGAACTTCATAATGACTTTGAAGTAGATTGTAGTTCCGTTGAAGAAGTCCTAGCCAGATACCGCTGATCCAATCGTTGATGTTCGAATGTGTTTCCTCCCCGTATTTCTAACCTTATATACTGATTTTCTTCATTAATATTCAGACACTAATGAGAATATTTTCGTCATTAATGTATGTAGGTTGTGGAATATTTACCTTGGATGTCACGTTGATTATACGTCTGGTTGCACCCTGCTAAACAGTCTCCGATCATATACAAAGAATTGGAGATTGTTACCTAGTGTAAATTCGAGCAAGTAGGTAGCTGAGTTGATGCTATAGTCTTTTGTATAAAGAAAATTTACGTTTTTACCATGTAGATTTCAATATTCCGTTGCATGATTCCTTAAATACAATTCGTCAAATGCGACTTCCAACAATCGAATTGAAATGCAACTAAAATAAATCTTATCAAAAACGAACTAAATTGAGTAAACGATTGTCATTCTCACACAGAGAGCGTGAAACTTTTTAATTAAGCCTTTGCCGAAGTTGCAAACATCTGTGAAAACTGAAAATCCAACGTGTAAAACTGCAAGAATTTTAAATTAAAAATTAAATTAGTTTTTCCAATTAGTTGTTTTTGTTTCAAACTGATTGAAAAGGGAAAAACTTTCCCCTTTTCCTTCCAAATTTCGACGGTGTGCTGTTGCTATGCGTACCGGTTGCCGTAAAATCTGTGGGGCCAAAAATTGAAAGAATGCAGCCTCGAGACAGACGGAGTCTAAACATAGTGAGGTGAATTTGGCAGGATATTTTTGCATGCATTCTTCGTTTTTTGACAAGAAAACTCTCTGGTCAAAGTAGAATTAATAAGACTTAAAAGCCCACGAGCGTGTGCGCAAACCATGTGGCCAAACGATAAAAAAATTTCAAGTGACTTTTTTCTGAAATTACACAATGCTACAGCATTTCATACATATTCTAGGCTAAAATGAAAAGGGCGCCTTCTGATTTCTAATTTCAACCCATGGCTATAACTGATGTTTAGCTAGATACTCAAAACATAACAGCAACCATTATCCCTAACAACGCAGATATGAGAAACAATACCTAGAATTCTAGACAACAAGACTTTCCACATCCTACACAATTAGGTCTTAACCCAGTGTCTGAATATTAATCAGTTTTTCATTATAAAAGCGTTACAAACTTAGGATACCTCACATTCAAACACCATCGTTTGAAACAACAACTACAAGAATTCCCTCAAAATCATGAAATCTTTCATGGTCTTCGTTCTCATCTTCGCTTGTTTCTCCTGCTATTATGCCCAAGAAAGCACCAATTTCTACTGCGGAAGGACCCTGTCCAGGGCCTTGGCGGTGCTTTGCTATGGTGCTGAGTCCAAGCGGGATGCCGGGTGGTGGATCCCACAGCATGGGCACCATGCGTTGGCTGGTGTGCGCGGAAAACGCGGACCGGTTGACGAGTGCTGTGAAAAGGCATGCTCCATCCAAGAATTGATGACTTACTGCTAGATTGTGGTTACTTATTGATTGTTTTTTGGCTACTGTGAATAATGTTATGAAATATAGTTTTTATTGTAATTTAATTAAATGTTAAATTTGTATAGGTGTTATCTCAATATTGTGTTATATTCATTACTCAATTCATTGAACTCCTTAAACACTTCAAAATATAATCTTGCTAGTTACTATGGATCTTTTCTTTACTACCTATTTATAAATCGCCAGCCTAAAAACGTAATAAGTACTTAAGTAACAGTAACTGCATAACATGATACCCAGATACTAGGTTATTATGACTGCTCGCTAGACTTTCGAGCTTCTGACTAAAAGTAACTATTGTCAAAGATCTACAATGACAGAATAAAGTAAAAGCTTTACGTGCTTACAACAAGGTCCCATCTATAGACCAACCCAGGTGATAGTGACATAACCTGAGAAAATCGGCCTGTGTGGATATTAATAATAAGTCATGTGTTTTTGACGTCTGCCTAATGTAAGTTGTCTAAAAATAACTTTACAAAGTATATTTAGAAACCCAAAGAATCTCATAACTCGCCCTATGACTCCCCTACAAGGGTGTAACCTACGTCAATGGTACACCGAAGGGTTCCGTAGAACCGTTCGATGAACCACTGAACCACGCGACGCATTCACACTCCACCGGATAATTGTGACGTCCCAAAGGGGAGGCGCCAATTTAGGTGACATGGCAAATTTTGTGAAATGTCCACGTTTTGTTAGAATTATGTGTGGGTTACTGATGATGCTAACAATTCTAATTTATCGTTACAGGTCAATAAGTAAATTAGTTAAATGTTTTTTGATGAAAAAAGTCTGTATTAAACTATCCTGTGTGCATAAGTTCAGTTTTTCTTGTGATATAGTAACGGCACGGTTATCGCAGTGGCTGAACGATAAACCGCTGCACTGCGTGTCGTGGGTTCGATTCCCGCATGGAACAAAATTATGAAGTGTGTAAAAACTCATCATCTTTTAATAAATGCTATGTGAACGATTGGAA
This sequence comes from Agrotis ipsilon, assembly GCA_028554685.1. NCBI lineage: Eukaryota > Metazoa > Arthropoda > Insecta > Lepidoptera > Noctuidae > Agrotis > Agrotis ipsilon. Next base: position 15,442,010 of record CM052970.1, on the reverse strand, counting down.
CGAGCTTGGTTTGACATAAACATAATTTGTTTCTTATACTAACGCATAGAATACCTTTTATTCTGCTAATACCACCTCAAAATCGAATATTCTATTTGACATGAGCCCACGTCCAAGTGAACTTATAAAACGTCAAATGTGCACAGTTTGAGTTGATCGTTGTCATTTCTACTATGGAAAAGAACCAGCAATAAATTCCTTGAATTACTCCTAAAATAATTACCGAATTTCACGCGACCGAAGCCGCAGGTATAAGTGACATCTTAACGTTTATATAGGGAAACTTATTTCTATACCCCGCCCAACTCTTTGAAATGGACTAACAACAACAAAACTTGACAATCATAAAATCCATAATCCACGACACGTGTCTGATCCGCCATCTTCTTTCATATTCCCCTGCTTCAGGTCGTCGGTCTATCCGTAAATATATCCGTTAAATATTCACTAGCTTGTTCAAAACCTGATTGAAAGTCCCCAACTTTGCCTGAACTTATAAAAAATGCAAGCAACGTCGCGGGACCCTAACTAGTTAGCATCCAGTTTTCTCCACAATATTATGTGGATATAAAGTTGTGTTATGACTGGGAATTGAATCTTAAAATATAGATACAAACGTAGTAAAATATATAATTTGGATATCTTGTATCTACATTTTGTCTTTGAGTGCGGTGAAGCAATTTTCGTCACCTTACTTATGCGGAGGCTTACGGACGGCGAGTGACGAGCAGCTTACCGTCCGATCAAGGACAGAGTCCACAATACGCCGTGTTTTACGCCAGTCTCAAGGATTTTTTTGGAATTTCAGAATGCAGTGTGGTAAAAAGATGTTCAAATTTATGAGTTTTTTCATTTCTTCTTTTTTTTAATAACAAAAGTAAATAAGTATTGATTTTGATTGAATTAATCAAGTAATAACTCTACAAACATTAATTAAATCCTCGAACGAACAAACTAAAAGCTCTGCGCCAATTTAAATCTGTAAGACGTAATGAAGATGGCGAAGCGACAATCTTTCACAATGGAAGGAATTTCCAATAAAGCGCGCTAATGAAATAACCCACAGCAAAGATAAGTCAAACCGTGTAGAAGCGAAACTCAATTACGCACCTTATTCCAAGTAAGTTGGGGTTGCTTTTCAGTTTGACCGTGCTCAGCAGAATAACAGGATTTGCCTAAAGTTACCTATCTGTCGTCCACAACCCAGTTAATGCTAGGTGCTACAATACACCTTGGTAGCAGTGTTTTCCAAAAACACTCAACAGTTTCGGCCACATTAAAATTCGAAACTGTATTACACTCCGTGACGTCATTAACATTAAAACCAAGTGCCAAGTACTCTAGCCAAGTCTTAACGCTTAGCCACAGACTTAACCAAGGTATTAGAGTCACATAGGTATGGTTAAAGACTGATACAGATCTTCACACGCTACATCTGAAGTACCAAAAATTCGTATTGACTACTAAAGTGATGTTACAATTATAGTAATCCGGTAAACCTAATAGATATTTTCACCCTCTATCGTATTCAGTATTGGCCCTCTGATTTTTGTGGCACGACTGAGTTGCCCGAAGCTTTAGGCAATATAGAGGCGATATGTCACTTCTACAAACTTTTAGTCTATGACCACAGCTACAAAGCTCACTCAGGATGAATCTGGGGAATACTTTCATAACTATATGCGGACAATCAATGGGGCTTGTCTAAGTTCATTAGTTTGCTGGAAGGAGAACGTAGAGCTCTGATTTTAGTCGTATCTTAATCATTTCTACTTGTGAATATTTTATTTGCAAATTCGTTTTGACAAAACACACCATTTTTTTTTAAATAGATGAATCTGTGTTTCGTTGTTGTCGAAACAAACTCAGGGGTCTCTTTTAAAGTGCAGAAATGTTTGTATCGGTTATGTCATACAACAACCATGCAGGTGTCTCAGATGGATTATTGAAGAAAGAACCACCCAGTTTGAATGGAATAACTATTCAATTTCAGCAAAATTTCAGCAGCTGACTTTTGGTTTAATGACTATGAAAGCAAATGAAGCACGACCATGACAAATGGTAACTTTAATACGTTGGTTACGTTGTAGATACCATAACAATAGTGGACCATGCATCTCGACCTTTTTAATGTTACGTTGACATCAGCTTGGCTCCAAAAAAGTTGGGTATCCCTGCAAAGATGAGACAGTACTTCATGCGCAACACTTCATGAACAACTGCTTCACTTTTAATAAGGGGCTTTCGAGAACTAATGCCATATAGACTATTACTTATTTTTCTTCTTATCGCTGGCACGATTTTTGTATTGTATCAGCCCAAAACTTCGGCACCTCCACGGCGGCATTGTCGGTGGCAAGGCAAAGGACATGCTGGCTAAATGATTTTGGGCTACGAGGGTAGGTTCTTTACACAGTTCCTTATCGACACCTTGCTACTGATCCAATGAACTACTCCCACTTAATGTGAAAGTTAATACTGAAAATAGAACCTACAAAACCAAATAAACTGACGTAGTGCATAATAAAACTGGTGGAAAACGTCAGAACAACTTTCTTTTTGTTCGAGAATAAATTGTCCCAAAATAACTCCGCTAATTGTCCACATGAGTCCCACAAGTGTCCACATGAGCGTCTGTCTGTCACACGGCCGAGCGCACTATCACCCCCAACTTAGATTGAACACGATGACTCCACAACTTTGTACAATGAACTAATTCTAGCAGAAAGTTGGTGTCATCGGGTTAGTTTTGTTAAGGCTGAGTTTTTGTAATTAGTAAAGTAGATTGTTATATTGTTATTGAACTACAGAGAAAGGGCCTATACCTAGCACTAGGTGAAGACGGGCTCTGGATGATGATGATGATAATTATGGAACTATTGGTATGAATAACAACCAATTTTAAGTGCAATCTGTGGTTCAGCATAAGCAACCTGCCAAATAAACCTAAGTGTTCATGTTCAAGTAACGCAAGAAAAAAGCAGTGAAAGGGTCAAGTTTTTTTTTTTATCTTTTTGTTTATGACACAGTATTTTTTTTTTGGAGTAGACAAGTTTATGAATTGAGAAGTGTGAGTTGTGTATGTGACTTCTCCAAGATTGGAAGATCGACGACCTTAAAAGGTTGCTGGAGTAAACTGGATACGCTATGCTAAATGTTAGGCATACTTACTACTACGAGTATATTGAGCTTGGCTAATCGTATGCAGCTATAGGCTGTTTCTGTGATGTGTTTAAATGTTTGCAAACCCAAAATATAATAATCTTTTTTTAATTGGGCTTATGAACTATTCCACATACGGCTCCTATCAAATATTTTCTTTTATTTATTTATGTTGTGTGTACCGGTTACCCAAATAAAAGTTTTTTCTTTCAGGCAATGTGAAACACCTCGATAATGGACTAATTAATAAATGCAAATATAAATCTAAGAAGGTCTCTCAAACTTCAAAGATGAGGTAAAACCACATATTCACAAAGCGTTGGTAAAACATAGATTTCCAAAATAACTAGTAAACCTCAATCTTCGTACTCTCACGATAAAATACGTATAATTTTACTCGCGGAATAATTCAGGATCAGCGGAACGTTTGCAGATGAAAATAGCTGTTTAATTATGTATACGGAATCCATTGGTTCCGCTTCCATTGGAACACGTTTACTGAGGTTTTGGAGGCGTCGTGTAAGGTATCATTAACATTTTCAACTGAACAGGAGTATTTCAGATAAGCTTCGTATGATTCGTTCGTAAACGAGATCCGAGGCACAATGGCACATACATAGGTATGTGAACTATAGGTTTACATTTACCTGATTACGTCACACACAAAATCAGTAGGTGAATACGAGTTTTGTGTATGAGAAGATGACGCAATATTAATAAAACATGATGAGATGGGTAGCACAGTGTACATATACAGGAAAGCCACACATTTGCTTTCAAATTCATGTAGAGAACATCGAAAGAAAATTTTTTGGTTGGTACAATGGATCCTTTCACCCTGGGCAGAGCGGAGGGCTGCTTTTGGAACTCTTGGTGCATTAAAGTGAACCTGTTTGTAACCGTTCTGATGTTCTGAGGGAGCGCATTCCAAAGGAAGACCGCCTGGACCGAGAATGAAAATTTAAGAACTCTTGGTGCATTTCAGTGCATTAGTACCCTTTAATAAGCCACCTTAGGGACGGTAACGTAATTCCGAAGTCGGTCCTCAGACCCCAGGAAAGTGACATGACCTAGCACCAAAAGAAGCAGTTTTTTAACGTTGAATAATATTAAAAAAATTGTTTAAAAGCTTTAAAAAACGCAATCGCCATTTCCTGCGACCGTAAATAAAAGTAAAACCTGAATACCTGTGTTCCTACAAACACCAATATACCTACATACATTTATAGTGACGTCATCGCGAAACGTCATATTCATAAAAGAATATGTCTGAAGCAGGGGACTGAGACTGTGGAAGGATTGAGACAGGTCACGTAACGAGCGAGAACAGAAGTCTGGCAAATTGTACTACAACATGACATTGCTTGTAGCAGTCTTGTATGATTCCAAAATAACTGAAAATTTATTATCAAGCATTGTTCAGTACCAACTATACATTTTGCTTATTGGCTCACGTTTTCGAACTAAGCGTGTAGGCCTTTAAAACAAATTCGTGTGCAATAGCAAAATGTGAGGATATTTTTTGGCGAAGAGATTAGAAACTAGTCACATCTAAATACTAAGCGAGTTTATCTCTAATCGAAATTCAGTCTTAATTTTGAAACTGAACGCAATCACATCTAATCCGAGTTCAAGAGTCCTAAATCTCAATACTGCATAACAGTGATGTTTTTGTTGCTTTTGAACGTCATTTGAACTTGATGAACATATTCAGTTTCAATCATAAAATCCGCCCCCGCTATCGCTCCCAGTGAAACCTATCTCTAAAACAAACACGACCTACCGTACAACGCAGCTACAAGGTACAGTCGCGCACAAAACATCCGATGAGATTAGTTACGTCGCGACGTGGAACGGGTACACGTGTACCTAAGCGACGCGACGTAACGTCGGGAACAGACGTGTTTACACTGAAATGTGCTTGTTCTACTATTCTTTTAGATAAGTCTTCTTGGAAAATGTTTTCTGGTTCAGGTTTGTTGTTTTACTCTTGTATGGTGTCAAAAAAATCAAGTAGTAAATAAATGATGGTTTGTAATATGATTGTCTAATTGAAAAAGTGCCCTTAAGGTTCCTTGCACGTTCTTCTCCATAGAGACGATGTACGATGAACGCTTATGAATGGAGAACTACATTACTTTCACGATTATTATGTCTTGTAACTGGGTCTGTTACTGGCCTATTTAAAATACATGTTTTGATGTGATTTTAACACAGAAGATACAAATCGTTGTCTCTGTCGTAATATATATTACTAAAATTGTTAATTATCTGCGACGAATGCTGACAGGATTGGGAAGGAGAAATTGCCCTTTACCCTTTAGCATTTCAATATTCGAACAGGCTTATAAAAAAACTTCTGTATCCGTTTTAAATGGTCAGGAATAAAGAATAATACTAAAATGTCGACCCTTTTCTACAGCTGCAACCACTTTAGTCAACAGAAATCTTCCATGCAAAGATATACGTGCCTTTATCGAAGTGTAACTAAAAAAGAAAAAGTCTATTCCAGAGGCCTTCGGCCTACAAATATGGGAAAAGTTATACTGAAGTAAAAGATTGTTGTATTTTTATTAAAACTTTCTTCTGCCTTCAAATTGCAATATTACCACTACGTGAGTTCATGGTTACACAAGGTTCAAATATCAGAAAATAGAAACATACTCCCATAATGGAAGAAATATAAAAAACCAAAGTTATTTTTGGGAATAAATTCAGTTGAAGCTATGATACCTCATATTCAAAATGACTTAAACTTCTTAAATGACTGGTTCCGATCAAACCTTCTCACGATAAATACTACAAAAACAAACTATGTTATAATTGCTCCAAAAAATAAAAAAATCTGCGACAATATTCAATTGAAAATAAACGGCGAAATTATACAAAGGAAAACTAAGGAAAAATATCTAGGTTTAATTTTAGACAACCACTTGAGTTGGAAACCACATATCGAAAAAGTTAGATGTAAACTAATATCACTTACTGGTGCTCTTCATAATATAAACAAATGTCTTCCAAGAAAAGTGCGATACATAATTTACAATTCTTTAGTTAAACCACACATTGACTACTTAATAGAAATCTGGGGGACCGCAGCTAAATCTAATCTAAAACCACTACAAACAGCACAAAACAGATTAATTAAAATTTTATTTAACTACAAATTTAGAACACCAACTCAAAAAATATACGAGGACACAAAGATAATGAACATCTTCCAAACTTATAAATTCTACACGTGTATACTTATACGCAAAATATTACAAAAAGATATCCATACAGCATTAAATTTCACTAAAAGACAACACAAAATTACCTTACGTAATCCTAGCTACTTAGTAACGCGACCCCCCAGAACAGTTAGTTTCGGGAAAAGAAATATTGAATACGAAGGCGTCAACATGTATAATAAAATTCCTATGGAGATAAGAGAAACGAAAAGTATGTCTAGTTTTAAAAAAATATTAAAACATCATGTCACCGAATAACTTCCATTAATTAAAATTAAAACACACAAGTACTTTGCCATAGATGCCACATCTAGTGAATATCAGTTTTTAGATCCTTGTAATAGCTGTGATCGCCTACCCGCTTATGTTTCGTTTTTACAATATGTATCTTATGATTATTTTTTTTATACCCAAGTATGAAGTAGTTTTAAACGTCTATTTCTATACGCTTACACAATTTTGTTTTATATGTAAACATGTTTTCTCAGTAAGTGAATTATTGTAAATTCTTAATGAGGAAAAATAAAGTTCTTAAACCATAAACCATATATTTTTGGGAATAGAACTCGCGACACGAAGCGCAGCAGTTAATCGCTCTGCCACTACGCTAAACGTGTTTTTACCCTTCCATACTCATGTTTTCGGGATTCAGTATATCTCACATCGTTTTTCCCCTTAACGTACGTAACCCTCTCCGATCACCTCCGATCCATCATCAATCTGGCTCCACTCAATCCAACCACTAACCTTTAAACTGATGTCAGTAGGCTACAACCCTCTCAGACCAGTTGCTAGCGCCACCTGTTACGTTCAGACGCAACTGACCATGAAGCCCAATTAATGTCGGTGCCAAAATATAGGAGGTTGGCAATGTATTCTACGAGTATAGTGCAAAGGCGAAGCACAATAAGGGATAACGTGAGCAAACAGTTATTTATCGCTCTTGAATAACGTTGTGGTTTTATTTCAATGCTCTTTTATAATATGAACTCTATGATATCATAGTAATGGTCTCCACGATATCCTGAGTAAGAATCTCAGGGTTTTGTAGCGCCAAAAAAATAACTTCTACATATCAGATCCTACTGACAGTGGCAGGCCTCACCAGAGCCACCTGGCTTGCGATCACCATCCTATGGGAATCCGGTGCCAAATACTTTACTGTGTTTTGCGTAAAAGTTCTGGGTGAGCTAGCTTCATTATAGGTCTCATCTTTGCTTCTCAGCTACATTAAGGCGACTCATAACCATAATCTCCATACAACTGCTACAAGATAATAATATGCCAAAAAGTTCAGAGTATTGTTTTCGTCAAAAAGCTTTTTCGATAATCTAGATGTCTAACGCATTAACATCTTTATTGTTTTCTTATCGATTTGTAATAAGGTATTCCTTGCATTTCCTAAACTCTGACGAATCGATTCAAATTCCAGTTTAATGATTGTGAAAGCACTAAGAAAAATGAAATAACGATTCAACTTTTATAATCAGAGTCTTTATTTTATTGACTTCAAAAGTAAAGTTATTCGCATTAAGAACATTAAACTAAGAACCAGTTCACCCAGAATAAATATAACAGTTTAAAATGTTATATTTTGTTTTATGGAGACACGTGCGAAGTTTAGGATTACTTACACACAATACACACGTCTGAATTATGATACTTGAACCACGAAGAAATACGATGAAATATTGTTCAGGAGTATATTGATCGCTGTACATGACTATCTGTTCATATTATATCGAAATGATAAAAGTAACACTTTTCACATAAAAAAGTCAGGTACGTATGAGTTCATCTATCAGGTCCAGTTGAAAACCAGAGTCGAGCACTTAGCTGCTCGACAATTTGCTGAACTGGACCCATTTGGCGTAGCCGTGGGACACACAATGTTATATTTGCTGTTATATTTGTGGTTTTTGTATTATATTATTTATTCCTTTACCTACAATTTTTTCTTCTTTTATTTGTTTATAGTGTACCGGCTACTCAAATAAACATTTTTTCTTTCTTCTTTCTTTCTATCTACACAGAACCTGCCAAAACTATCTTTTGGAAAAATTAAATGGATAATTAGAACCTAAAACTGCTGGAACATAATTAAAAGACTAGATTAAACTCTGGCTAACATTTTAATGAGCAAACAAGAAGTCGTAAGCTGCAGATTCTAGCGCATCTACCTTTTATTTTTATTGTAAAAACCATTATTTTCTCTCTCCTATTTTCCGGTAGAACAAATACTCATTTATTTTTCATTTTAAGCGCACAAAGATTGCATGGCTGTTAGAAAAATGAAAAAAACTTAAAAGTAGCTTAATTGAAATCTAACGACCCGTTAATAAATCCATTTTGCCATCACTTAAAGTATAATATAATATGTTAATTTAAGCTTCCGGAAACAGTCGCAATACGCAATGTTTGTGTTAAGATATGTATAGGTTAAGTTTGACTAAATGCCTTAGAGCAGGGGCTTTATAAATCATACCGAGTTTCGATATTGCCGAATTCTGCATTGACACAATACTATCGAAGTTATGAGTAAAACAAAACGATAATAACATCGTATAAGAGCGTTTGGAGTGATTTCGGCCCCCATGCAACTCATATAGCTGCGATGCTGTATACGTTTTCTTTTATCGACGCCACTCCCAAATAAGAAGAAAATTGTAATGACGTATACGTCCTAGAATAAAAAACAGTATGTGATATCGACCAACACACTCCACTACAGGCCCGCATGGTGGCTGATATTAGGCTGATATTATTAAATCATCCACATAAAAAACATTCGATCTTGAAAGAAAGAGGCTTTTCCTTGAACAATCCAATATTATTTGATCATAGAAAGATCAGACCAATAAATATAACTGAATGACTCGGATGAATAAATCAAGAGAGGTGTCAATTGACCGGATATCAGTGTGGGCGACAAATCGGATCATCTTGCCCGGATTGTAAGTTCCGTAATCGGATAACGGCCATGTAATCTTATTGGAGCAGCTCTGACCGGCCGGTGGACTTTCGATAGCTGATTCTTGGAAGGACGGAAGTTTGATTTGTTGCGAACTTTTTGAGTTGATGACGTTTATGAGGAAATGCTATCAAGTTTGTATTATTTGGTTTTGAATTGAGTATTGGGATACCAGTTTTGAAGTCGAACGTTTCTTAAGAATTTTTTTAGTAAATCAATCCTGACCTTTAGAGCCAGTCTTCATCCTGATCATAAATCGAAATGTTATGGTTACGAAACTCGTTCTTTAACGTCCCTTCATTCATAGCTAGCTGCACACTGCAGCCTTTTTTATGGTGGAAAATCATCAGGCAAATAAAGTTAGTATAACTAGTTAGTGTATAGTAGACTTGTGTCTGAAGCAAATAAATAAAATTAATCAACATTTTATTTTAACATAATTACATCAAAAATATTCATACCGTTTCTACCTTAATAAAGCAGGTATTTATGAAGTTTCACATTTTTCCATTATTTACTCCATACCTGCCGCACATAGCATGAAAAGAATTGCAAAAATGATATCACGCAGATATCATATTTTCTGAATATTCATTTTGATCATAATGTTGGTTCGACGGTAGTATGGATAGCAGAAAAAAGTGTAAATATTTTGAAATGTTTAATATTGTTACGAGTTTTTTATTTTATTGAAAAGTTCTTAGTCTCTTTCAGGATAGTAACTGATATCAAGCTATTTTTTTTGTTTGAAATTGGTTTTTAAAAGTCAACGAATGCGTTGAGAGACCCGGAAGAAATCACGTTCTAACTTTAAAGAAATTCAGGTTGTATATGTTCGAAAACACTGAATCAGACAACCATGACGTATTACGTAGGTACTATTATTTTCATGCGGAAAATCCTTAGCTTAAAATTAAATGATTCCACGAGTTCTGAAAGCTAAAAATTCACCATTTCAAGACTTCGCTAGGTTTTTATTTGTAGGCACTTAAGATATTAATCAAGCAAATAAATCCTTCAGCAGACCATAAAATCTTAAAATAAGTGCCGCAAGGCGAAGTTATTACTTCAGGTGAAAAATGAAAACGAATGACCAACTATTTGCGCACATTTTTCTTCCATCTTTTTTAAATCCAGGAGTAAGATTTTTCTATTAAACGTTCAAAAACCCCCATAAATCGTGTGATTGGAAATTGTATTTTTTTGATAAAGCTAGTTCGTAGAGAGACGTGAAAAATTTTGGGCCAGTAGACAGCTAAAATGTAATAAAGATGAAGTGAAATTATTAATTAGGTTAAAATAATGGAATAAGTAACTAGAGTTTTTTTTCTCGATAGTTGATGAAAATTTAATTCTACTTCAACATTCATCGAACCCAATACCAGAAAAGTTTGTAGCGTCTCTCCAAAGGCGCCATTCTATCTTGCACCACATTCCCTGCCACCTACCTATTCATTTTCATCATTAAATGACCTATTGACTCTATCAGGAAATAGAGTTTGCGCTGCTGAAAGGGTAAAGTCTGACAACCAGTTTTACCACGGAGTATGGTATTACCTAGTTACTGGAGGTCCGACAGGCAGTTGCTCCATGTAAAATATATATCCAGCTGCATCTAGTTTGACTGGAAGCCGACCCCAATATAATTGGGAAAAGGCTGATGATGCTGCTGAAAGGGCAAAACACATATAAGCTTTTTAACACACTAAGAAAAAAACAGCACTAATAGTGTTTTCAGAGTTATCGTTCATCACACCTAATGAGATCATAACAGAAGAAAAAAAGTCTTGGCAAAGAAGCCTTGGGCGTTCCAAACATTTGATAAAATATTTGCTATGAAACTGTTCACATCCGGCGTGAAATTGATAAAAAGTTCCTCCGCAAACATCGCCACAGGCTATGCAAAGCGGAACACGTGCCGATGACACGTGCCGCCGTGCGTTTTGCTTGACTCTGTAGTAGGTAATTTTTATGTCTATCTGTCATTGATCGTTATTGAGTGAATTTCAACAGGTCCTATAAAATCTTCATTTCCGTGGTTTTTTTAATCTTAAGTTTTTTTTTAAAAAAGAAACGCTCTTATTAAAGTTTTTGATAATTTATATATTCTTGCTTATTGTCTAGCAGATAACTTAAAAAACTAACGAGATATAAGGATTTAAAAATTTCGTGTCACGGCGATGAAACATGCGTGCACGGCAATGAAACAAGCGGTCACGGCAATGAAAGAACTGTGGCATGTCAATGAAAGAATCAATCAACGATGAGTACAATATAATTATGTTAAAATTAGAACTACAATTATATTCAAACTGATTGGCAGACTTTGACAAAATAATATTATGCATCATACCGAAATTTGAAATTTAAAAAAAAAATCGTCTTGTACATGTTCATTTTCAAGCCCACCCATTGTGAAACTCAGTCGAGGCCATCAAGCATCATGCTGAGTTCCACCATCGACTTGCCATGACTATGATGTCGTCGGCAAATCGAAGGTGAGTGATGTATTCGCCGTTGATGTTGATGCTAAGTCCTTGTCATTCCAGGAGCTTGAAGGCGTCTTCCATTATGGCAGTAAACAGTTTCAGGGAGATAACATCCTTCTTACGCCTCTTCTCAATGGAATCGCCTTCGTGCTCTGCTCCTGTACTCGAACCGACATGGTGGCGTTATCATACAAACACTTCAACACTTTGATGTACCGATAGTCAATACGGCATCGCTGGAGTGACTCAAGTACCACCCATGTTTCCACCCATACGACGACTTTCTCATAGTCCACAAACGCTAAGCATAATGGCAAGTAATACTATTCGGTCTTCTGTATAACTTGCCGCAGCGTATGGATGTGGTGTATGGTACTATAGCCTCTACGGAAACCGGCTTGTTTGGGAGGCTAGAAGTCATCAAGTCTAACAGTCATGACTCAGAAGCATGATTGGTCTGTAGTTCTTCAATAGGCTGTTATCAACTTTTTTTAAGAAAAGCACCACTTCACCTTTGATCCATGCTTCAGGCGTTTTGCCTTAGAACAGGACGGTATTAATGAGCTTCTGGAGGACTTTAAGTACCGGTATTCCACCCGCTTTCAGAAGCTCTGAAGCGAATTAGATATACGTCTATTTAGCTGCTTATATGACTTCGCGTCATTGGAAGACTGCAACTGTAGCAAACCTCGTTCAGACATGAGGTTTAAGGTTTGCTCGGTCAATAAGTTCTCAGGGAAAGCAAAGCGATTAGTAAGCTCGAGTTGATTTCGGGGTTCTGAATATGGGACCGAGTAGGTGGGAGCGTAGACTTCCTCAGGCTGGACCTTTCATTGATATTCAGTGAGCCTCTTACGATTCGGTGATCGCTACCGGTTTTTACCCTGTTGATCTCAGAGACATCACTGAATTGTGTGTGATATAGTACCAAATGTTACGTCATTTTGTAAGGTTAACATGAAAACATCTTTTTGTAGTTGACTGTACAGTAAAAAACTCATCAAATCTAAAGAGAGACCAGAGAGAAACAATCTAGAGTTAACTTGACGAGTTTTGTACTGTCAGTAATCGGTATTACCTGAACCGCAGGTGACAAAAGATGTTTTCTTTGCCTAATCATACCATGGCGATGAAAACACAAGTCACGAAAATGAAATACCTGGCCACGGCAATGAAACTAAATTGTTTTACAAGGCATGGCAATGAAATTTTTTTAATTACCATGTCTTTTTTTTCATTTCCATAGCAAATTTCGGCCACGGAAACCACGGCAATGAAAACACGTCGATGAAAATCAAGGCAAAAAATATAAATAACAAAAAATCTATTAATTATTCGAAGAAATAAGCACCTCACAAATGAACATATGAGGAATGGTGTTCTATCGAATGCTTACTCATGAAGACAAACTTATTCGAATATCAGTTATATCTATCCACGGCGATGAAAGAAAATTTTTCCAGTACCATAAAAATTGATTATTTAAATTTATGGTGCGAAAACGCAGGCACGTGTGTACTTCCTTCCACGTTGAGCACTTAGGCAGCACTAATATGCAACGTTTAGCATACCGGTAGGGGGGAAGAAAGTAGTAGGTAAAACAATATCCTTGAACATGATTAGGACACGGCGATGAAGGGTAGTTCTGGGACAAATGATTTTTTATTAACCATTCGTTGTTTTGTTTAAATATTTGAATAAATGTATTCTGTAGCAATACTTTAACTATTCATGTATCAAATAAAACGAAGTTTTAGTATAAATAACCAATAGATTTTTATCAATGTGGAATAATACACAACAAGGTGAAGTGTGGACAAACACGGCAATGAAAGATTTCGAGGTTTAATATTTTTTTTTGGAATATTCATTAATCCAATTAAATAAGCATTTAGTGCTACACATAGATTACTATTTCACCTACCCGGAAAAAAAATTGAGAACATTATAACTATGTTTTTTAGTACCGATTTCATTGATGCCACGCAATTTTCGGTCCCGGGAAATTCACTCTATTGTTACAGAATGGATAATAGGGAGAAAACATTTTTTTTAACTTTGTACTCATTACGTAATGACACATGAAATCCCAGAAGGGATTCGTATGCCAATTGTACATCAAAATTTATAAAAAGTTTTTACAATATTATTAAAAGTATGTTTAAGTTATAAGGCAGCGGCTATAAGTCATATTAGAATAAGTGAAGATCTCAAAATAGCTACGTAAAGACTTTTTTATTTTTTATTGAGTAGTCCAAACGGGAACCTTACAAAAGATATTTCAATAAAATTAGTTTTTCCGAAAAATACTCATCATGACGTCTCTTTCAACCCGAGGGCAAAAAAAAACAACGTCAATCGTACTTCTACTTTTTTTCAAACGGTAGTGTAATAACTGGGTACCGTGAACGCAATGCTAAGAATGCGGTACAACGCGACACGTGCAGAGTACACGACGAGCTTTCTTCATTTTCTTCTGAAATTAAATTGAATTGTTTTGTCTCTTTTTCCTATTTTTCTGATGGGAGTAGGATGAATTATAATGAGAGGTTTAACCTAAGGTCGACTCCAATTTCGGCAGCACGCAGCAGTTCTGCCGCTCTATTACTGCATTGCTGAACTATGAATTCGATAAGAAAAGAGACCTTAAAGGATCGTTCGGAGTGTAAGTAGAAACTCTGTTATGACAAGTAGAAACTCTGTTATGACAAGTAGAAACTCTGTTATGACAAGTAGAAACTCTGTTATGACAAGTAGAAACTCTGTTATTCTATTCTGATTAATTTCATTGCGTGTCATCACATCCTTTGTTTGCAATTTGCAAGCCATGTATTCATACATGATTCATAATTGTCTACTAATTTTTTTTCACACATCTTACTACTGGTTACGATACCCTTTGGTAAAGCTGGTTGCTAGACTTTCGGGCCACACTGTTTGCAACGGGTTCCAGAAAAACCCCCGGTCGCAACGGCTTAACAAAAAGATTTTCGAAAGGTTCTTTAATAATATGACAGGGTTGCAATGGCTTGACGTGCTCTCCAAGGCACTTATAGCAATTGTCTTTATAACGTAAGTAGACACTACTAAGCGACAAATAAAACAAAAAGACATCATAAACACATCAACTCACTCAGTTGAAAGCTATAAAATCTTCAAAGTACTCAATGAACAAAGAAAAAGCGTCTCGTAAAACTCTCGAAACAAGTTTTTCCTTTTAAAAATTACTTTTCGAATATAATTTTTACTGAAACGAGAAGTCAAACACGTTTTAAAAAGCATCGCAATTGTATTCAATGGAGTTTAAACTTTATATTCTGGATAGAGGAATCTATGGAGTCGATGTAAGATTGTTTTCGTTCTTTTCTTACTTACTTAGTTACTACGAAGTCTTTTACTTTGGAATAGAGATGGAGAGAATGAAATTAACTAAAAATAATCGAAAGGTATGTTTTGCACTAGTTGGTTAATATAATTATAATAAAAAAATGAGCTAGCATTTTCTTGTTCTCTCGTTTTGTTTTGTTCTTTGTTCCCTCAACTACTATTTCTTAACTTTTATGCAAAATAAGAATCTAAGCTTTACCAAAATTTTTCAAAATTGGTTCAGGGAATTTCAAGTTTAGGAAGGTAGCAAACAAACAACTCATTTTCGAATTTATAATATTTGTTACGTTTGGGAAATCCAACAAGCGAAACCAGATATAAATCAAAAGTGAACGAAAACCCCAAGTCAGTCAACAAAAAACGACATCAATATATTTTACCGATTTTATCAACATCTCCACCCCTCTTTTCTTCGATACTTCAAGTTAGTAAAAAGTAAACTTGCCTGTGGGTGATTTTTTGTTCATTTTGCGAGACCCCGGCGGCAGTAGATATGTACTTAGATATCGCTGAATATCGGCTCGCTCGTGATCTTTCGCGATGTCATTTGTATTCTTCAGATCGTGAGATATCAGATAAGGAGGTTTTTTTGTCTGGTGGTTAAAAAGTACTGTAAGACTTGCACGGTGAATAATTCATTGAGCTGTTTGCTCAACTGTCTAGGAGAATAAAAGGACCACTCTTTAGTAGAATTATATTAAAAACTCCAATCAAATTTTATTTTATTTTAAATAATAATAGTTTTTTAGCCAGGGTTTCTAACACTGGTCTTTATAATTTTAAATTAATATAGCCGTTTTTAACATTCATTTTAGAACATTACAGGTAGTGGGGGTGAACCGAATTTTTAGGTTTATTGATTATCGGTTTCTTCATGACATGTAAATTAATGTTTTGTAAACATACAAATCATAATCTTATAGAGCTTGTAAGTATTTGCATCTGTAACTGTTGTTTAAAGTTCCATAATAAATGTCGACTTTGTACACTAAATATCATCAACAAACCAACAAACTAAAACTACGATCTTTCAAGCACGCAAATTCAAGCACCCATTAACACCGATTAGTACAACTAAACTTTAGCAAGCACCAGAAGTGCAAAGTGCATGCGGAGTGATAAATCTACTTGGTACCGAGCTAGCACTAACGGCCGGTTTCCATTGCGAAAGGGTAATGTGCGAGAAATTGTTAGGCGGAACGAACCCCTTTTTAATGAAATAGGTTTGAGTTTCCACCGAAAAAGAGTTCAGTCATAGTCATTATGATAGCTCATTTGAGCATGATGACGGCGTGTAAGGGGCTCGGGTCGATGGCGCGTTGCGTTCCACGCGCGCTTCAAAGAGCTATCAGCAATATGACGGGCACTTAAAAGAGCCAAGGCCTGCCAGGGTCGCGGGATACCGTACATTTTAGTCAGTACAAGTCTGACCGTTCCTCCTACCCTACCCTGGGTGTACTCATTTAATGATTTAAAAAAAGGAAGGTATCAGACTAAAATCCAGTCTGGCAATCAGTCAGTCAGCCACTCAGTTTTGATTTTTTAAGGAATGAATTTTGTTACTGTTTAATATTTTGAGGATGTTACGTGTTTGCACCTGTCATTAAAACGAAGACTTTAAAACTGTGCTTCATTTTTAGACGCAATGTTCGATTTTTTGATGCCCTTTCCTAAAGACATCCAAACGTTATTAATTTCATAATCCAGCAATTTTCACCGACCAACACTGTCTTCTAAGTATAAAATACTTCGAAGCCAAATATAGATGAAAGTGTCTCGTGCAATCTTCTCTCCTTATTACGTTCAACAGTAAACTGAATGAGCGCTTCAGGTCAGCTTGCATCCCCAGCGCCATCTGGTGGATCTGACGTCGTAAATTGCACTATAGGTACTGACACTGAGGTTGAAGGATATCAAACTTTGATGTGAAGAAGGAAAGTTAATTTTTCTTTGGCGGAAGGTGTGATAATTTACTCTAGCAATAAATGATTACATTGGAGTAAAAGTTATTATTTGGCTTAAAAAATCATTAAAAAGTAGAGTTATCGACGGTACCTATTTACATTACATTTTAACCCAATGTTTAAAAAAAATAACTATCACGATAAGGATATTAGTGATGCAAAAGAGGGTAGAGATACGGATCAATGATGATGTAATATAGCAGAAAAGATATGGCTAAAAATATAATTATAACCAAGATTGCGGCCATTAAAGAAGTATGGAAGAAAACATGATATAAAGGCCACAAAATATAAGAGCAAATTGATAAAGATAATTGCACGGTTGGCGCAATGGCTGAGCGATTGACTACTGCGCAGCTTGTCACGGGTTTGATCCCTATCACGGAAAAATATTTGTATGATCTGCAAGTAGTTGTTCCGGATCTTAATATTTATGTACCTATGTGTTTCTACGTTTGTAAACGCACCCACACCCACGATACAGGAGTCAGTAAAACGTCTTAGATAAGGGATTTTCGTTTTTCAAACCCAATCAGTACTACTCGCATCACATAAAGATTGTGACTTCCAATTGCTTCCCTACTTTACTGTACCATACAAGTTTAAGTAGTTAAGCTAAAACCCGGGTTATCGCGGCAGTAAACTGGGCATATCGCGTTATGACCACGCTGCTGCAGTCACAATATTAAACTGAGACAATAATATACAATGTAATGTTCGTAAAGTGCCAAGTACACATAGAATGGAGAGGCAATTACGTCTACAGTTTATTTATGTAAATAATTTTCTACTTAAATTCATAGTTATCCCATAAAAGGGTTCAAAAATTATGGATTTTAGCAACAAGTTTGTCTTTTTACAACCTTTGTTTACTTTTACATGTCCCGTTGCGTTGTCTGTAATTAAATTTCGCAAGTTAAATTTGATCCACTTTCCGGTTTCCGATTGAGCTAACATGCACGTATATTTATATATTTTGAGTGACAATGCAATATTATGATAGACATGGAGCTCATCTGATGATGGGGCTGGAAGGTGGCGATAGGAACTCTGTAATGAAACGACGCAAATCTATCGAGTTTCGACTCTTTTAATTCGTCCTGATGAGTACTTTGTCTATTGTAATTTTTTTCCAATATTAAGTGTGTTTAAACAGAACAGTTTTTTAAATGACTAACTTTTGGACATGAGAAAACATGTCAATTTGCATTTAGACTCTAAAAGTGGCTAAAGTTATTTTGTCATTTTTGGAAAGGTTTTTGATAAAGTAACGATGATAATTACCCGGCTTTTTATTTTTAAAGTAGGTACGTTTAACTAACAATGCATAGTTTCCTAATCAAGCTACAAACTAAACCCTAATAACTCTTACCCTCACTTGACACAACTTGATTGCAGTTCGGTTCGTGACTGCCACTGAGTTTGAATGTGCATAGCTCTTGGACGGTCGTTAGTAATTAGCGACGTTTGCAATTAATTCATTAGTGAGATGTCATCTTGCAATTAAATGTAATTATAGGCAAAACATTACATTAATTCTATCAATAGAAGTAGCATTTTGTCACGACACGTCTGGCGTGGTGATGGAGAACAAAGTAGTTGTTTCGAATCTGGTCATGTGTTCGAATGCGTTCAAATGTTTGTTGCTGTTTAAACGGGATGCTAAATTCTGAAGGCAGACCCTTAAAAATGCTACCGTGGGGCCATTTTTAAATATTTTATTACTTCTTTGTTACCGCTAAAGTATTTACTATCCTCAACATATTTGTACAAATCTTTGTTACATTTAAACAGCTAAAAGTTTTACCCCCGGGCCGTGGGGGCTACAAATTGTGTTTCATCTATAAAAGTTACATTGTACTGAAGTTAACTTCCTAAGTCCAAGAAATAGCCTTTTCATTGTATCGTCTTTATATATTTTCCCTTGAAAATAAAATAACAATAGATTAGATACGAGAGATACATTCTTCTTAACCCAAAAGTTTCTCCCGTTTTCCGTTGGCCTAACTCGGCGTGAAGGTCGAACGCATCAAACAAAGAAACGTCAAAGTTCCCGAGAACAGCATTAACAATAAATACTAACATCGAACTAAAGCGTCTAGATTAGTCTTCTAACTTGTAACAACTTTTATTGTTCCCGAAGTTTCCCGAAGTTGCCCGACTATGGCCGACTTTGGTTAGGGTATCACAAAAACTTGACTCGATGAGTGTGGCTTACAACCGATGTTTATATTTACTTCACTGTTTAGTTTCCGAGACTAGATATATTTAGGGTCAGTGGTTGTTGTTTTAGGGAACTTGAGTATATACTTTTACGTAATTTAACAGTATAAGGCAAAAATTGGGATCCGATCCTCAGGCATGTGTTGCGTCACGAGAATTATAGCAAGCTGCGGTCATAAAGTTGGTTGAGGCAATTTTCCTTTTGACCTTTCGAAGTAGCGGTCATTTGAAGGGCTAGTGGATGTTATCGGACTAAACTGATAACTATATCGTAAATGATAAGATATCACAGGTTGTGGGAATGGTATAAAGAGTTACCGCGGCCTTGGATTGCAAAAATTCGAGGACCCCGGGTGGGAGAAGTCATTTAGTGAGTATGGTAGTGCGACAAAATTCTTATATTATAATAATTTTGTCGCAATCCATAATAATGATTCCACTCAACCTGTTTTGTCTTCATGAACAAAAACACAAAGGCATGGTCAATAACTTCTGCTTCCAGACAAAAACATGTGTGTGTGTCAATTATTTTTCAGAAAATTCGAAGCACAAAAACTAGCCTGTTAGTCGGGAAGCTCTTATTCCTGTTTTTTTATTCATTTCATTCTGCTAACTGTGTCCATTGGGCCATCGTACATCGCCCGAAGGTAGGGAAATGGTTTCGTGGGAAACGTCCGCCACTGAAATTCGGAAAGCCGATAAATTGGAAGTACCTTTTTTTTCGAAAAATGTCACCCAATTTGGGAAGACAGTCTTTTTGTATTTATTCTTAGTAGTTATTCTGTGAATGAAGTGAAAACTAACAAGTGAAACATACCGAATAATTAAGGACACTTTTTTTTCGTTTTTTAAAAGCAATTCATAAACTGAATCTGTCACCGTTCTAGTGTAACTTACTTTTATTTTTACTTTTCCCCACGATATTTATTTCTCCTGTAGCCCATGTCCAAACAACTTTATCATACAAAATTGCTCCCTGCGGGAATCAAACCCGCGACCCGTAGCATAGCCACTGCGCCAACCTTGCCGTCACCAGACTAGCTTTTACCCTAAACCATTTTCCTAGATCATTGACCAAAATTCTTCCAAACTAACTATGAGTCGATAGATGACCAGGGGGCCGATTCTCGGTTTTAGAGATCATGTCGAACTCGACAACTAATGACGTCATTTTTTCGACAAATTTTACTGAAGCCTAACGTTAGCCTTCGACAAATGGCGTATTTGACATAGCAACTTTTAAAATTTGTCGAAAAAATTACGTCATTAGAAATTTTTGTCGAGTTCGACACCATCTCTAAAACCGAGAATCGGCCCCCTGGTCATCTATCGACCTATATATAACCTATATCTATCTACCCACAGTAATTGACCCGACGGTCTTACAAACCCCTTATTATCATCCGCACAGTCCAGCTTGTTTAACTAAAGTTACCCGATACCAGTCGGATGCGGCGAGAATGCAAGCGAATAAGTGGATCCAGCTTAGCTTGTTCACAGACTTACGCTGCTTGCATGTCAAAATGTTTAGCTAACAAACATTGGCTGAGTTTCAAGCTACTGCAAATGGACCAAAGCAAGTGAAAAGTTAAAATAAGGAAGGTATAAAAGCTTAAAAGCAAGCATGGGTTGCTTTAAAAGGATTCTAATCACACAAAAAGGGGAGAATTGAAGAATTAGAGAATCTTTTAAAAGCATTTTGTACTTTTCTCTTTATGGGGTAACCAAAAGGGCAATGGCCCATTTACTAATGGCGAAGGCGTTTCTTCATTTTGTAGTTAAAAAGTTAAAAGTTACCTGCCCCATTTTTCATGTTTTTGATACAGTTAATTCATTCAAATAAAATCCTTTACCTTACCTTAACCTTTGTTTAAAATCTTTTGCCGCAAATTTTAGCAGACTTTCTACCGCACATGTTCAGGGTTTTGATTTTGATTAAAGAAAGGGTTAATAGTATAATTTGTAACGTTTAACGATATAAGATATGAACATTTGTGTGTTCAGATATGTAGGTTTTTACTATACGGGACGTACTATTTTTGCCTGTTTATCTAAGCCTCTAAGAAATCCGAATCCGTTTATTTAAACTGTACAAATGCTCCATTAGGAGAATTATGCACTATTAGGAGAATCAGATAACACATAGAAAAAGCAGTAGCGCTCTTAGTGCTGACGGCACCGACTTACGTGTTGTAGGGTAAAACCGAGTCAAGCGCATTAGTTTATGCCATTTATATAACATCACCACTGCTCCCAAAATGGAAACAAGCACACTGCGCACTGGGCCCTCTCATTGAACGGAGGGCCTGTGTTCCAGTAGTGGGCTTATCGTATTTTCAAAAGATCATAGATATAAGTAACAAAAAAAAACTCAATAATATTCTAAACCTTATTTTCGTAGTCTGACGTTATACCCTTAACCTTGTGACTAACAATCGTGGATTTTAGACCCCTGTAACGTTGTTTCATCTAAACTAGGGTATAATTGAGGCACAAAGGAGCCGTCCGCCGCCATTTTGAATTAAAATGTTCTAATTTGAGGAGCGTGTGGGTTTATGAGTTTTATTAAATTGCTTGACAACGTTAGTCCCGGCTGCCATCTGTCCAAATTTGATAGTCGTTAAAGGTAGACAGTTGCCCGAAAGTCTCTCATATAAACTCAGGCCGTCTGTCTACAAGAGCAGAGTGCGGCTGCGAAGCGGAAAAACGGAGAAATATAAACCAATACGCACCATTATAGAGGAGCGGAGATTTAGTGCAATCTTATTGATTAATATTTCTCAGTTTCCGCTTCGCAGCTTCCCTTGACTCTTTAAAACAGATTTATTCAGTAAAGCGCCTTATTCACGTTCCATCTTGCTGTACGTCCCGCCAAGGTCATGCACGATGCACGACGCAAAAACACCGTTGTGTGTTTGTCTTGTGTACAGCAAGATGGAACGTGAATGGCACTTAACTTATCAATGCCCTCTCTGTTTTTTACTGCCAGTTATAGTATTTCAATTGACTAGAAAATATTTTCAGTAAACTCCTTGAAATGAAAATACGGAAAGAACTTGAACAACACTCATTATCCTTTGAAAAACAAACTGAGAACTTCAACTGGCGAATCAAAAATAATAATAAAAACACTTGTCCGACAACAATTCACAACTGTTTGAGAAACTTTCACGTTTTAACGAAACTACTTTTAATATTGAAAATTCTTACTGACTTCTGCAGTGCTTACCTGTGTCAACAGAACAAGGTAAATTGCACTCTAAAGTGCAAAGTTAAGGTTGAATTTTGATTGTAGTTGTGTTGTTTGGGTAGTCCATAATGTTTTAAAGTGGATACACTGTAAAGTCAACAGTGTAGAGCCACGTTATACAAATACAGACAGATTAATGACGTCAAAATGCAGCTACTCAAAAATTTACAAACAAAATGTATTTTATATGCAAGGTGATACAGTGGCGGACATTTTTATATGGCTACGTGCTTATTTGCATACTGTGACACTGTATTCTTTTTTGGTAAAACTACATTGTTGATACATTTAAAAACTTGTGGTTGCTTTTATTTAGTGAAATATAATAATTATAAATCTTTCCAGTAAAACATTCCTTGATTTCTTTTCGTCTCCCAATAGTGCTACAAAAAGATAATACGATATACAAATTCAGTTAACGCAACCACAAAATTGGCAGAGAAAATCTACATCTCTTCAGAAAATGCAACGAAATTTACAAGGAACCATTTTGGAGGATAGCGACTACATAACGTCTCGGCCACAAGCTACATTAGTGTCTTACGATAATGACAGATAGAAAAACAATTGAATTATACGGTTCACTGGTAAACATTGTGAAATACATGTCATATGGTGAGTGCTAGTCTTACGTTGTTCGCAGGTGAATTAAATCGGACTAGACGCCGTTGCAGAAAAACTACCCAAATTCACATACAGACAAGGAGGAGCTGTCGCAGTCTAAAAGAGCGATCTAATTCGGTTTATCGCCATCATCCAGAGCCTAATTTCTTAAATCAAACTATGCGTAATTTCAGATCGAGCACGAATATCTGGAGGCAAGCCGCAGCGCCTGAGGCCGTGTCCGAGGTTTAAAACGTCTGGGAACCCACAAAACTTTTCACTTGAGTCGCGAAAATCACCATTTACAACTCTTTACGTGAGTTGAGTTTAAAATTTAAGCTTATGCGAACTTCAGCGGCAAAATTTTATGAAAATCTGAAGAAGGATATGATCTTGGATAAAAATTTGCTTTAATAGAATAAGTTGCTTATAAATGTACCTACAATAGAATAGGACATAAAATGTTTGTATTTTGTCATGTAAAAGAGCTACTACCTAAATAAATAAAAAACAGTTATCATTAAACAAGTATAACATTTATAAATGGCTTTATTATTCACTTAATTTATAATATATAGATAGGGGTAGTAAGATATAATATACAGGGTGTTTCTTTTAAATTGGCCAAAAGGGAGAAATCTGCATCCCTAAGAGATACTGGAAAACTTTCTTAGGAACCTTTAGCTCTTTTTTGATACTGATAATTTTGGCGTTTTTATTTTTTTGGTCAAGTTTGAGCTGTCCACAGAAATGAATGAAATTGACTAATTTTTTTTTTAATGCCATTCGTTTCTGTTTCATGTAAGGATCATTTCATTGTATCGGAAGAAAAAAATCGGGACGGCGGAAGTTGGTCAAATTTTGCAAAATATTTTTTCATACAAATTGTACAAACGAAAAAGAAATCATTTTTTTTATTATGCTGTTTGACTTACTTTCATATAAGGATAAGATATTTGTATGGGCAGAAAAGTATCTGAACAGTAGAAGTTAGTCAAAAGTAGAGTAATGTTTCTTCGAACAGCATAAAGTCGTATTAACAGTGTCAGTATTTCATAAGATTTGACCCACTTCTGTTGTCCTGGCATTTTCCTTCCCGTACAATGAAATGGTCTTTACAAGACACTAAATAACATGGCATCATAAAAAAATGGTATTTTTTTTCGTTCATACAATTTGTATGAAAAAATATTTTGCTAAATTTGACCAACTTCTGCCGTCCCGATTTTTTTCTTCCGATATAATGAAATGATCCTTACATGAAACAGAGTCGAACGGCATTAAAAAAAGTTTTGGTCAATTTCACTCATTTCTCTGGACAGCTCACACTTGACCAAAAAAATAAAAACGCCAAAATTATCAGTATCAAAAAAGAGCTAAAGGTTCCTAAGAAAGTTTTCTCGTATCTCTTAGGGATGCAGATTTCTCCCTTTTGGCCCATTTAAAAGAAACACTCTGTATAGATAGAGATACAGTACAAAACCCTCTAAGCTTTCATATTTCAGTAAATGTTTTATTATCTCAAAACAATTTTTCAGTTCAAAAACAACTTAATAGTCTCTACGTAAACATCTCTAAGTAAAAATATTTAAACAATGTTTCTGTTGTAATGGACAACCCACGCCCGAATCCTAAAGTACCCAATTATATTAACACTAGGTAAAGCCAGTGGCTTCACTCATTAGCTAATTTAAAATTTGATGCAAAAATAAGTAGCTTTGTAACCAAGCTCCATAATAAGTCTTTAGGGCTCCATTTTACCTGCACCAAAATCATAATTGGACTAATATATAGTTTAGGCGTAAAGCGTAACAGAACAACAGACAAACTTACTTTCATATTTACAATAACTGTGAGGTTTCAGGCTATGACAAGATGCTTTGTATTATTTTTTTTGTAATCGCGAAAATAAATTTGTAAAATTTTAGCCCGATCAGTTCTGTAAATATTTCAAATTAATATTAGTTTGGTGTGCTAAAATTCTAGGTATTATATTCGGTTGAAAAGGTACAAAAATATAAACATGAAAAGCGTTAATCTACTACCTCGATACTAAAACAAAAAAATAGTCAAGATTTGCAACTCCTAGCTCCGTAATGAAGTTTATATTAATTCTTCAGTGTCCACATTTTAATGAACGGACGTGTACAAAAGGTAAAGCAAATCCAACATTTTAAAATGTATAATATTTTAATTTAGTCTTCTGAAGTCTCAAAGTGAAATGCATAATATTTCCATGTGCATGAATTTTAAAGGAATACATTAGTTTTTCTTTGTCGTAAACAGGACCTATTTAGTTGTTAAAATCTGCCACTTTTAAAAGAATTGGGCTATAATATAAGACCCCAAAATACATTTGTAAAGTTGTTTACGAATCTGTACCAAAAGGCATCACGGACCCTGCAACGCAAAGGGCGTTTAAAAAAACAGGTTGGTTTAAATCAGTAAGAATATGGTACTCCATTCTACCTGAGTAGAATGGAGTACCATATACGTTGACTCATTAAAACACCCAAACAAGGTATTTTTCACTAACGTAAAAAAAACTCCTGAATACTAGGGTTTCAAAAATTATTCCTTACTTTGTAACGCTTATTTTCAAATGGAATTCATTGAATGTCTTTTATCAGAGCGCCACCTGCTACGATCCTTACCTCCGCCTCATTAACATTCATTAGGTTTGAGAATCATTTTTTTACTACTACAAAACTTTGGAAGCTTTTTTTATCGTGATAAAATCATCAAATGAGTCCTCCCATCCAGGGCAGGGCAAGGGAAGCCTCCCTTGCCCTGCCTTGTCGCGCTTGTACTGACTAAAATCCACGGTGTCTTTCGATAGCCCTTTACGGTCACGGTAGCTCGTTAGTCCCGCGACCCCGGTAGGCTTTGGCCCTACCTTGGCATTGAGAAAATCTGAGCTGTTTTATATAAAGTTAGCCTAAATGAACAATGTATTATTAGAGTAGTGATTAATCCTAGTTGTTAACAAATTGGTTGTAGGTAAGTCAAACAAACAAATCTAACTTGTTCTATGCAACTATGAGGCAGTCTATCACACCGAACCTTAACATTAACTTTGACGGCACGACTGGCTGCTGCGCTACTTCGCACATTGAAGAGCTCATGGCTAGATAATTACAGCCGCACAGGTCTGTGTCTGGGTGACCATCTGTCAGTCTGTGGATGGGTGACCATCTGTCATAGCGAGTCTACGTTGGCGCGGTAAGCCGTTGGTCCCGGCTGTCATCTGTAGATCTTTGACAGTCAGAACCTCATTACTCTGTCAACCAGTCTTGCCATGGGGTAACGTATTGCCCAGTTACTAAGTTGTGGAGGTCCCGGCAGTCGCTCCATGTAAAATACTGATAGTTAGCTGCATCTGGTTCGTAGTTTTAGTCTACAACAAACCCACAATGAAATACATTAAGATTTTTTCATGTCTGTTGTGCAAAATTGATTAAATAAACGAAAATGGATTTCTTCAAAAGTGAGAAGTTAGTTTTTAAACGACAAAGTATGCGAAATATAACATAAAAAACTTTCTGATGTCTTTGCTTTTTTACGAGTATACCTAGGTAACCGTATGATCTGAATATTGGGCTATTTCGTACCCTATTTCTGTCAGAAAGCAAGCACTAATAATGTACTGAACTTATAGTTCTAAATTCAATTCTGAATACATTTTGTTAATTCGAGAGAGCATGGTTTATATCAGTGCTCTAACCTACTGAGGTAACGAGTCTCCGAGAGAGCAACTGAAAGATTTAATTGATGCTAAAATGAATTTTATGACAAGGTATTTTTACTATTACGTGGTCTCAACTCACATCCTTAAAATCATATTTCGTCCGATATACCTCAGTACCTCAAGACGAACCAATGTGTGTTACCAGTGATGAGTTACGGCACCGAAACGTGATCTTTTACTATCGGCCTCATCTCAAAGCTCAAAGTCGCTCAGCGAACTATGGAGAGGGCTATGCTCGGTGTTTCTCCGCGTGATCGAATTCGAAATGAGGAGATCCGTAGACGAACTAAAGTCACCGATATAGCCCACCGGATTAGCAAGTTGAAGTGGCAATGGGCAGGCCATATTGCTCGCAGAGCAGATGGCCGATGGGGTCGAAAAGTGCTAGAGAGGAGACCACGGACTAGCAAGCGCAGCGTAGGACGTGCACCAACAAGGTGGACAGACAACCATACAAAGGTCGCCGGAAGACGCTGGATGCAGGTCGCTTCCAACCGGTATATGTGGAAAATAAAAGGCCTGTGTTCAGCAGTGGACGTCCTATGGCTGAGGTGATGATGATGTGATGAACTCCCATCCTCCATCGTCCACGCTCCATCATCAGAAGAAGAAATATTATCTACAGGTACAGGGTGTTCGTGTTTGAAACGCAAACGTTCCTAATCTCGTTGCGTTATCTCAAGTGTACCGGTTTCTCAACCAATTAACTGTCGAGGGTGATAATTAAATTCGCAATTTAATTTGGGTATGAGTTGTGTATCTTCTAAGGTAACGATAATAAGGTTTCCTCAAAAAATGGTTATAATTTCTTTTACGGGGATATTTAGTGATTATAAAAAAAGATGGCCACTATTTCAACGAAATAATAAGTATTATTAGAGTAATGTTTTTTTTTTTGGTTAAATGTTTTGTTAAGAATCTTATTACGAACCACCAATTTGGGTTTATGCAGGAGCGAACTGTAACCTGCCAAACATTTATGATTAAAGTGTTCTTAGATTTTAAAATATTTCAATGAGCTATGGTTTTATATGGGCTACGGTAGTGATTTGAAAAGTTGCAGCGTAGCACTGGGAGGCAAAAGCTAGTTTGAGGAAAAGGTTTGGTTTTAGTTATTATCTCCTCTTGCTCAAACCAAAGCGGGAAGAGTAATTTGACAGCTTTACACTTCAAGAGAAAATTAACGTATCTAGGCTCTTCATAAAATAAATCACAGGAAGTTACTATTGTTCTCACAAAATGTTCTCTCTTTTTGTTCTTTTCCCATAGAATTTATCGCTTCACAGTGGGGACTGTCCCCAAATCCCGGACCTATTAAATTTCACGATCCCGTTTTTACGGCGCGACTTTTGACAGCACCCCTTACATAGTTTATTGTTTATGTTGATTTTTATCACAAAGATTACGTGTTACGTCTTTTTTATTCGCAATTCTTATAAATAAGTCATTTGGGATTTAATGGGGATTTTATAGCGGATAGGTTAAGGTAACTGAGAGGTGAAAAAGTTGCTTGGCTGATCATCATTATCTGCCTACTCTTTTCTCAAGTATATTGGGGCGAGCTTGTAGTTAATTACCAGAATTTTACATGACGCGGCTGCCTTTCTCACCTCCACAAGGTTAGTACTGGGTAATAATAGTTAATAGCTCACTTCAGCATAGGTCTCATCTTTGCTTCTGGACAAGATTTAGGCCAAGAGCAAAAACAAAAACCAACTAAGGTGCTAGACGAATTTCCTTGATTTTTTTCTCAAAAACTCTCATACTCATGCATGAGACCAACAGGCAACTATAGCCACAGATTTTTTCCCGGTAGGGTCAGATCTTCATACAAAATCCTCTATTATTCGAGAATCACGAGCTGTTTCTACTAAGTAAATGTCCCGTATAAATTAAAAATGTAGACTGTCTCAAAATATCAGCAACTAGATAATTATGTAAAACGATCACAAGCCAATGCATATCTTCCGCAATTACAGTCACAACACCTTGTCTTCTTGAATTCCATTCATCTTGGCATCCGATATTATCGCATTTCATACAAACAATTCGTATTACATAAACATATATCTTTTTACTTCAATATTTACACATACTTTCCTTGTTTGTTTAAACAGTATCTACTTAATGATTTTTATAAACACTTGACGACTCATTGCTGAGTTTTCACTCAAACTGAGAGCAGTGTTGTGTTAATGTGTGACAGAATAAAGAAACTTGTTTAATTGATATTTTAAAGTGCTGCATTTAATATGGAAATAAAAACAGCTGTAGAAATTAGAATTGGTTAAAATATCTGGCAACATTTTTGTCATAAGCCCGGATTTTAATTATTTTAACCCAAGTTTCAGAGAAAGTAAACTTTCCTAGCCATTGACAGTTAAAACTGAAGATGAGACTTTACTTATTCCTGTGCATAATAGTGAGTATCAAAGCGAGAGACCTAACCAGCAAATACTGTGACGTTGTCTCTACGGATCCGACCAGACATTGCTACGTAAAGGAAACTTTGACCACTGTGACTCACAGTCCCAACCAACTGGCAGTGGACAAAAATACAAACACACTGTACTTCAGTTTCGATTTCGGTCAAGGGGAGTATGTACCCGCCGTACTCAACATCGACAACAGAAACCTCAACGTATTAAAAGGTGTTAAAGACGCTTTCGCTATCTCCAACGATCCAGTAACAGGAGAAATGTATTTTGGAGGCAGTAACGGAATTTATAAGTACAAACCAAGTGATAAAACCTTGCTGAGGCTGAACGTACCGAACTTGGATATCTGGTGGCTATTCATCAAGAAGTACATATACTTTATCAAGTTCCCGAGCCTCAGTGCGTACTATTACACTAACAGAACCATCAAAGCTGTTTCCGAACTCAACGGAGACATAGTCCATCAGTTTGTTTTAGACAAGGAAAACAATATTTTCTTCATCAATGGTTCTGGACTCTTTGGTATTAAACACGGTGACAACAAACCGATACTATTGAGAGATCATCCCAGATTCCTTGGAATAGCGACAGACAATAACGGGTACGTTCACGTGTGTAGTGAAGACGGAATATTTGTGGTCACCAAGATGGTGCAAAAAGTGAAGAAGGTTATCAACGTGCAAGGAGTGTTAGGTATTACTTTCGACAAGGCTAATCATATAATTTATTCTGATTCTCACGAGATTACTCGACTGGTACCAATGGCAGTAGAAAATTATTATGATAAAGTTCGTGGATTATAGTTGGTATGATTGTGATGTAACTAATATCAAAATACAATGCATTCTAGACCCTACTTCATGTAACAATGTAAACTTGAATGGTGCAGCAGCTAAAGAAAAAATAAATGACATAGCACAATAAAGGGTTTCATTTTATTCCAGTACAGTAACGACGGCCCATCATTGCATTTTCGAGTTCACCCAGAGTTTGAGTAATTCCAGCAATGGCTGCTTGGCTTGTTTTGTATTTCCTCTTGATTTTATCTTATCCTAAGAGTTAATTATTAACGTGTTTGAAATTTAAATAAGATAGCTATTCTGTCAACTTTTTGCGATCGTAATACAGGGTTATTTGTAATTCGACGTATATCCGGCAGGGGCTGATAAGGGGGCCAAAATGCAACAAATTGAACCCCCCATATGTATGGCCGAAATTCAATAGTTTTCGAGATATTAGAGTTTTAAGGGTTTTTCGATATTTACCCAAAATTTGACATTTAATTCCAAATAAAATAAAAACTACATATTTGAATGGGTACCACTAAAAATGATGTTGTAGCTGGCACTTCAATTAAGCTATGGACATAATTAAAACTACTTAATTTAACAAAATAATGAAAATAATGAGCGATATAAGAATAATATCTTACCAATATTTTCATTTTACGCTTCAAAAATGTTGTCTCGTCAAAAAATTTCTATGACATTAATCGTACAAATAACTAAAATAACTTGCTTATCCTGTAAGCTTTCCAGAAAGGTATAAAAGTCAATTTTAAAATACATAATTCGTGCCAAGGCATGTGTTTGAATCGGCGCGGGGAGAGAAAGGGTCATTTGTATTTGTATGAAATAAAATGCATAAAAAAATGTACATCAAATTTTATTACAAATTTTACACATCTTGTTCAAAATGAGCCCCTCGATTACGAATGCAGGTTCGAATTCTCTTCCTAACTTCGGTTTTCGTCACTCTTGATGTGAACGTTGTTCTCATCTGTTGCGCCGCGTTTATTATTCGCTGTCGAAGTTCTTCGACTGAATTTATTGGGGTCACATAAACTAATGCCTTCATATGACCCCAAACGTAAAAATCAAGTGGTGTGATATCAGGGCTTCGTGCTGGCCACGGAATTGGCCCTCCCCTCCCAATCCATCGGTTTGGATATCTCTCGTCTAGCCACTGTCGGACAGTAATCCGGTAATGTGCTGGGCAACCATCATGTTGAAACATGAGGTTGTTTTTTATTTCTTCGGGAACATTCGCCAACAAATCGTCTAGGTTGTTTCTCAAAAACTCCTCGTAATTTTCGCCGTTCAAATTTTGGGGCAAGAAATGAGGGCCCACCAAATAATTATCAACGACACCCATCTATACGTTCAGGGAAAATCTCATTTGCGACGCAGTTTCTTTTAGTTTTTTTGGATTCCTGTGCTTTAGGTGCCCAAAAATGTAAATTATGGTAATTCGTTATTCCATCCCGGTCAAACTTTGACTCGTCAGTCCACAAAATATTTCTTAGGAAATGTTCCTGGTCAGCGTCAGCGTTTAACATAAACCGAGAAAATTCGAGTCGCCTGGCAGGATCTCCCTCGTGCAATGTTTGAACAGGTTGATAATGGTACGGGTGTCTACCTGATAGATGTACTACCGACCACACTTTCCACTGGGACATACCGAGCTGTCTTGCAACAATGTTCGTTGAGATGTTTGGGTCATCAATAAAACACTGAAGAATGGTGTCCTCTTCGTCAGCCGTGTACCGTCGAGGTCTGCCAGCGTTGAATTGTGCTCTTTGAACACTGCCAGTTTCAGACAATCGTCGATAGGTGCTCCCGAAAACAGTAACGTGGGGAAGTCGACGATCGGGAAAGCGGCGTTGGTATTCTCGCCGAGCCGCATCCGCGTTTCCATCGGCAAAACCATAACAAAACATTATGTCTGCGTATTCGTTATTAGGATACGAAGCCATGTTATTCGAAATAACAATGATAACAGAAAGAATAACAAGAGAAACAAGAATTAACAATAATGATCGATAACAAATTAACGGGATGAGAGATTGGTAGCAAGATAACAATACACGTGCTTTTTTTTTTTTTTTTTTACGTGGTTGTGGCCTCGTCATTATGCCGACGCTCTTTGAGGCGCGCGTGGAACACGACGCGCCGTCGACCCGGGCATGGTCCATGGTCGGGCGGCGAGTTGCTCTTTACTCGCCGCAACAATACACATGCTTGCGTCAAAACTTACTAAGGAAGGCGACGCGAGCGCAGCAGACGCCGTGTACTCCCCCGCCCGCACACCCCGCCCTCACACCCTGCCCCATCGCGAAAAATTTCGCCAGGAAAATCGGTTGTTTTAGCGAGGATCATAAGATAATTTCTCTCCCCGCGCCGGTTCAAACACATGCCATGCCACGAATTATGTATTTTAAAATTGACTTTTATACCTTTCTGGAAAGCTTACAGGATAAGCAAGTTATTTTAGTTATTTGTACGATTAATGTCATAGAAATTTTTGTGACGAGACAACATTTTTGAAGCGTAAAATGAAAATATTGGTAAGATATTATTCTTATATCGCTCATTATTTTCATTATTTTGTTAAATTAAGTAGTTTTAATTATGTCCATAGCTTAATTGAAGTGCCAGCTACAACATCATTTTTAGTGGTACCCATTCAAATATGTAGTTTTTATTTTATTTGGAATTAAATGTCAAATTTTGGGTAAATATCGAAAAACCCTTAAAACTCTAATATCTCGAAAACTATTGAATTTCGGCCATACATATGGGGGGTTCAATTTGTTGCATTTTGGCCCCCTTATCAGCCCCTGCCGGATATACGTCGAATTACAAGTAACCCTGTATATTAACACCAACCCCAGTAGTGATATAGACTCTAATTGAATCTGTATAATTCATTGATTCTGTGAATAAACAAACGTAATCTATTTGCGTATTTCCGAGCAAATCCGGATATTAACCATGCCCTAGTGAACATAAACAGGCAGTGATACAAGTGATCTGCAGTGTAATGTGTTATGGTGGAATGTTTACCCACAAGTGTCGACGCGGCTATTTCACAGACGCAAACAAATAAACATACTGCTTGCTATTCACTGGACTATCCCGGATTCATACTGTGGAATTGTCTGTTTATATCTGTTTGTTGAAAGATTAGAGAGTTTAAAGTTGATTTAGTGCGTAATTTGTCTGAAAATAGAGTAGCTAAATCATTTCAGATATATTTTTTTTAATTTTGAAGGAGAAAAACGAGGCCTTTGCATAGTGGAATGTAATTATTACGGACTAGCTGACCCGACAGACTTCGTACTGCCTCAGAATTAATATTTTTCACCTTTTAGACCTTCCCTGTACTTCCATAAGCAATTCAAAACCAAAATCAGCCAAATCGTTCCAGCCGTTCTAGTGTTTTAGCGAGACTGACGAACAGCAATTGATTTTAATATACAATATGTAATGTTAATAGCGCACCTCTCGTGGGGTAATTTAGCCCTTATTACTGAACAATGTTTGTTCTAAGACTTTTGGAAATTCGCAAAAAAAAATTGCTTTTTCACACAAAATTAGAAATTGATCGGGCCTATCAGTATGAAAAACCATTTTTTTTTTGCGAATGTCCAATAGTCTTAGAACAAACATTGTTCAGTAACATGGCCACGAGAGGTTGTGCGCTATTTATGTTACTCATTGTATAAGATTATTTTAATTGAAATAGACGAATGTCAAAAAAACTCAGTAAAATGGCTATCCAAGAGTTCATAATAGCAAAGGTACAAAAATAATGTAGAATGTGATATTGCAAAGTTGAAACGATCCTGGCTTGTTCTTTATTTTTTTGCTATATTTTATCGAACATTTTCCACGACACCAATTACATTAGGAGAATCACATTGACATCAAGCTTTATAATAATACGTTATTTATTTCATGTTTATCTACCATTTCTTCGTCCGTTACCCCACTTGATTCTTTCCCCAATCTGACCTACACTTTCCCTCATTACTCCAATATTTCAATCAGGCGACCCCTTTCAACATCCAGCGGTATGTTGTTGGAGAATGTACCTTATTTCATTCAAAGCACGGACACTGACATGGAACTTTATTAATTAAATACCTGGGCAGCGATATGATTCAATTTTCAATGTACTGTAAATGGGGTCGGTTGTAAAGGAATGGGGTCACACATTTGGAGGGGTCATTTCGGTTTTATTGGATATTTTATTAAGATATACAAAGATATGAAGGTGATCCTATCGTGTGGATCTGATGTGTTATGTTTCCCTCCCTCACTTCGCTCTGGATTCAAAATAGCGCCCTCGCCGTAAAATATTATTTTGCTCCCTTGCCACGATCTACTATTTCATTTAAATATCAGTATCAGTTTAAATATTAACTGCTTCGTTTCGCAAACAATTAAACAGCGGATACGTGCTTAATCTGATTTCAGGAGTATTTCCGGTTTCAGTACCATTAGCTTCAATATATAATTATCTATTAGTTCGCTGCGAATGTTTGATAACGAGCGTACTTCAATTATACAAATAATCGTAATCAAATATAAATGAAAAGCGATAGGTTTTAATACAAACCACACGAACTAAATACGAATCATTTACTATTATATTTCGAAAAAAAAAAACATGAAAATGAGTTTTTCGTTATTCGAATACTAGCTTAGGTTTTATTCGAATTTTGACGACACGTCGCGGGTTCGATCCCCGCACGAAACAAATATTTGTATGAACTACCTACAAGTATTGTGTATGTCAGTTTCTAAGTATGTATGTGAGTTTCTTTAAAAATGATCGATATTTCGGTACCGACTGTAGTTTGGTGGACAACGCATCAATAAATAGTTAATTTATTTTCACTTCTTATTGACAGTTTGAGCTGTGGTATAGTATAATGTTTTGGTTCATGTGACAACTAACGTTTACCAAAATACTATTTACGCAAAATTGCGATTTATTTTAATTCCTACACTAACTGCATTGTTGTATACCTACACAAAAAACCCATTCACGTAAAATTTTGAACACTTCCCATATCGTAACAAACGGGGCACATAATTCCTAATGTCAATAATTAAGCCGCGCTAATCCTTGCGAGTTGAGTGGACAAGCGTCACAAAATGGCTGCCCAAATAAAATTTTATATTAACGAGAGACGTGTAATTAAAACACCATGAGTTAGGGATTTAACCGCTTTGCAAATTTTGCGTTTCTACTTAAATGATGGTCAGCTAAAAATTAGGTGATGCATAATGGGTCTGTCCGAATAGATAACCGTGAAAGTAAAGGGCACACCATGGAACTTAGTGAGTACGAGTCTGACAGTCCCTCCGTCTGCCCTGGGCGGGAAAAGTCATTTGAATGATTTCACTCCGCTATGGATTTCTTTAACATCATTATTTTAAACTGACTCTACTAACAATCGCATTATTTTTGTTGATTACTAACCACCGACTACCTATATTCCTAAACCACTGCAACTGCTAAAAGCCAGAATCAATGATGAAATGAACCGTCGAAGTCCCGAAAAAACGATTAAATTTAGACCTCGCTACAAAACCGATCAGGGAAAGAATTCTAATTGTGGAGTTACAAAAAACTTAGTGTTACATTTACCTTCTGTATTCTCGAACTGAAATGCAGAAGAAACATGGCACTTATATCAGTTTTCCTAGAAAGTATCGGAAAAAATGTTTGAAAATTCTAGTGACTGGATTTAAAATATGGTAAAACGAAACTTTTAAAAATAAAAATCCAAAAAATAGATCGTGCGTAAAATAAAATATGGTTGCACACAGAGCGTTACACAACCGGACAATTGGACATGGACATTGGACATGGACATGGCTGGACATAAAACATTGTTATCTATGGCCATTTTCCCCGCCATCGCACATATTCTATTTTCTGTATTGTTTGACAGACGTCCGCGTCTCGTCCGTTTTCAATCGCGTGCTTTGAAAGCCTATTGGTGCATGCGTCCCATTTCGTTGGCTTTACAGGGTTGGCTTGGCTCCAATGGGAATTTTATATTTCAAATACTTGAAATGACCATGTAAATAGAAATTAAATTTAAACTATATTTTTTTTTGGATATAGCAACTGTGTAAAGAAATACTATACAGACATTACGCTTTGACAAGTCAAAGCGTAATTACCAGTATTTCATGCCATGAGTAATGACATGCCTTGAATCCTGTCTCCTAAATCACAGGAGAACAACTTGAGTAGGATTAGAGAAAGGTAAATCTATACCGAATGTAGTGCAATGAATGGTAAGTAGCAAGTGGTCTATTGCATTAAGGCGGATAATTGTATATCTTTATACGTTAAGCATAATGCTATGGAGGACACGGTGGATTAAACGGTGCAGGACTACCCCGCTTGGGCAGAACACTGCCGTGTCCTCGCGACGGCCATAGGCGGAGACCTCTAGCGGCCGGCATTATTTGAAGTCACGCTGCACACACGGCATCGGATGGCCGGATCGACGGCGCATCGTATTCCACGCGCGATTCAAAGAGCTGTCACCAACATGGCGAGGACCCTTTCAGTTGCCAAAGCCTACTGGGGTCGAGGGACTCCGGTTCTCCGGTTCCGGAACGTTAAGGGGTATTGAATCAGATTTCAGTCAGTACAAATCTGACAGTCCCTCCGTCCATACCCTGTCTAGGAGGGCCCAATTGATGATCATACCACGATAAAAAAAGTATGCCACACCCAAAATTAGTGCTATAATCCAGCCCTATTCTAATCCGTTCACGCACAACTATCTCCGAATACGTGCGACTTTCTGTGAACATTGCCGTCGCGGTCGTTCCATTTCTCGGGCCCATTTGCGACGGTACTGCCGATGCCGTGTCGTTCCGTAAAATTACGCATATTACACGAAGTTGCGCGGAATTACACGAAGTTAGAGGACTGTAAAAGTGACCTGCGATACCGAATGTTTGTCTGATAGAAGGGGATCATTACCAGTAATGAGTGTTTGGGTATATTTTTGTATGTTTTTCTATGTTTTGTTCTTTGTTAGTTTGTTGTCTATCAGCATGAAGGTTTCTAATGAAGAAACCTAGACTATCTCCGTTTGATAGTTTTCATTTCAACTGTTGGCTGTTGTATTTCAATTCAATTTTGATATAGCTATTCAAATAATATCATCAAGTAGGTAGACCTACAACTGATTTAGTATGACAATCCACCGATTATGTTATTTGATATCTGATAAGTTATTTGATATCTGATAAATTAAACCTACATTGTGCAGTTGTGTATTTTTAAATAAACAGTTCAGTTCCAGAGTTATTACGGAAAAAAGACGAAACATCACCCCACTTATCTCCGAAACTAGTCAGTCTAGTTCTATATGCAAAGGACTACCATGAATCCATGATCTTTGATATAATTGTGGCTAACAAATAAAGCACTAGTTATATTTACAGACCAAAATGATAATAAAAGCTTGTACTTTAGGCTAGACATCAATAACGATTCGCAACAGCAAAGTGCAAAACGTCTGCAAAAAAAGAACAAAACGCATTAGGAGCTAATGGCAGTACACGGAGTGATGCATTACGTGCGAAATAAAGTCGCCGGCTTTTAAACGACTTCCTTAGAAATGACTACAGGCTTCCATATATGCTTGGGTATATGTATATAGACTTCCAAAGATATGTGGTTATGTATACCTACTTGTTTATCTAAAATCTTCCTAAGAAATCTAGTTAGGTTAGATACTTTTTTATGTGGTAAAATCATCAAATGAGTCCTCCCACCCCCTTACTGTCGGATTTGTACTGACTAAAATCCACGGTGTCCTTCAATAGCCCTTTATGTGCCGGGTTCACGGTAATGAAATAAGTCCCGCGACCTAGGTTAGATACTTGCATTATATATTTTCTCTTGTCTTCAGGGATAAAAAAAACAAAACATAATCGCTTGCCAAATCAATTTTTGATGAAAAATAAACGGAAGAGAGCGCGTTGAAGAGATTGGCATAATATATCGTATCAATATGGCTATGTAATCTCCGTTGGGATATAATATGACAGAGAATACGTTTTACCAGTTATGTATATGGAATATGGAATAAATCTATTACCATCCAACCGAATAAATTTCAATAGGCATTTCAATACAAAATTTTAATACATATTTATTGTGTGTAATGTGTACCTACATCATAAAATTTAAAAAGTCGAAAAAAAAAATCATTTAAACATCTTAACAATCAGGAGTTGTTAAGTTCCAAACAGATTTGGAAGGGAAAACGGAAGGTCTTTACTCAGAAGAGAGTCTAACGAAGTAAAACGAAAACTGTCTCAAATTCATATTTATTGCTATAAAGTTTTAGTTAAACGTCTTAAATTACATAGGATATAATTCGAGAGAGACACACACTACACGTATACAACGTATGTCCCTGTCGCTTTTTGTACGCGGATTTTGAAAAGGAGCAAGAACATACACGCACAATTAATCAAAAGAAATTATTTCCTCTTTTTACGTCTTAAAACGAATTTTGATGAAATTCTACATACAAGAAAATCATAATGCTAGATTTTTACCTTGGTAGTACTAGCACTATCCATTATACAAGATAACCTTCAACTTTCATCATCATCATCAGCCTATAATGTTCCCACTGCTGGGACACAGGCCTCCTCTCTGAGAGAGGGAGTGGGCTATAATCCACCACGCGGGCCCAGTGCGGATTGGTAGACCTTCAACTTTAATACGGGCGAAACTACGAACAAAAGCTGGTCCCAATCAAATCAATTTTAAAATCCAATTTCTCTAATACCTACAACAAAAAGCTAGTAATTTCACGTATCTTCTAATGTGAACAGCTTACGAGAAGCTTGCGTGAACCAATCGGCTTATCTTGTCGTGGTGACTCGATAGCCTCGAGAGGTATTAACCCCTCGACTTTACAATAAAGCACACCTTCAATGGGGTTATTAGCAGTCGATTGAATTTCCTTCAAAGCTCTTATGAACTTATGAAGTCAAAGAGGAACTTCATCTAGCTCAGTCGAAGCCATCTTTGAAAGTAGTGCATTGCGATCAGCCAATATAAGCAATAATGGTTCAATATGGAGGACCTATTTTACGGGGAACAGTGGGATGTAAGTGGCAGAATGTCATTCGACATATTTGTAATTGTAACCTATCATATTAATTCAATTTTAAAATTCCTGTCAAAGTTTTGTCCCCTGCTATCCTGTCACCCCGTCTGTCGGTACTAATAAAATGTGGTTGATATCAATAAATCGCAAAATTAATCAGTAAAAGTCGGATACGATTTTTTTCTATTAAAAAAATATAACACATCAAAGAGAGTTCGTGACGTCAGAAGCAAGTAAAAACTGTGCTGGCGTGTGTCTCATTGACAAAATTTCAAGTGTCGTGTAATCTGTGGTGTCGTACTTGTATCTTCGTCAATTTTGGTTTACGTATCAAAAGAAAAAAATATGTCATGTGCAATATTTTTTGAAAATCTAAATGACAGGCTAGGTACTTTGTTTTATTTTGGTTAAATAAACTTTTGTGTAAGATAAACAAACGCATTTTAAAACCACTTTATACATATTCAATTTTACATTCAAATAATGTAAGCAATTTCCATACCAAATTGTTAAAATCTGGAACCACAGAATTGTCACGATAAGTTATTGCTTCACCTACTGACTCCTCGTATGAAAGTGAGAATCGATGTATAAATGAAAAATCACGGTGCACATAGACTGGTGCGTCGACGGGGAATAAATCGAGTACTTTCATCCCCCACGGGTAGGCTTTCCGAATGGAAGGAAGAATTATGAGCTCTTTGTTACACTATCGGTTCTCGGTAGATCGATAATATGATTTGTTGAAATTGTTCGCTGGATAACTGAGTGCAGAAGAACTGTCTTTTATTTCGGTCAGTCCAGGGCCGGGTTATGCCTGTCGGGGCCCCTAGGCAATGCTCATCCAGGGGCCCCCTACCCTCTTCTAATTTTTTAGTAAGCACAACAAAGGACCATGCGCATTTTGGCCCATCGCTCAACAGCGATTAAACCTATGCCAAATGAAAGCTTTGAGGATGTTATGCATTTCTTATTATGGCAGCTAAGTCGAATTCGAGCGCCAACAAGGTGATTTCGAGCATTGAAAACATATGCACTTACCTAACCTAACCTGTGGCAACATTCTCCTACTGATTTGAAACTGATGTCATTCGAAGCGTGTGGTAGATACGATATACTTTTACTATGGCGACACTCATCAAATGTGTAAGGTTCACCTGGAATATCTGAAAATGTCAACCTAACCTAACTGTGGCAACATTCTCCTACTGATTAGAAACAGGTGTCATTCGAAGCGTGTGGTAGATACGATATACTTTTACTATGGCGACACTCTTCAAATGTGTAAGGTTCACCTGGAATATCTGAAAATGTCAACCTAACCTAACTGTGGCAACATTCTTCTACTGATTTGAAACAGGTGTCATTCGAAGCGTGTGGTAGATACAATATACTTTTACTATGGCGACACTCTTCAAATGTGTAAGGTTCACCTGGATTATACTGAAAATGTCAACCTAACCTAACTGTGGCAACATTCTCCTACTGATTAGAAACAGGTGTCATTCGAAGCGTGTGGTAGATACGATATACTTTTACTATGGCGACACTCTTCAAATGTGTAAGGTTCACCTGGAATATCTGAAAATGTCAACCTAACCTAACTGTGGCAACATTCTTCTACTGATTTGAAACAGGTGTCATTCGAAGCGTGTGGTAGATACGATATACTTTTACTATGGCGACATTCTTCAAATGTGTAAGGTTCGCCTGGAATATCTGAAAATGTCAACCTAACCTAACGTGGTGAAATCATCAAAAAAGGCCTCCCATCCAGTGCTGGGAGGGACTGTCAGACTTAGAAGGTAAGGACGCCGGGACTCCTATCTAGCCACTCTTCAAAGAGGGGTTTTACCGCCGCGATTGCGGCGTGCCCGGCCATTGGTTGTGACAGTCGTCCCTTCCATACTGCCCTGAGATCGCGCCGGAGCTCTTGCCGCCGCGCCTCGACTTCTCAGAACAGCGGAGTTACACCTCGGCGCTGTGCCTTCACACGCCACTCATAGACGCGCTGAAGGGTCGCCTCCAGATCCCAGGGCAGCAATCCGTCAAGGAGGTTTGCGATTCGCCGGCGAACGTGCGATATAGGAGAATGAGGAGTAGTAGGAGAATGTTGCCACAGGTTAGGTAGGTTGAAATTTTTCGGCCATTCCAGGTGAACCTTTACACATTTGAAGAGTGTCGCCATAGAAAAAGTATATCGTATTTTACCACACGCTTCGAATGACACCTGTTTCAAATCAGTAGAAGAATGTTGCCCACGTGAGGGTAGGTTGACATTTCAGATATTCCAGGTGAAACCTCACATGTGAGAGGGTCGCCATAGTAAAAGTATATCGTATCTACCACACGCTTCGAAGACACTGTTTTAATCAGTAGGAGAATGGGCCACATTAGGTTAGGTTGACAGTTCAGATTATTCAGGTGAACCTACACATTTGAAGAGTGTCGCCATAGTAAAAGTATATCGTATCTACCACACGCTTCGAATGACACCTGTTTCTAATCAGTAGGAGAATGTTGCCACAGTTAGGCTAGGTTGACATTTTCAGTATAATCCAGGTGAACCTTACACATTTGAAGAGTGTCGCCATAGTAAAAGTATATCGTATCTACCACACGCTTCGAATGACACCTGTTTCAAATCAGTAGGAGAATGTTGCCACAGTTAGGTTAGGTTGACATTTTCAGATATTCCAGGTGAACCTTACACATTTGAAGAGTGTCGCCATAGTAAAAGTATATCGTATCTACCACACGCTTCGAATGACACCTGTTTCAAATCAGTAGAAGAATGTTGCCACAGTTAGGTTAGGTTGACATTTTCAGATATTCCAGGTGAACCTTACACATTTGAAGAGTGTCGCCATAGTAAAAGTATATCGTATCTACCACACGCTTCGAATGACACCTGTTTCTAATCAGTAGGAGAATGTTGCCACAGTTAGGTTAGGTTGACATTTTCAGATATTCCAGGTGAACCTTACACATTTGGAGAGTGTCGCCATAGTAAAAGTATTCGTATCTACCACACGCTTCGAATGACACCTGTTTCTAATCAGTAGGAGAATGTTGCCACAGTTAGGTTAGGTTGACATTTTCAGATATTCCAGGTGAACCTTACACATTTGATGAGTGTCGCCATAGTAAAAGTATATCGTATCTACCACACGCTTCGAATGACACCTGTTTC
Source organism: Agrotis ipsilon (assembly GCA_028554685.1). Lineage (NCBI taxonomy): Eukaryota > Metazoa > Arthropoda > Insecta > Lepidoptera > Noctuidae > Agrotis > Agrotis ipsilon. The sequence goes on along the minus strand of CM052970.1, from coordinate 15,399,397 downwards.
AAATCAGTAGGAGAATGTTGCCACAGGTTAGGTTAGGTAAGTGCATATGTTTCGATGCTCGAAATCACCTTGTTGGCGCTCGAATTCGACTTAGCTGCCATAATAAGAAATGCATAACATCCTCAAAGCTTTCATTTGGCATAGGTTCCATGGCTGTTGAGCGATGGACCAGTCTCCATATATTTCTGCCCGTGGTCCTTTCAAAATTACGCTGTTATTTTATTCACAGCCGTTAAACTTGCAAGCGAATTGCACGAAGTAAAAATTGAACGATTTAATTGAAAATGGTTCGAAAATAATGTCTATGTCACATCATACAATACGTATTTAACGACTCGGGGAATTCCCCGGTCATGCCAACGAACCAGTACTGCCAACCTTATGAAAGTAGCTTGGCCATAGAACATACATACTTGGTAGGTACCAGTATAGTAAGTGTGCATTCACAACAAAGAGTTTTGCGCGTTTTTAATTAAATTACCGCGATAAAATTGGTTGCAATTATATTACTGCGTTATAAACTTTTAAACTATCATAATAATCATAATAATAATATCTAATATGAAATGCGTTCCGAAATGTACTAAAATAGCGTCGATGTAATGTACAGAGCAAATTTTCAAATTAATTTTTTACTGTTTAAGAAACATTGCTCATTCTTTTCCCTGTAGCACAGGGGCCCCTGAACGTGGCGGGGCCCTTAGGCAGTTGCCTATAGTGCCTAATGGATAAAACGGCCCTGGGTCAGTCAGAACTACACTGATAGAGAATGGTCTTATCTTCACTCAATGGACCAAATATTGAATTTGTTATGCTAGTAAAATAAATTACCTATTTAAAAGATGCGAATAGGTATTTCGAAAGTCCACCTTACCATTATTCTGCCTACAGATGCCACTCATTAAATAGTATTGTTATAATACTTAACACATTTCAAGTCAAGTCAAGTCAAGTCAAGTCAAATCATTTCGACTCATCCGAAGAATAACGTCCGATTTGCAAGATTGCTAGTTTTCAGTAGAGCTTATAGAACTTGTTGACTTGTATAACTCTAAAACTACGATACTTGACATTTTGATTTTTTGGCAAGTTATTATATAACCCTAGACTAGTTAAATGACCGGTAGTGTATATATTTATAATCCTTTTAGTTTACGATATAGTGAGTTCCATGCAAACATAAGACGTTTTTTAGCGAAAGAACGAAGAAAAAAGTGCGTCCGTAGGGAATATAAGACGTTGTTTTACGGAAACAACTGATTTTAGTGGCGTTCCATATTAACATGAGTGTCTTTTTTATGGAATATCCCACCCCTGATGAGTCCTATGTGAACCCCTTCCTTGAAATATTTAAGTATAATTTTAGATGTGTTCAATAATTACCTTTCCTTAGAGTCAATAAAATTGATATTATAATTAAAAAAGTTTATTATATTTTAAAAAGGAGTGAATAATTATGTCAGAAGCTTAAAAGTCTGACAACCAGTCTTACCATGGAGTATGGTATTACCCAGTTACTGGGTTGTGGAGGTCCGACAAGCAGTCGCTCCATGTAAAATACAGATATTTAGCTGTATCTAGTTTGACTGCCAGCCGACCCCAATATGGTTGGGAAAAGGCTAGGCTACTTTAAAAAATCTCAAATATGAAGCATAACATAACCGTTACGCCTCGTCATTAAACCTTCCTCTGCCTGAATACAGGATACCTAGTTCAGGCATAGATCGTTTTAGTGAACTTGACATTGATTTAAGAAACATTGTATTACGTATACCGGTATAGATTAATATTTATTGTTATTAGATAGCATTACCTATAACAGTAATCACATCACACTTAGGGAATAATTAATCTGTATGGTAAAACTAGATAATACGCCCTAGCTGACAAAACGCTCCAACAGTCAAGAACTCAAACATACGGCTCAACTTATTCTAAAACCTAGAGGTAACAAAAAACTGCGAGTACCTATTAGAACAACGCACAAAACATTATTAAACCTTTATTCATATTGCAAATTCAGTTGCAATATGAATAAATGCCTTTGTTTAGACAGAAAGGAGAATCGAGATTTCACATGTACATTCAAATTAAATTAAACTCATTATTTTCATGATGAAACTTCACTGAATGCTTCGATCACCTAGTTGCTTTTCATTACATATAGGCTGACAAGAGTTTAAAATGTTTAATTAAATAAATATTAATAGTGACCTTTGTGCTTTTTTGAACGAGAAGAACCGACTTCAAGGGTGAGGACCGAAAACAGAACCAAACCGTACTGAACCATTTGGTTAGGTTCCTATAAACAATGTTGACAGTTATAGGAGTCCCGCCAAGAGAGGCTCCATCGATTTGATTCAGTCTTGCGAAATAATTGAAAGTGTGTAGTGCAGGGTTTTAGCAGTGTTGGTGGAGGCGCGGACTTTGATGCAGGGCGGTCAATGTCAAGTCAACAGAGATGCCTATTACCGTCGTCAACCATTGGGGTGCCCTGACGTTGACCGTTTTCATCTGGTTCATACGCGTAAAAAATGGGCTTGTATGATGCAGTGTTTAGAATAGAAATGCAGATAGGTATTACCATGGCATTGAAGGCGATGGCTACAAATCGAAATGGCAAGCATGCAACTGCTTTTCATTCCGATCTATACACGATTAGTACGAATGCGTACTGGCACTGTATGTTTTGGAGTAAGGTAGTTGATTAATTTACTAAAAAGTATACGCGAATAATTACGTATTAGTCTTGTATAGATTGGAAGATATTCATACAACAGTGACTTCCAATAGAAGGAAAGTAGCAAGGGAGTTTGTGGCGCCTATTGACGACAAAGGAATCTCAGAGAAATTGTCTACATGAGTTATCGCAGATCGAATGAACAGTGATAGGAGTTAGCTCTGATAGTTCTAAATGATCTGGGGTAGATACTAGATATTGTGATGAGAAAATTCTAAGTCCTCATGTTGTATTTAAGGTGGTATTTCGAGACTAGAAGGTATTCCAAAGAAAATGTACTAGATTGATTGCTGTAAATATATTCTGCAGTCTGAGTTGACGAGACAGCCTGTTTTGTATCACCGATGATTTTTTTGGTGTTATGATCTACACGTAGAAGTTCTTCATTTAATATTTCTGCTAATTATTGGCTTTATTTCCTTCATATCAGGACGCAAATGCCACAAAAAGGGCTCATCGATATTTCCTTCAAAATTAACATATGAGATCAAATAAAACTGTAAAATAGAATATTCAAGAAATACCTTTTATATGAAGTGCAAGACTTTGCACCTAGTAATTAATTTACCTACTCATAAATATATATTTTTTAATATTTAGCAAACGTTTTAAACGAACAACGTCCTAATTGATTTCATTCTCCCAGTAACAATGTCCCATTTTAACATGGAACCCATGAATCATATCACTGATTCCGTACAAAAACGTTATATTTTAAAATAAAACGCTTATAAGATTATATAAATTCGTATAAAATCGTCTTAAAAGTTCATAAGTCTTCCACATTTTAATGGTTCTACTACTTATGATTGCAGAAAGAAATAGTAACCAGCGGATATTTATAAATTTAATCATACTTTCGCGTAAAAAAATGCGTTTCTGAATATTTCCGTCAAAAACCGTTCTATGTAAACATCGATAGTCCACAACTGTTTACTTAGACTAAAACGTTTATAAACATAATGTGTGACTTAGACTAAAAAGTAGTTAAAAATAAGACCATGCAAACGAAAATATTCTCCCTCCAACAAACAATGGCCGATCTGACGAAGGGACGCGGCCCCAGATGCCTGCGTACCGTCACTTATACACATCGTGCTTTGTTCCGCGGAACAAATTTCAGATGTGACGTTATTCGATTCTATATTTCCGGAACTAAATTAAATATCAAAAATCTAAAAACACACGTTTGTAGAGTTTTTATTCCTTATCTCATCAAGCTATTAAACTGTTTTTGCACTATGGTAACATCGGACTTTATTCTTCGGATGAGTCGATTTATTTCAATTAGGCCATCAAGGAGGCACTTTTAAACGTCGATTATTAAAATTATAGTTATCGTTCAGAAACATGAACTACAAACGATGAAATTAAGAAACCTCTGGATTTCGTGATTTTATTTACGCATAATAAAAAATCCGATGAAATTGAAATTGTATGTTTTGAAAGATGACAAAACTATTAAACCTGTTTTCGAATAAAAAAACTGCATTCAAATTGGTTCACCGGTTTTAGAGCTACGAAACCGAACAGACTCACACATAGCTGTCAATCTTATAACACACTTTTTTTTCCTTCATCGATTATAACTAAAAATTTACTAATGACCGTTATTTCATACCTTATTCAAATAATCATCATCTTAACAACTGCAGTTCCCTAATCCCTCTGATTCCTTGCGACTGTCGAGCTCGGACATTGCAGGAATTATTCACCACAGTGACATAATTCTCATTTATTTATGCATGGTCTGTGCTGCGATAACAACACTCCTATGTACTTTAAATGTAAATACTAAGGCAGATACCTAGTTTAACTGGGAATTTACAGTCTAGCAAACTGACTAAATTCTTGCTAATTCTGTGATTTGGAAGCCAACAGATTACTATGCAACAAGTTATCATCATCTGCTGTTTAAATATTCCAGATTTTTTTGGCTTAGCTTCTAGTGTCATAAAATAATATTTTTTAAATTGTAGTTACATTGGCGAAAGTGGACCACTACTGAGTACTGATTAGAAAAACTTCGCTAGGCATTTGTTGCCTATCTGAGAACGAAAAGTGGTCATAATTTTTCAACCGTAAAAATAGAGCACTGTATGCCAAGATGGATTGGACATTGCCTCTTCCATGCCCCAATTCAATTTGATCTATAATTTCAAAGACTCTGTACAACCTAGGCCGGTTTTCAGAACTGCTAGAGGGCAGTCCTCAGTGCCTATAAAACCCCAGAATCTACAGAAGAAAGAATCCATAGGTATATAGTGAATCCATCATATCTCATAGACGAGGAACCTTTATAGTCGATCCTCTAACAAAGAATTTTCTTTTTACAAGCAAGATAAAAGAAATAAATCCAATTTGTCTCCACCGTTCCAATACGGAAGGTAAAATGTAGCTCTTGAAGTTATAAAAAGGCTACTGTAAAATAAGTGCAACTATAAATCAAATTGGCAACTGCATTTCTCGGTCATTGAAGTCTATAAAATTGCCGTGAGGACTTGATTTGTGAGACCGCATGCTGCATTAAAATGTTCTAGAGATCTTTTAAACTGTCAATGTTGGCACCTATTCTGGAATTCTATTAAACTTGTCGTTTTCTCCACCTGAACCTCTTTGTATCCTCTCGGGGTTTTCGAATTTATTAATATTATTCCATTTGGGTGGTTTAAAAATGGAAGATGTCTTTTTATTAAGCTGTAGAGTTGGTCAAGATTCGTTAGGATAAAGAAAAACAGTATTCCAAATACCTTTCCAATAGACTTCATGATTATTTTTATAGTGGCTATTATCAATCTAGGCAAGTCCTGACTAGAGTCATGCTCCATGACCTAAATTAGAGTCAAAACCAAACTAGTCTCAATTTTTTTTAAATTTAATATCTAAATCTCGTCTACCTACTGAAAATTCCGCTCTAATAAGAAAAAATAAAGAAAAAAATAAAAACAAATGAAAAATTCTAAAATTTTAATGTTTGAAATATTTACGTCTGAAATTGTTATGTAGCCACTTTGGCTGAAAGTTATGATCCCTTACTATTTACCTTATAGTAGATAAGGTATTGTTTTTTTTTTGTAATTTATTGTAATGTCACATAGCCTTTAACTAACGGACCACTACGAAACTTCCAATAACCCTAACGTTTGTTAAATTACAATTGGTTGAGTAGTTATTAGGGAATAGATGAACGTACATACAAATACAAACATACTCGTACATACCGCTCAAAATCTGCTCAAAATCATATCCCTACCATAGTCGTGTAAAAATTTCCTTTCACTAATAAAGTAAACGTATCTCATCATAAAAACAATTTTCAAAATAAAGTAGAGCACCAAAGTACAGTTCAGTAAATCCTAATATAAATACCTATCTACCATTCCTAATCTCGTCAACATAGTTCTAAGGAAATTTACATTACTGGCAACACAACCGCACTGAGAGTAGACGTGTGCATGAAATTCAATATCCGTTGCAGGCGTCCTCGGTAAATGTGCCGCTCATTGTACAGGAAAAAGGAAGGAATGGACTTTTTTCTTTTCTTTGTTTGAACGAAAAAGGTTCAGTGAGAGGAAAAAAGAGTTAGTAACGATATCAGTATTGCAAATGTTTGTTTTGTGAGTAGGAGGAGTTTTTGTTTAATTTAAGCTTTGAGTTGTTATAATAGACGATGGATTATCGAAAAATAAATCGTCTATTTTAAGACACTGCCTCACCGTTAGCATTCACCTGTAATATAACGTTACAAATTCGAACATTTCATCGGTGAGGAAGAACAATTATTGAGCATCACAATGCACACATTGTATCAAATCAATACTAAATATACGCGAATGCAGGGAGGTAGTACTGTAATGTAATGCTCCTAGTTGAATCTATCACGTTTCATTACGCGAATGAGCTAGACCATTTTTTTTTAACTAACTCTAAATAAAAAAAAAATTCACACTTTGGCTGTACTTTATGTCCATGTCGCCCAAATAGTAAGCAAACAAGTAAGATCGAGACGAGAACATGTCGATAATCACAGCGAATTGCCATATTTATGCTAAGTCACTTACCATGTCTGATACAGTCGATTTCGTCGCTATAGCTAAAATAGAACTTATTAAAAAAACACTGTTTCATTAAATAAACCCAATGAATCCCACACTCATATAAAAAAATGCATATCAGTAACACCCTTTCATATCACCCCAGCTCATCGTCACGTCAACATGACGTCACGTCGTCACGCCGCCATTTTTATTCTGCACGCACAGATCGTGACCAGCGGCCGCCATCAAAAATAAATATTGCCATGACGTTAGCGGAACATTTTTTACCAAAAAAGAAACAATATTGCAATTGTTTTTAAACTACGTTTTTTTTTTTTTGTTTTTGTTTAACTAGATTGTGGTTTGTTGCTGGTTTGAATTCCGAATATTTGTTGGGTTTTTCAACCAATAAGGGCTGATTGTTTGACCAATAGTTACACTAACTATTGTTAAAATCAAATCTATACATTTTACTGATTTGTAGAATTTGTGAAGTTAGGGTTGCTAGAGTTAGGCCGTGTAGATTCAGAAGCTTGATTGTACATGAGATCTGATATCTTTTTCGTAGGACAAACCTTATGTGCTTGTTTTGGCAACAGTTTACATGAAATGTTTTTGGTGGGATACGTTTTTTATCAAAGGGTTATAAAATGTACAGGATCTAACGAATAGTTAGTTTATAGTCTACTTGATATGAATTGTGTATCAGTACCCTAAGCACGAGTTTTCAGTAATTGAGACGTAAAGTAATCTGGAACTTTGACACTTTCAAATTGACAATTTTCAAGGAAAAAATTAGTTCCTTCTTCGCACACCAGAGGCGCTGTTCCATTTTTTCCTTGAAAATTGTTAATTTAAAAGTGTCAAAGTTCCAGTTTACTTTACGTCTCATTTACCTACTGAAAACTCATGCTGAGGGTACTGAAGTGTACTGAACTTTTTATCAAGTTCTACAATTTCCAAATTATTTTTAAATATTATTATATGACTGCATAGAAGTATTCTAGCACGACAAATCATTATCCTACTTACATATCTAATTATAATTATTAACTTATGTCAGTCTAAAACTAGAAATCGGCCGTGAACCTTTTTAACGATAAAAAACGATTCTAACATAACTATAATGTTGTTTTGGTTAATGTGAATAACTCCGTTCTTTCATGTTTATCTAATTATTAGGAACTATAAGGCTCAGAAAAAAATAAGCCTGAGTGGTAACTACACGTATATATTTAAGAAAATCTTTCCCAACTCTTTATGTCATTCAAGTCCTGTATCTACGTCACTCCGTCCAAATCTATTAACGTTCCTCAAAGAAAATTTCTTCAGTAAAACCTCCAACACAGTTTATTACAAAAAAAAAATATTGTTTATAATATTTGACGCCTGTGTTCTTTCATAAATATTAAATATTTTTTAACTGAGTGACAAGAAAATCCAACGAATTCTAAGAGATACTTTGCCTTTGTCGTTGATGCTTTATTTTTATTATTATGCCTAAATATGAATGGTTTAAAATTGTTTATTTTGAGAATCATTTATTCTCGAATTTTTAACATAATGAACAGAACTAGTTACTAAAATACTACATTTAAAAACTAAAAATAAAGATAAAATATTTACAAAAATGATCGAAATAAAACTAAAGATTACAGGGCGTCAAAAAATTCATCCACATCGCTGTCAATGGGGAAAGTGCCCAGAACGCTGGCGGCATTGCCTCGTTGGATCGCAATGCTGATCCTTTGCCCAAGATATAGGCCAGCCCTCTGGTCACGCGAGGCGTCGACTATACGCTTAGCGATGACTTTGAAAAGTTGGTGGGCGCTCGGACCCCATGGCCCTAGTGTTTCAACCCCAAACGGCTCAAACACATAGCTATTAGTTAAGCGACACATAGCTATTTTTTATTCTCGTATCTGAACCTTTTACGAATAATTTTGAATTATGATTTTGAATGATGTTTTTTTTTCTTTTTTTTTTAGTAATATACGTTATTATAATTACGAAAGTAACTCGATCTGTATGTTAGCTTTTTAGCCAAAACTACTGGATTTTTTTGGTAGAAATTGACATACTGATAGACATTGTCATACAGCATAATTTTAAAAGTAATGATCTAAGCTCTTACGAAATAAAACTATTTATTTGAAATAAACGTTCCCCAAACCGGTCACATGCATAATTATTGCAATCTGTCCAGCATCCACCATTGTGTACATAGTTATGATACCATACACACCCATAGGCGGCCAATTAGCATACAAATGTATTTGAACACATAACGTTATTACTGGCTACTGCACGTAAATCTAGCTAGCAGGCGACGGCACCATGAATCCAGGTAATTTATCGAAGACTATGATATCTACACATGTATTGCTGGTGGAGTAGGGTGACCAACGACAGCGAAGGAATTCTTAAATAATTAACCAGTCCACGGTCACCGGAGCCGCAGGGTTGCAAGCAGGTTACTGTGGACGTGGAACGCAAAGGGTGTGTAAAGAAACAGCGTAGTTCTTAGCCAGTAACAGTCACTTCCGATCCAACCAGAGAGGAAGGACTCATTATATTGATTTTGACACTCCATAAAAAGGTAGGGTACCGGACGGAATCAAGGTAGAGCATCTGCAAAGTCAATCATGATTCGGAAGACTGTTGACTGGAGTAATGACTTCAGAACCGAAAGCTGTGTGTTGAAATCACGTCAGGGTCGACAGTTTAGGGGGACGAAGACTTCGTAAAGGTATGCTCGAAGAATTCTAACATCGCGAGGCAGAATTTTGATTTTGGCAGTTAGATCAGGGGTTTACAAAATGACTGCAGCACGCCGTAGACAGTACAGAAGGGCGACTGCCGTAAAATACTCCTGTTAAATATTGTCTGGATCGAATAACTGTATCGAAATCTTTCTATGTATACAAGACCCACAAAGAAAAAAGAAAGAGATCTCGTCGAACCCTGTTGCAGCCTTAAAACTCACTAATGGTTTCCAAATTTCATAATCGCACAATGAAACATCACTAAATATTGCAGTTACAACCAAACTCAATACTCTCAACTAGTTTCAAATGCAAACAATAGGTAATTCGCACTTAATGAGAAAATAACAGAGTTTGTGGTCGTTAATTATCTCGTTATTAACTAATTAAATGTTGATCGGCGATGTGTGTACATTTAGTAAAACACAAAGCTTTGTAACGGTTATGTCATGAACACGGCTTCGAACTAATTATTTTGTGTGCTATTTAGGCCGGGATTTATAAACTTTACTTAGCATGTACTTACTTTAGCTCATCACTGTTGTACAACGAATCATATGCCTATCATTTTCTGCTTTTGGTTTTGTGTCTAGCAGAATACAGCGAAATATAATTATATAGAACTAATATTTTATAAAGAACTACTTAACTGCCTCTGCAACCAAACCAGACTGACTGACAGAAAACAGTACTGAGAAATGCGATACCCCAACGTAAGACTTTCGAAACATCAACCACTTGTAACAACTATTAGGGATCTACAAATGTTAGCTGGAACTAACGCCATCTGCTGCTTTTGAGGAAACCCGGTGCGTAAAAAAAAAAAACAGTATAGAAATAGGAATCTGTCTTTCACTAATATAAAACACAGAGTCTATCCTGTTCTTGTGTTTTGACTGTTACAGACTAAATGAAAACGAGTAGAAGTGCCCGTGCTAATTAACGTTTATAGATCACGACCTTAGTTTTCAATTTAATGCTTCATTTGTGTTAATAAGCTCGAGCTTTTAAATTGTTAATGGTTTCACTTTGTTTTCGTTTGTTACGCGCAGATGGTTTTGTATTATTATGTGGATTAATTATAAATAAAAATAAATAAGCGGAGCTAGTCAAACATTTGCCTGTCTGCCATTAGTGGCAAGGACTTTAAAATACTATAAACAACAAAGAGATGGTTAGTGGAGAGATGATTGAATCAGATGGGGAAAAAGGACCTTGATAAAAATTACATTATTTTTACAACATTAACATTATTTAGGCGACACGATTGGCACAGTGGCTGAGCCATTGGACTGCTGCGCTGCGTATCGCGGGTTCCAGCACGGAATAAATATTTGTATGATCTGCAAGTAGTTGTTCCGGGTCTAGGTATTTGCATATGTGACATTCTATGTTTGTAAACGCACCCACGACACAGGAATTGTACTTGTGTGGATCAACATTTGAAAAAAAAAATGTTGGCATTTTTTTTTTCGTGGAATCTCCTGGTCTGTGTAAAGAGGAAGAGAGTGTCAGACTCACACAGACTAAAACCCACCCTTATCTATCTATTGCCGTTTGTCATTTTCAGGGCGGCGATAACTCTTTTTAACATATCTGCAACCATGACAAACATACTTGAAACCATAATTTAGGTATCCCTAATTGTGATAAAAAAGTTCAGTCAGTTTGGTACACAGTATAGAGTCCATGAACACTTTTACAAGCCGATTTTAAAGACCCAATTCAAGTCAAAATCTTCCTCTCAAACATAAACCCAACTCTCTTAAACTTATTCCATTTCCATCGGTCGTTTGGCCACCCTACATTTAAAGTAATGTCTTGTTATACGCGAGACGCATACGGCCGCTGCACGCCGACGACGCCCTGCTTACCTACATTATGCGACTCGATACGAATACGTAACGTAATCACAGCGTACACGTCAATTTGCCTTGAAGAAATGAGGGTAGTTGTGTTGAGTATAGGTTTTATCAGAATAGCAGCGCTGTGATATTTTAAAAATGTCACATACCCTGAGATAGGAACCTTTTGGCCTCACACAGGACTAATATGTCATTTTTTCCGTCAGTATTTTTGCTTTTGTGTAGTTTTGTTTGTTCTGCACGCGTAGCATGGCGATTCTAATGTCTATTCTACCAAGAAAAGACAAAGTTATTTCATCGTTATTTCTATACAAGTCGTCTGTTTTATTGCACAAATATGAAACCATTCGTACACTATTAAAGTAAAGAACGTTTATTTCCCATATTTTTAACCGACTTCAAAAAGAAGGAGGTTATCAATTCGACTATATGTTTTTTTTTTTTTTTTGTGTGTTTGTTACGCGATTGCTCCGGCGATTGTGTACCGATTTTCAAAATTCTTTTTTTGTTCGAAAGGAGATGCTTCCGGAGTGGTCCCATATTCACCAAGTCAAGATCTGATGATTGGATCCTGGAGAAATCGAGGGCAACCCTCAAATTTTATAGGCCCACATATAGTTTTTCGTAAATATTATGAAGTAATTTAAGTATTTGCGTATGGTAATCATAATTTCATGTAGCTGAGCTGATGATGGAAGGTACAACTCCTCAACAGTAAGGAGTAGGCATCAACTGATTTAGTTTGTGTTCGCTTATCTCTGGAACTACAAATCCGATTTAAGTCATTCTTTTTTTGTTATACTAGGTATTGTTCAACTGAGGGAACACTGCAAGTTTCATCAAAATCGGTTCAGTAATTTTTGAGATAGGGAATTTTATTAGCTAATTTTGTACATGAGCGATGTTATTACCGGTGCTAGGGATTACAAAATGATGTACCTATTTGACAAGAATTTGGGTTGAATATTTAAACTAAAAAGAGTAAAATAAAAGCTTTTTCAAAAAAAAATGTAACCGCCTTCAAAACCAACCACTAAAAAGGGTAAAATAACCTACAAAATAACTTTTCTTTCGGAAGTCGGTGGCAAAAAAGACAATGAAAAATAAAACCACCGACTTCCGAAAGAAAAGTTATTTTGTAGGTTATTTTACCCTTTTTAGTGGTTGGTTTTGAAGGCGGTTACATTTTTTTTTGAAAAAGCTTTTTTTACATTACCATACTTAAAACAATAAAAATATTTCTACGTTCTGTCATTTTGTCTATTCTTCCGTCGACAAAACACCTTTCTACGGCGCCACGCTACGCCTGCTGTCCTGTGTGTGTCAATAAATCCCTTTTCTTTCATCTTTCTTTAATCAGGCACTTGAGTCGTGGGACAGTCTTATCAGGCAGGTAACCGTGAAGAACTTAAAGGTCTATAGAAGGATCATTGTGGATTTTAGTGAGTATAAGTCTGACAGTCCCTCCTGTCCCGCCCTGCGTGAGAGGATTTAAAAAAATCAGGGGCTTGTTGTGGGGAAAAATGCATGGATTGTTGGGTGTTGTAGCTAAGTAAGTAAACTGTTGTATTCCAATGTGCTAAAATCTAAATATAAACGCTGAGCAATGCGTTGTTGAAACTTGAAATTGCTAACACAAAATGCACAGGCGCTAAGCTGATTTTGTATGCAGAACAATAGACTATCGTTGAATAAAATATATCACGTTCTTCCTACATTGCCAAATGTTTAGGAACACTGGAAAATTTAACTGTTGGTCTGAGGTATAAATCAAAAGAATTTCTGAACGAAACATTTTGTTTTCGACGAAAAGCTTTCGTTGCGTAACAGAAATGCAGCAAATGGATATATATTTTGAAAGTGAAGATAGTTTTATTTGATACAAAAGTTTATGAAACTAAAGGTAGTAAGTAACATGTATCGAACCTTTTGATACTTCACTCATTTGCAATTCAGAAGAATATGATAATCAAAGCGTGCTGTTATTGAAAAATACAATAGGTACCTACTTAGAGTTACAACCTTTAAATCTTAACCGAGCTAATTAAACACTCTTTTGTATGCCATACTTAAATTGCAAAACATGTAGCTACATCATATTATTATATATATACGGCACGCATGTTTAACAAAATAAATTAAAACTTTATCTTTACCAGAGCTAAAGTACACCTTTTTGCGAACCTGTCATTGGCTTAGTATAAGACTTAGTCAACAAGTTTCGAATAGCAGATTACCTCCTGGACTAAGAGCTACAAGTGATCTAGTAAAGTACTGGAACTTAGATATATTCTGAACATTTACTACAGCAACTGCTCCAGTGTAATTACAGGAATTGCAGCAAACGATCCTTCTAACTACTAGTAACTAAACGCGTTTGAGAATCTCCGCTCTTCAAGATAATCCGAACTGATTAAAATATCGATTTAGAATTCCCGTTTCACCATGTTTTAATTGCAGATCGTTTTTGCAAGTGCATGCAATGCAAGTTAGAATTAAAATGCTAAGACGTTTTAATAAAGCTTTCGTCGTATTATTACCTATGCAAGCTTCGTGAATTCAGAATGCCCGCCGTAGGAATATACATAGGTACACAGAATATACCTAGATCTTGATTATGCCACACTTACCATGTATATTCTGTAGATAGGTGACCATCAATCACTGCGAGTTTCATCCAACCATGGAAAGTACCTAAAGCCGTTGGTCCCAGCTGTCATTCTTTAACAGTCATTACTGTTAGTCAAAAGGTCGAAAGTCTGAACGACCAGTCTTACCAAGAGGTATCGATTACCCAGTAACTGAGTGGTAGAGGTCAAATAGATGCAATATAATTGCTTTTTGTCAAATACTGATATTTAGCTGCAACCGGTTCAATTGGAAGTTTGACCCAAACATAGTTGAGAAATGCTTACACAGATAATGACATAAGGTGCACACAGGGGAGTTTCAATTCGAATCAGCAGATCGATCGAGATAGGATCAAAATTATCCTACACTTAGGCTAAATACTAGATGTACGTCGTGTGTATCGATCCTCTATTGTTATTCACTTATTCCCCTTATCTTCTACCAAACCTAACCCCTTAAATCGAAACGTGAAGATAAGGTAAACAGCTCGACTTTATTCACGTGAAGCTCGAGAGTTTCCGAGCTCAAGTGCTCGTTGGAAACTTGTCCAATATTCGTAGCGAGACACTCGTAAAAGTTCGTGGCATTTAAAAGCGTGGGCTGCGTGGGTCTCGTCTTATACCATTGATTGGAACTTATATTCATACATGTGTGGAGTGCAAAGTTCAAAGGTTTCTTGTAGATTAACCATGCATGCATACCAATCTTCTATCATATTCAATGGCTTCATCTTCAATGGCTTCATCAGCAGTTTTGAGCCATCAAACTATGTAAGTTTTTCTGTCAAGTTGCCGTTTATAGTGTACCCTGCCATAATAAGACAAGACAGCATAAATCATAAATTATTATTAGAGATTTAACTACAAGTTCTTATGTCTTGTGATTAGAACTGTAGCTTCATTATTAACTTTTTGAATTCTATACTATCTTTAATGGTCAAATTGAAATTAATGTTTTGAATTTTGAGTTTGAAATATCTTTAAATATCACTCATTCAGTCGGAGTAGTTCTGATATCCTAAGACTCCTCCGATATAATGGTTATTAAGAATTATGCCGGAGGAGCTTAAAGTTACTCCGACTCATACATTATATTAATCACATATTAAGTAAAAAAGTTGCACCAGATGCAATCAGCAGCTTAAAATCCTACAAAAGACTTCTTTGTCATTTCGGTGTCCGCTTTTAGACCAGAACTCATAAGACCATGCATCTCCCTCGCCCATGTGACAATCTTGATTAATATGCTCGGTATTAAACTGCCAACGGTTTAGCTTGCAAGCTCTATCACGCACACCAGAGAATTTATTAGGTCCACTACAAGATTTATGCGACGATATCGACAAAGTTAAAAGGGGTGGTTTATTGCGGTCAAAATAACAATGTAGGCAAAAAACCGGCAAAATTCAAAATTCAAAATTAAAAATCAGCGGAACCCTAAAAATAACATAATTATAATAGAAAGAGATACAACGTAGGTATCGAATTAAACGGAACACAGATGTATGAAAGTCTGTTTAGGTTACCGTAACCCTGGAATGTAAAGGGCAATTGAAGGATCACGATGAATTTTAGTCAACACGAGTCAATAGTCGCTTCTTCTCCACCCAGTACGGGAAAACGTGTGTTTAAGTCAGTACGAGTCTTACAAACCTTCTCATCTTTTCCACCCCAAAAAAAAACATTCTGTACATCAATCTAAATAATTTTGTGAAACAATTTGGCTGGCTGAATGATCAAAGCATGAAAACAGACCAATCTAATGTAGGACCGAAAAATCTACACATAGCACTAACCACAGTTATGATTTCCCCAGGGCACACGAAAATTTCCCGAAACATTAGCCGTGCCACTTGAAATAATAATGACCATACATTTTAGCTGAATTACTTTGGAACTTGGTAAAGCAATGAATTTTGGAAACGTATACTTTCGGAATATGATATGATAATTTGTAACATGTAAGAGACGTGGAGCATCGTGTCTTTTTTGTGGAAAAATGCCGCTTGAGGAATTATTCAGTAGAATTGTACACGGTAGGTTATGCATCCACCATCAGCCTATAATGTTCCCACTGCTGGGACACAGGCCTCCTCTCTTAGAGAGGGAGTAGGCCATAATCCACCACGCGGGCCCAGTGCGTATTGGTAGATGTCACACGTCTTCGAATTTTTGGTTCTAGGACATACCGGTTTCCTCACGATGTTTTCCTTCACCGTTTTGAGAGGAGTGGTGATGAAATAAATTACACAAAGTAAAGCGCCTGGCGGGGTTCGAACCCACGACCTACAACTCGTAAGTCAGGACCGATACCACTGGGCCATCACTGCTCATTAGGTTATGCATAACATCTTTTAAATTTAAATTTAAAACCGATTTCAATTCCAAAGATATTATAATTACAGTTTTTTCCTACACATGTTGCACACACTTTACGCGTATGGCAGGTAAAAGCTTCTACTGAGAGTCCCTAAGTAATAGGGTACATCTGTAAGGTTTACACAGGATGAAATGTTGTTGGGTGTTTGTTAAAACTGACCTTTGGTTATCTGTAAGCTTAAAACAACATTAACATTACTAAAATGTAATAAACTATTACTAAGCATCGAAAAACTCAATGTTGCGCGCTATTATATGGTAATTTGCGTTGCCTCATTATAAGGCAGTCCTTAAGATTCTAGCCAAGTTAAAAGCTAGCCATTGGTTCACGGGCATAGAATTTTGGATCAAATTATTGCAGATTTAGCATGGGCATATTATTTTGGACTAAACGACTGCAGATATAAAATGAAACTTACTAATTAAAGTACAAAATAGGAAAAGCAATTTACTCAAATTAGGTATAAGAATGTGAGAATTATCTCAAAGTACTACGATACTCAACTAACACGATTTTACTCTAGAGTATCAACGGTACACAGAACACTGTATTGCTTACCACTAACAAAGCGCTCAACAATACAACTCCGGAGCTGCAAAGCTGTGAAGGCATTAAAACTTCTGTTCACGCTCTAAACCCACGATCGATATGAGATTTACAGTTTGAAACTATTAATAAGCTGCAAGCCAGATGTAGTTCAGAACAGTGCATGGAAGGTCGAGAATTAAGAGGTCAAATGCAGTATATCACTGACTAGCAGTATATTGTACTAGCAGTATTATGTTATTGGAGAAATGTATTAGCCACAAGTAACAGATGACGGGGCCCCCCTTTAGAGGGCCAAAGACTGCCGGGGTCACAGGACTAACGAATTACCGTGACTCTGGAACGTAAAGCGCTATTAAAGGATATCGTGGACCGCGCTGCCCTGGGTGGAAGAACTCATTTGATAATTTTACCAAGCTAAAAAAAACGAGCGATGAATAGAGGATGAAAAAGATGCGGACATGCGGACGGCAAGTTGACTGGCTGCCCGATCATGTCGACAGCGCGTCATGTTCCACGCGCGCCTCGAAGAGCTGTCAGTAACCTGAAGTGGCGGCATTTGCATTAAAAATTTTGCTGGCGTACTTTTTGCAAAATAAAATGCACTACTGCATCATTTTTATCTACAACGCTAGTAGAAACAAACATTTGATAAAAACTAAAGTCTCTTCGTAGGTATGTGCTTTGCTTAAAGAAGATTACTTTATCATATTTGCTACTTCTGCTGGCTGATTGACGGCTCAACATGATTAGGTAATACTAAAATAGCACTTACAAATATAACTTTAATTAATCCTGATTAATCCTGTCTTTACTCATAATAATATTATGAATACGAAAGTTTGGATGTTTGTCTGGATGGATGGATTTTTGTCACTCAATCACGTCAAATTGGCTGAAATCTTGAAGAAAGTTGACTCAGAGGTTGATTTGTATCCCGGCAGTTTAATTCTTCGGACCCCTTGGAATCCCTTGTGACAACGAACGCCACACGGACGAAACCACAGGCAACTGCTAGTACATGATAAGTTCAATTATATTAATTCAACAAGCAATTAGCTTCTCGCAATACTCATGCTGTAAATACACAGTATCGGAGTTTATACATTAGTAAATTAATGTTTAGTTAGATAGACTGATATTAATAACGTTTGATTAAACAGTTGAACTAATATCAATACCATATCATATGCGAATGGGTTTCAAGATTGTGTATTATTTAAGTTATTTACTTGGTGGTATGAGTAACAGTTTGTACGACATAAATGCGTTCATAAATTCAAAAATTTATTAACATAAATAAATAAAATAATTGATAACCGTGGCACAAAAAATATCTTACAACATAACTTTACGTATCAATCACCACTCATTAGAAATTTTCAACTCTAGTAATCATAACTCCGATTTTTTCAATCTCACTAACAATCGCATCACCTGGTCGCAGAAACTCTGGCGGGTTTCTGTATACCCCCACTCCTCCAGGAGTACCAGTCTGGATGATATCACCAGGCAACAAGGTAAACAGATTCGACAATCTTTCGATGACATCAGGAATTTTGTGAATGAACTGGTCTGTGTTACTCTTCTGTTTCTGAACACCGTTGACGATGCATCTGATCCCTAATTTTTGTGGATCTCCAATCTCATCACTAGTTGTAATGCAAGGACCAATAGGACAGAAAGTATCCATAGCTTTACCAAGCAATAGTGTTCCCATATTTCTATTCTTCTCCCAATCAGATGCCCCAATGTCTTGCCCAATAGTATACCCCAGGATATAATTGTAAGCATCTGCTGCCTTCACTCTGGATGCTTTCTTTCCAATGACGATTGTCAATTCCACTTCGCATACCACTTTGTCTGACATATCCGGTTTCAGTTTGACGGTATCATTAGGTCCAACGATTGTGCTTGGGAATTTGCTGAAGATGAACGGGAGTTCTGGTGGTGTTAAATTCTGTTCTTCACAATGATCTTTGTAGTTCAATCCGACGCAAAGAACTTTGTCTCCTCCGTGTATCGGTGCTTTAAGAGTTACTGCTGATAGTGGTACAGCTTTTTGTTTTGTTGCTTGTAGTTTCTGCACTTTGTCAAAGACTCCATCCTTCAAGATTTGTATAAGAGTACTGGGTATTGTGGGATCAGCCTTGTTGATGTCAACAACATTCTCATCAGATAAATACCCAACGCGGATCTCTTCTGGGTTATCCTTGTAAACAAACTGTACCAGCTTCATATTTCTTTCTTTATTATTATGATAAATACTGCACTAAAAACGTTGAAGAATTCTCTCAGTCCAAATAAAAATGTCACTGGGATTAAATAAAATGTTTGGAGCACAGATAAATGGTGGTGTCTCCTCAAGATCTCTTGTTTAGCAACAAGTGGCGATAGTACTGTTAGAGTTGAGATAAACGTACTGTTTTATACACAGTATCAGGACTGTTATCTACGATCTTACTCTCAAATGGAAATATCACGTTGATAGTGTCTGTTATGATTGATTTACGTAAACAAAAGAAATTGGTTATATAATATGATGGTATTACGTTGTATTTTTGTCATTCCATAAATGACTGTGGACCTTTCTGACTTAAAGGTACCTAATAAAGCCTTGTTTATTTCTAAACACACAACTGTGTATAGTAAATTCAATTTCATTTTAAATTAATTCTTTATCTTTTCATGTAAAACTAAACACAAAGACTAATCATATTACTGTACTGAGAACTTGTTATTATTTATTAGAGTTAAAATGAAAAATACTATATCAAAAGTTATCACGATATTTACTTAGAAATTGTTATACTGCCTGTGGCGTCAGAATTCTAGTACATTACGTTATGAACTAAATTAATAAATAGAAGATGAAAATAGTGAAACGTTATTTTTCTTAGAACTGCAAAATCTTCAAAAGAGAATGAAACATTTTTAATTAAATAATCCGGTGAAAAATTGATTACTTATCCTGCCTTGAGTATTCTAAGTCGGATCTAAAGCGTTTTAAATGATGTTGTTCTCGAGTTTCGTAAACTTTATGATATCTTCCTTGAAATATTATTTCTGTGAAAGATTTTCGGTGAAATTATAAATAAGGTAAGGTAAATCCTTGCTGAAAGTACAATTACAAAAGTAAAAATTACATCTTACAGGCAATTTAAAATTGACAAGACCGATAATGGTATGAAAAAGAAAAATAAAGTATAATGTATAATAGCAAACAACAATCCTTATTTATTAAACAAAGGTATATAGCCATTTTCGAGTTTAGATAACAGTTCTAATCACATAAATGAACCCTCTAGCTAATTAGTATTACAAACTGAAGCCTACGCCAACTGACTGCGGCGGCAGAAACCAGTAATTATTGACGAGACTAATTTAATTACATCCAGCCCGTAGTTTCCAATCAGTTATGCATCAATCCATCATGGTATTAATTATTGTGTCTGGGTTTAGAGGGAAAGTTATCCAAGGTTTATTATTAGGGATTATAATACCTGAAGGTATTATATTTGACTAGCCTTACTCACTCGGTCGCGGGACTTATACCATCACCCCGTGACCCCGGAACATAAAGGGCTATTGAAGGACACCGTGGATTTTAGTCAGTACAAGTCTGACAGTCCTGAGGACTCATTTGATGATTTTACAACGATAAAAAAAGCGTTACTCAGGATCAAAGTATCTTTCGACTGGTGAAAGATTTTTTTAAATCGGTCCAGTAGTTAAGAAGCCTGTTCAATACAAACAAGTCTTCAATTTTATCTCTTTATTATATTAGTGTAGACAATATTTATTGTTTGCTTTAATTGCAACGTATTTGGAAGGCAGTAGAGTGCACTGTTAAACTACTACGGTACAATACTACTCAAGTACTTATGTACTTAATATTTTTTATTTCTATTTGATTTACTTATACAACACTAGCTGACCCGCGCCCACTTCGTTGGGCCGTAAATTTTTTAACTTGTGATGAAATTCTGAGTGTGGTTCGGTTAGTACTGAGTGCTATGATTTATTTCCTGACTGCCAAAAGGAGGCCGTCTTCTAACCGCCCGCCGTCTTTCTGTTACTAGGCTCGCTGTGAATCATCATCATCATCATCATCAGCCGGAAGACGTCCACTGCTGAACATAGGCCTCCCCCTTGGACCGCCACGCCGAACGACAATTCGCCACTTGCATCCATCGGTTGCCCGCGACTCTCACGATGTCGTCGGTCCACCTAGTGGGAGGCCTACCTACGCTGCGTTTTCCGGTCCGTGGTCGCCACTCGAGAACCTTTCTTCCCCATCGGTTGTCAATTCTACGAGCGATGTGGCCTGCCCATTGCCACTTCAACTTGCAAATTTTACGAGCTATGTCGGTGACTCTGGTTCTTCGCCGAATATCCGTGTTCCGGATTTTATCCCGCAAAGAAACTCCGAGCATAGCTCTTTCCATTGCTCGTTGAGTGACTCTTAGTTTCTCTAAAAGGCCAGCAGTCAAAGACCACGTTTCAGAGCCATATGTAATCACTGGTAACACATACTGGTGAATAGTTGAAAAGTCGCTGTGAATAAGTAGTTGAAAATACTATCGCACAAAAATTGGCACCCCACAATTAAAATATAAACGTGACTACAAAACCGCAGTATCCGTATTTTAGATGCAGATCCACTGTTGGGCTTTTCCACGAAAAGGAGCAGGCCTTCTTAAATGTTCCTTAAATTCTTTTGAATTACATCTTTGTTTGTTTTACCCATCCGGCACATCGGTCTACCCATCCACAATCCATCAGTAGTAGTCATAGCAGTTAGTTCTAATCAAACAATGTTATCGCAACCACGCTTGCTGGCAGCTACAATGACGATCCAATATCCATTAGATTAGTGCAGCTGATTGCTTACGCAAGGATCCGATCAGGTAATACGTCGTGGGTTATATATTTGGGTCATGTCTTGGCTGTGTATCGCATAGTCTTGAGTAATTGAATGCACCTTGTATGTCATTAAGTGATGTATGAAAATTGAGTATGTTCACTAAGGGACAAAATGGGTGCAGCTTTTCACAATCTTCATGATTAAATTGCAGTTTAGATATAATTAAAATCTGACAAAGTCGGGTTTCCAATATCAATTCATCAATATCAATCAATTCAACATCTTAAGCCGATGCAATGTTTAATATTTATTTGTTAGGAATTCTGAAGCATGATTCAGCTAAAATGTCGTGTCTTACCAACATGTTAAAAGTTTAGAAACATATTGCAGCCACTCCAGTATTTGCTATCACTTTTGATATTATGTAAATCAAGATGTCTGTATCTAATCTGAACTGCACACGAAGCATGACACCGTAGAAACGGGACATTCTGACGTCAGAAGAATACACAAAATAACAACATTCTATTGTACTGAGGATAACGATATTAAAATGAAAAAAAAATAACACTAAGCCCCTTCATGCACTAGGCGACGCGGGTCTCCGATACCTGCTTAAGACATTGGTATCCATTGACACGTGCCTGCGTGCGAACCACTATGGATTTGTATTGCGATAGTCGCGTGGATGCGAAAGTCGTAAGGCATCGGAGACTTACAACGCCTTGTGTACGAAGGGGCTTATATAGGTATATCTTTAGCCGTCTAAGGAGACCATACTTGTCAGAAAAAGTTTATTCTTGCTACAATAAAGATAGAATATTTGGTAATGCTACGAGTACAGGAAAGGAGGATAGACAGAGAAAACTTTAACAGAATAAGGAGAACTAAAACACATTGAGAGACAGAAATACATTGTAGACCCACACTACCGTCATTGTAGATTCATAGAAACTCCTTGGTCCAATTAAACTGCGCACAGTCCCGCATAGATAGCTAACCTAATATCGGCTTGTCCTACATCTAAACAATACGCTGATCAGTAGTAACATCTCGATACGGCAGCCTTTGTTACCGTCGCAAGGTATTAGATTATTGGCCTGATTACAAATGGAGAGGCGAATGCTAGGCGGTGTTTAGTAAGGGTGGAATCTTGATTGTATATTGTTCATGGTGAAAATTAGCACATTGACTAATAAACACTTCCCTTAGCTGCTAATTAAGAACCAAGAAGAGGCTGTTTCATTGCTAGTAGAATTGTTTAAGAATGCAACGTAGGTCTTATGATAAATTATATTAAAATGTCGGTGGTAATACAAAGATTTATTCGTTGGCTTATTCGAGATCTAAGTATGCGTTTATAATGTTACTGTTGTACGCAGTGACTATTATTAGATATTATTATTTGTTTTTTTCTCATAATAATACAAACTTATAAATTAAGCCCCACAAAACCGTTGTAATGGTTTGACTGTGTGTAACTATGTAAACTAAGCCCTGCGAGTGCATTAGCAGCGAGTAAAAATTAACAAGAACGTTCTCAATTCAAACCGCGGCGTCCATTCGCAGCGAATAGCCTGTCACATACAGCGAATACTCGTGGCGAGTAGACGTTCACAGAAGACAGAAGCTTACAATACTTTTTATAATAACTGAATGATAAAACCTTCGAAATAACTGCGTCCGTGACGAACTTCTAACCATGCATAAACATCACGTAGAAAAATAAGATTCAGGGATTGGTACTCACCGGTTTTCGCCGTCGACGACGCTGTTCCGTGGCGCCATCATCACTCCAATACACAGTCCACACGTCCCTTTAAGGACTTTATACGACACTTAACACTAACACAAAATAATTGATCAAAAAATATGTCAGCATAAGCAGCTTAAGCTGAACGTCTCTTTAAGAGTTTATTCGACACATAACACTAACACAAAATTGTTCAAAAAATATGTCAGCATGACCAGCTTATGCTGAACGTCTCTCTAAAGACTTTATTCGACACTTACCATTAACACAGAATTGTTCAAAAACATACACACTTAATACTACTAAAAACATACGCACTATTTGCACTGGCTTTCATAACTAAATAGTTTTTGTAATTAGATTTGTTTCACAAAATGGCTGGTAAGTAATTGTAGCCATAGTTGTAGCCGGGAACTGACCGCGCTTTTTGCTTGATGAGTGAGTGAGTAAGACTGGTTGATGGTGAAGGATTTTTTTGAATTTGGAAGGAATTGAACGATTGGGAATGGATTAGAATGAGGATTTGCGGAAGTGCATTAGTCAATTGAATGTTTAATTATTTGACCTTGCATCATGGAAACCAAAAGAAAATAAAACCCTTACCTCAGGATTCCAAGTTTGAATCTTATGAGTGATGTCATGAAATCGTGACACATCCAAGATGAAATGCAACGTCCGTCGAATGTGGCATTTTTCCGAAGTTGCCTACTTTTAAATTTTTTTTTTTTTTTTTTTTTTTAGTTTCATTTTTTTGTATTTTTATTGATGTTGTGCCAAGTAAATGTTGTTTCTTTCTTTCTATGTACAGCTTTTCTATAATCAAATGCTTTACTCCCGCCCGGTTGGAGCGGAAGGGTCTTCAAAACTGACAGCATGAAGTGACATATGTTGAAACTCTTCTAAAGACAAGCTTGCTTCAGCTGCCCTTTGCATTCCAGGGCCACGATGTTTTTTAGGCTTAGATACTGACTACGACCTAGTAAGATGTAGAAACGTTTGCAGGAAAAGTGAACATTGTCATCCCAAAAAAATCTATTCCCATAACTGTGGTCTACATTCCCATTTCAGTCACTGTAACGGCCTATGTACTACAAAATGTACATGATCAAGTACCCCATTAGTACTTCCATTACGTACATAATGCGGTTGCTAACATTATCGAACATGTTAACATGACGATAACATGTTCGTGGTCGTAACAGCGATCAAAGCCGTTAGCAATATTACCTGATATTGAAGTGCTAATGTGTTGTAATGGCAAAATTTTAGTCATACTAGGAACAAGGTTTCAGTTCCTCGATATTTATAGAAACGTCGAGGAACAACATTCAGAGCCCTTATCACTAGTTTTCAGTATTTTAGTTTACAGCGTCTTTCCAGTATTTACAGCGGCAGCGTTTCTTGTATGTCATAAAAGCCTTTTCAAAAAAAAAATGTAACCGCCTTCAAAACCAACCACTAAAAAAGGGTAAAATAACCTACAAAATAACTTTTCTTTCGGAAGCCGGTGGTTTTTTTTTCATTGTCTTTTTTGCCACCGACTTCCGAAAGAAAAGTTATTTACTCTTTTTAGTTTAAATATTCAACCCAAATTCTTGTCAAATAAGTACATCATTTTCTTACATGTGCACTAGAATTTTATAATCATGTCACTCCCGTGCAAAATTAGCTAATAAAAATTACCTATCTAAAAAACTACTGAACCGATTTTGATGAAACTTGCAGTGTTCCCTCAGTTGAACAATATCTAGTATAACAAAAAAAGAATGACTTAAATCGGACTTGTAGTTCCAGAGATAAGCGAACACAAACTAAATAATCAGTCGATGCCTACTCCTTACTGTTAAGGAGTTATACTTTCCATCATCAGCTCAGCTACATGAGATTATGATTACCATAAGCAAATAGGGTAAAACACCCAATTATTGACCCTTTAAGCGGTTTTCCTTGCTTCTTTCGCAAAATAAACTAATGCATGAGTTGCAAGTGGAAATGAATGTTTTTGGAAGATAAAATAAACATTGGAGAATGTAACTAAAACATTATAAACAGTCAAACAAAGGAAAAAGTGTTTTTTTTTCTCGAGTTTAGCAAAAACAGGCTATTTGACCAGTTATTAACATGCCTGTACCAAATTTTCATCATGCAAATGACCAATTTTTGACCTCCTGTAGTATAAGTATAAACTCAAATATTATTTATTAGGACTGTGATACGAGGTTTTATTTGATGAAAAACAAACAAAAGTAGTCTTATTGCCCTTCTCATTTTCTTTTTTCACACAATTTTGGTCTACAGTCTTCAAACGCGGCCTATAATATCCTTGCACTCATTTTTGAAGTTTTGTTGCAGTTTTATCACTTTTTGTCAATTTTTTCCTCTTTATTAGTAGTTATTTCATTTATCTGTATTATGCAGCAGTTTAAAAATGCTCGCCGGCAAAACAAATTGAAAGAATACGGCTTTAATTCTTCAAAGTTAGTTTAAAAAAGTTTGAATTAATATTTTCCCAATTACATAAGACTCTTTTAACTTATTCAACTTATGTAAAGTACGATTATTAATTTTAGTCAGTAAAATGACAGTAAAATGACATTTGTTCTCTATAGAAATCTTAATAGAAATGTACAAAATTTCATAGTAACAGTGACAGTTGCACTTGTCATTTTACTGACTACAATTAAAAATCGTACTATAGAAGATCCTCACAAATGAAGAGAACATAGACACAAATCAAAAACTACCTAACACTTTGCCTTGGATATGATTTAAGTCAGTTTGTTCAAACATGCAGGTTAGAGTAACTTTTGTCATAATTTTATGCACTAAACCAACTTATGACTAAGGCATTGCCCGTATTACGTTCGGCAATTGTCCCACGGAATCATATACCGACATAAAAAGTATCCTGCGTCCAGGTAACCAGGTTTTTATATTATCCGCTTGCTAAATTGTATCAAAATCCATTCAGCCGTTCACTTTTCCTATAATTGTAGTAAGTTTAAAATAATCAGGAGGATCCAGAATGTGACAGTACGAACACGAGACCGAAAATTTAAGTACCTCGCTCAAATTAAGCTAGGTTCTTAGGTTACAACGTAAGGCATTTTTTTATGTTTGTGAGTATGCAGATACAAACCTTTAAGGGTGCCAACACCCATGGGCATAATACGGATGCATTAAAGTTAAGCTACCTCACCATTAAGATGAACTATACGTATAAACCGTGGTGTTAGTAACTGGTATATTCATACATATGGTTCATTACCAGCTATTGACATGTCGTGTCAAATAAATGGTTATTCATACATTTGAGTGTACCACATATTGACCCCATCATTTTAACTAGTTAAGGCTCATTAAAACTTGAAAATCATGTGAAAAAGCATTATGTCTCTCTTAAATAACGAAAAAATACCAAACTCTAAGGAATCTATCGTGTAAAACTGAATTAAAATGACATTGAAAACTACCTTCAGCTTAACAAATTGTTAAATTTCTTGATGATTTTAGCAGGGTATTTTATTATCATAGGTTTACGGACGCAATATCGCTTTATTTAAATTTTCTGTGACGCCGATATATTACAAGATAAATTATTTATCATTTTCTGTATTCTTTATGCAGCACTGCAAGAAGATTTATTATTATTTTTGATAAAAACTGTTAAGCGGTCAATAGTTGGTGGGAGGTCAGCAGTTGGGTACTTTACCCTACTTAAATTACTTCATAATATTTGCGAAAAACTATATGTGGGCCTATAAAATTTGAGGGTTGCCCTCGATTTCTCCAGGATCCAATCATCAGATCTTGACTTGGTGAATATGGGACCACTCCGGAAGCATCTCCTTTCGAACAAAAAAAGAATTTTGAAAATCGGTCCACAATCGCCGGAGAAATCGCGTAACAAACACAAAAAAAAAAAAAAAAGACAAAAAAAAAAAACATACCGTCGAATTGATAACCTCCTTCTTTTTGAAGTCGGTTAAAAATGGAACAACGCCTCTGGTGTGCAAAGAAGGAACTATTTTTTTTTCCTTGAAATTAATGTCAAAGATCCAGTTTACTTTACGTTACAATAAGTGAAAACTCATGATAAGGCCTCTGGTTCGAGACGAGAAGAATTTTCATAGGAAAATGGAGGAGGAGGAATAGAGTGGTGCATCTGATGTGCTACATAAGTACAGTCCAAAATTATATATTTTTTTGTTTATTTATGGTCAGATATCGAGTAGTACTGAATCCCGATACAGGGTTTAATTATAGTCCTTCATTTTCAAAGATATCGATACTTTATTTTTGCCCCCTTGATTTTCTTCAATGTTAAATATCTTCTTCATTCTTCTTTTTCTTTTTTTTTTATGTTTGATGGGTTTGCTCTTGACCTTAGTCTAGGTCAGGAATGACTAAGAAAAGGTCGACGCTGGAGCGAGCTTACCCAGAAGAAGCCTATTCACTCTAACTTTCTTTCTTTGTGCTAACACGAAGCACACACTATACTTACAAGTCAACATGATGGTGATGACAGTTGGAATACTAAAAATACACTTTGTGAAAGGAATTGGCAGTTTATCAGCTTATGGGTAGTCCATATCCAGAGGATCCAGGTAAAATGTGGTAAGGCTAAAAACAGGATTATAAATAAAAACTAGATATGGTATAAGCTTGTCGAAAAATTATTTTAATTTAATAATGAAATCACTGTTTCATAAATGCCAAATTCGTATTCATACAATTTATTAAATAAACAGACACGAGTAACTTAAATATTTACAGACTATAAAAACTTAGGAAATTAAGAGTAAGACACAAACATATGTTACAAAACGGGTTATTTTTGGTTATTACAATATTTTCCTACAATGGCACAGCTAACTATTACAATACAATAAATAGAACAACTAATATCAATAAGAAAAAAACACGTTGTGTTAAAAACTAGGTCTATATCCAAACAGACTTTTCTATAATTTTATACACCCAAAATAAACATAGGAACTACTTACATAGAAAAGAACATTACAAATATGTAATATTTTAAATAATTGAGCAAAAACAGTATGATTATTTTGATGAAACACATTTCAATTACGTAACATTGTCATCAAAATTATCATACATAATAAAAAATTGTGCAATACACAGGATCATCTAAGGTCCAAAATCCACAAAAACGTAGACAAGTAGAGTGAGTAGTGCGGAGACGTGCAGGAATCGACCAACAGCAGTAGACAAGACAAATATGAATTCAATTTCAATTGCTTTATTGAAATTAAAATCGTATCGCTTTTCTGTAAAGACATGCTAATGCTCATTAATTGGGATAAAACGGTCTTAAATACCACTAAGCCGGGTCATAATACAAATTTCGATAAAACCGTAAAATGGAATATTGATAGAACAGAATATACAATAATTTAATCGCAATTTATATTATGAGACTGCTGGAGTATCCTTTGTACCCCAAAGCCAGGATATTGATGATGATGTGATGTTGCCTCTCGAACATTTCTCCGCTTTAGTGAATCCGGACCTAATACCGGCCTTCGTCACTCGACACTTCCTCATTTTCAACTAAACTCTTGATTCATAATTATAATGAAAACCAATTCAAAAAAATCTTTAAATATCAAAAGCTATTGGGGAGAACCCCAAAATATATTTACAAAACAATTAGTTTCAAAGTCGTCGTCGATACTAAATATCAATTAGTTTCAACGAACAAAAACAAATTCGTTGAATCCTCAACTAGTTAGCAATAGAGTTTACATCGAGTAAATTTTATTCAGCTGCCATGGAATACTAAACCCAAAAGATACAGAAAGTCTGTTGTGTGTTGTGTTCAACTAATGGGAACACACTTTGTCCTTTGTGATCTTCCACATTTCGCACCCGTAAAGCAGTACATTAATAACACTACAATTTAAATAAAATAATTAAATAAAATTAAAACACGATAGCGCAATTGTTGAAGTAAAAGCAAGAATTACCGAAAACTTGTCTGGTTTAACTATGTAATCTAGAACCGTCTCATTCAAATGAAAATGCATTGCTATATACATGAAATCCTCGTTGTAAAGACTGAACCTTCTATACCAACATACTCTACGTTGAAGCCCCTACAGGTTTACAAATAATGTAATTCATCAAGTCAGATTAAGTCCTTGCGAAAAACGACGATTTTTCGAATTAGATTTATTGGATTAAGACATCGAATTTAAGGTTTTTTTGCTGCAAATCGATCTGATAGAAACATATTATTCAAACTACATCATTTTTTTAGGTTACATAGAATATTAAACACTTTTTTAAACTATCACGGTTTGCTTCATAACTTAACTGACTTGACGTTGAGTCAACCCGTGATCATGACGCTTGCAACAGCGTCGAAATATCGGGAGCTCAAACAAATTAATAATCACGGAAGATATCCCTTATGTGACATTTTACATAGAATATTCTCCTAAAAAAATCGAAAAGGCATGAAGAAGAAAGTGATTAAATGATACATAGGTAGACCAGACAAGATTTTCAAATTGTCTTTTCATGAAGCCGACAGCATTAATAAGAAAGTCATCAATATCAATTACTGGATCGCAAAAAAAAGGAATTGCAATCCTGTTCAAAATTAATTCCATATTTCTTTTACAAATTCACACATTTTTTCTCTTATATATTCTTGTCATGTCTCACAGTTATGTAACCCTCGGGAGATGATTCCCGAAACTCTTCAATAATTTTCGCTCCTATGTCATTTCATATCAAAACATTTTGATCGTTCCATCGTTGTATCGTTTATCTAATTCAATTCCATCTTTTTCGTGTTACATTGTTACTAGAGATACAATATCCGTAGCATTTTCTTCGTTGTTTAATACAGCTATGTTTATGTGAAAGATACTTTGTATGACTGTGTTTAATTATTTATTTTATTGTCTAAATAAAATATCATTATCATCAAATTGTCTTTGTTTTAAGCAAAGCCCGAAGTAGGTAGATTGATTTGAGGTCAATAACCTGAAACGTACCTATACATTAATTAGGACATGCCTCCGGGATACCGGGATTTTTTATAAATAAAAAATTGAAAAATTTAATAAAAAAATTGTTGGGTACATGTAGGATGAAGACGTATAAGCAGTCACTGTTGCCAGCGACTTCGCCCGAGTTAATTTCAATTCAATCCTCCCTTACTGAAATGAAATCCCGGGAAAAAGGCTTATCCATGTTATGATTTCTATGAAAGTTCGTGACAGGAGGACATAAAATCAATCTACCTACTCCGAGCTATGGTTATGCACAAATTATCTTGCTTATAAAGAAAATGTTCCACAAAGATCCCTTCTTCGTTAAAATCACAATCATAATGGACATTACATCTGACATTCCCTTTACCTAAACTTATTCGTTCTTCAAGAATCACAAGGCAACTGTGTATATCTCAAACACATGCCTATATTTTCCTCAGGGCTTCGTTTAATGGTTGGTGGTCCGAAGTGGACGGATACCGCAAAAGGAGTGATGGAGGTTTCCACGTGGCAGTTTTCTCTCTGTTGTCCTGGGCAGAAGGTGTTGCCGCAGTGGTGAGGGTCGCACACTCCTGCACCGAAGTAGGAGCTCTGGAATATGGAAAGCTTTTGTAAATAAAGGAACATGTTGTAATCGTCACTTACTGGGCGCCTGAGGGTGAAAATCCAGTGTTGAGATCGATAGCAGTAATAAGTAGTGTGATGATCTGATCATGTTCAAACATGGCCAGTAATAACATAAAAGAGAAATTCGGAAAGAAAAAGGCATGATTTAGGATCAGGGCTGACGTCGGTCAACATAACATTATGCTAAGTTCGCAATACAAAAAATACATCCTAAACTCGCTAGGTGATTAGCATAGGTCGGAATTAGGTAAAGTTATCATGTACTTACACTGATAATGCATCGAAAGAAAAAAGTGGTTATGCCCCAAATCCCGGAGTTACTTTTAAAGAGCAAAAAAGTACCGTGATTTATAAAATAAAAAAGTTATTGACTTTTACACAATTACTTATTTTTTCTTTCTCTGGTGTTTTTTCTATGGTATTTTTTACACGAGATTGTATATTAGAAATCCCTGGACGATCCAAATTAATATCGATTCAAGTAGGTACTTAAATAACTGTACCTAATTCCGACCTCTGGTGATTAGTCAATGAACAACATTATACTCACTACTCAGCCTAAAATATTTCAATACTTAAGCCTTTAAGCCTAACTACAGACAGATGTATAGCTGGGAAATTTATACTGCCGCTTCTTCTCTCTAGCTACAATAAGGTCGGGTTTTGTGAACCCATCTTTCGCTATTTGTCTGTGCTTAGTGTAGGCCTAATTTGAATACATAACTTTTGCTATTTTCCTTGAGACTATTTGCTTACAATTTCGACGATGAACAGTTATTAGGTTTTAATCTAAAGTGTCTCTCATGCTTATCTCTTCAGAAATCTAGGTCACGTTTGAGATAGAATATGAACCTAAAGTCAATTAGTGTTTAGTCTTCAAACCAAACGTTTACGTTGAAAGTTATTCATTTTTGGAACTGGAAAATTCTTACACAACCTTATAGATTGAAACAATTAATTATCTTCTAAATATATATAACTCAAAGGTGACTGACATAATGATCTATCAAAGCACAGCCCAAACCACTAGACGGATCGGGCTGAAATTTGGCATGCAGGTAGATGTTATGACGTAAGCATCCGCTAAGAAAAGATTTTGATCAATTCTACCCCCAAGGGGATAAAATAGGGGATGAAAGTTTGTATGAAACTTTGTCAATTTGATAAAAAATACATTGTTAAGTTCCGACATCTACGCGAACGAAGTCGCGGGCACAGCCAGTTCTAACATAAAATGTAAATATGGTATTTGAAAAGCGTTAGCATTTGAAAGCCTCGCTAATTAGTATACGATCATGTTAACGTTTCTGCCTGAAAGTAACAAACATGATTGATGTTTGTTTTAAATCGTGCATTAAAAACTTTCAGTAAAGTTCATGTAACGTTATTGGTTCAATCTACGTAAGCTGGGAAAGTTTCACGAAGTTTGCCTGTGAAATTGTGAATTACTTATCAATCAATTATTTCTCGCTGAAATTTTACATGAATATGTTTAACAGAACTTGAGATTTTAATTATGAAAAACTACATTATTACTTAGGTATTACACTATCTAACTGTCTGTCTGTCTTTGAGGAGTGTTAGACTCATGAAATTATTTTTTTTTAACAAAAGCTTTTAATAAAAATCAGCGTGTCCATATATTACGTTCGTATTTGCATAATATATAAACTCACATTTTTTTCCCATATGATGAGATTTTTTACCATAGGACGACTCTTGAAAATGCTACATGATCCTTACATGCTCCTTTCACCTCATCCATCCATTCATACATCTAGTCATAGTATAACCAAATAGCTAACACTACGCATCTGACTTTTATGAAGAACTACACCGATAAATTCAGAGTAAAATGAAGACAGCAATTTCATATTATTATTTTAGATTTAGTCTCTTAGTAAATGTTGAGCATTTCATAAGTACATAATACTAACTTAAAGTTTGTCCCTCAGTTAATCAGTCATTACAAACAAGTGTTATATTTCAAGTTCTAAACTCTTCAAAATCTATCCAAAGACCCCATTTACCATTCTAACACTGTCCTCATCTAAGGCTCTAATTAATTTATGTCTAAAGAAACCCTAACCATTTTACTATTCAAGAAGTTAGCAAAGAATATTCCGCAGTACTCTCCAAGTATTCCAACTGTAGACCAAACACTCCATAAAGCGGGTCATTCTTAAGAAGAACTTTAACAATATTACTTCCGTTCCTGATTATTAACTTCACAAGTACTCTGAAGTTTCTCTTTTATATTCCAGTTCTTTAATGGAACTCCTAAGCTTTAATACTATTATAATTAGACTCGTCAACCCCAAGTTTTTAAACTTTTAGAAGAAATTGATATTGAAATATCTGGTTTGGATCCTTTTGAACTTGCTAATTACTATAACTTGCATGGAAAATACCAAAAGAATATCAATTATGCTTTAGGAGTCTTAGTAACATCGTATAATTTTTCAATACTCCATTGAGACTGGAGGATACTCTAGCAGGTGAAGTGTCTGGAAGGCTTCTGTCCGATAGGTAGTTGATATCGGATTTTTCTACACGTTCTTATCTTACAGAATACTCAAATAACGTGATGCAATAATTTAAGTTAATGCTTTGTTTATATTCCACAAAGAGTCAAGCTGCGTACCTAAAGGCTCTCCCTCGGGAGCATTCTCGTGCAATTTAACATTTTAGATTCGAATTTGAGCATTACATTACAATACTACCTCCATGACTGACGAGCATTAGCGTACATTTAGTATAGATTTGATACAAGGTGCGCATTATGATGCTCGATTGCCTTCCTTCATTGATGAAATGTGAATGCTCGCGGTGTGGGAGCGCCTTAATACTACACCCACAATTCACGAGGTATATTTAAATCCGGGCACAAATAGACTCCATTGTTGCTACTGAGAAACCAATGAATATCCACAATAACACTTGCCAGACTTGAAGACCTCAATTTAAGAAGTACGCTGCAACAAAAACAAAATCATCGACATAAACTCACCGATATAAAATACTCGTTCTCGCAGGGTATAGTGACCCTGTCGTCGCACCGCTGCCTCCCAAAGCCCATGAGGCCGATCCCGTAGTTCCCGTAGCCGAAGTACCGGAACCGGTCATCATCATCAGGGTAGTGCTGCGTGTACGGCGACCACCGGGACCAGCCAGCAGCCCTGGCCTGCCCCCACATCCAAGACGTCAGATACGTCCAGATCTAGATGTGGTTAGTGAGGGGTTAGACTAGCTACGGGGTAGGATTGTATATAAACGTATAATAGATAATTATAATGAAGAAGCTAGATATTTGTATGTGACTTTTTAGTTAGGTAAATAAATTATAGATAATAGGTATTTATTTTGCAAGTTGGTTGTTAAAAAACACTTTTACACGTCAATTATATTTTTATAACAATAAGGCCGGTGTTTCGTACCTGGCTACTCTGAGAAGAAACATCCGAAACAAACCCAAAGGTAAAGCAAACCGTCTCTGTTTTAAAGTCATTATACTTTTCGACCCTTAAGAAGACCATACAGGTGTCTGAAATAGTCTTTTACTGAAAGATCCACACAGATTTGTGTGGACCTGTCCAGTCAATGCAAGTATTGTCAGTTATCGTGTAGCTCGACTCATAACTCAAGGAGCTCAACGTAACGTACTAACTGGGTTGTACTTAAACGATTAATTCAATAGGTAACACAAAAGTTTTTGTGGTTTTTATTAGTTACGATGAAGCTGGGAAGAAAAAAAATGCCTTTTTGGGACGCAGTGACCTCATGTTATTGCGTCCCAAAAATGAATGGGTAGAATTAGAGACACCCCTCTACAGTTTCGTTTAAACCTCTACGTCTTTTCTGTACTTTTAAATTTTTCTAACTGCGCAACGGATTTGATAAATAGACGTGGTGATTCAAGAGGGAGGTTTGAGGTTTGAACATTCATACAGCACCCATAAGTAGCCGAAGCGGGCGCGAGTTGATGATAAATAGTTCTTATATTATGATTGTTAATTTTTATTAAACATTCATGGCTTTACACGTAAACCACAAAATCAGTAAAACATAGCAAAATATCCATAAATAATCATCAATTCGCTGAAGAGTACAAGTATATAAGAGCAATGACGTAATGCGCTCGTTCACTTCACTGAGTACATAAAGCGGAATGTCGTCACGGACTGAGCAAATATAAGACTTCGTTTTAAAGATATTACGCAAACTAGTCCAATGCAGTGTGGCTTAGAGGAAACCTTTTAGAGAAAATTCTTTTGATATTGAAAGGAAATCTGTTATTGAAAGTCCTTTGATCTTGAAAGCTTAAAGGAAATATTTTGATGAGGTTTAGGGATGGAAGTCCTCGAAGAGCGAGGCAGAGGCCCTAATTGTACACCCATATTTCGCCAGATATAGAGGTGAGTCTTTTGACCGTGGACACCGTGACCAGTGGTCCACTGAGAAATTCAGTATGGAAAACCCCAATAAAACTGATGCCCGACCCGGAAATTAGACCTCAAGCTCAATGATCGAGATTCTGAACGGTAAACCAATGAGGCAGTATAAAATAAATGCTTTAGCAAAAATAAAAAAGAATATTATATGGATGATCGTTAACAACGACATGATATATCAAGCTTCTCCATTAAGGCAATAAATATTGAAATAAGAGGAATTGTGTTGTAAATCATACGTCTTATTACTTAGTAGGTTCCCATAATTGTGTTATAATATTATATTCAAGGAATAATATTTGTTCTTTTTCTGATTATGAAGCAAAAAATAAAATATAAGGATTGTATCATAGATATCGTTATTATCTTTGGTCAGGTACACCATTATTATGGTTTGTATAAGGTATCGGGACTGTCGAAACATTTTAGTATAATGTGTGTCCAAAGCTTTGGGTACCCAAGTTTTAATATTAGTTGCACACTCATGATAACATCTCAAGATGATTCAGAACCTATTTAAATCATCATCAATGGACAATATAATTTCATCATCACTACCATCAGATAACAGCTGTCCACCGCTGGACATAAATATGAAGCCTCTTCTATCGCACTTTAATTTAAATTTAACTTTGCTTCTGGGATTCTCTTCAGTAAAAACCAAAAAAATAAGTCATAGAACAAAATCTTAAAAATTAACCATCCAAATACCTAGTTCATACTTTTCTTAAAAATTTCTCTCTCTAACGCGAAATCAAATCACATGTCCAAACTACGCTTTCAAAGACGCATCTCTAAATTTAAGAAAAAAAAGAGTCGCCATCTTCACTCTTATCCTTTGCCCGTCCTAAAATAATCCTCCTCGTTTGCAGTAAAACGAGCTTCGTTTAAAGTTAAAAACTTCCTCACTGAAGATATTTCCCGTATGCACAGTTTTAAAGAAGTCAGCAAATCATAAAGTAAGTCGGCTGCAGAGTTGCATGTTGCAGAGTTTGCCAACAATTTACGGCACTGCTGAGACACATAAAATGTGAAGCTTGTTTACACTTTCAAAAGTTAGGAGGATGTTCTTTTTGGACTTCAAATGATAAATTGAATGGCTGAGGTAAGTGGCTTAAACGTTTTACTTTCAAAAGTAAACAACCTTTCAAATGATTAATGTTAAGCTCAAAAATATTTTCTGAGGTAAGTGTTTTAAATGGTTTTGTCTATTGAAAAGACAATTTATCACAATTTCAATTATTATTTTTTCATTTAATGGATTGAAATGAATAAAAGAAGGTAAGTAACTACTTAGACAACTCGCTGTCCGACCATGGCCCATGCCCGGGTCGACGGCGCGTCGTGTTCCACGCGCGCCTCAAAGAGCTGTCAGCAAAATGACGGGGCCCCCTCTCAGAGGGCCAAAGCCTGCCGGGGTCGCGGGACTTATTTCTATTACCGTGACCCCGGAACATATGGCTATTGAAGGAAACCGTGGATTTTAGTCAGTACAAGTCTGACAGTACCTCCCGCCCAGCCCGGGATTGGAGGTTTCATTTGATGATTTTACCACGCTAAAAATAAAAAAATAAAATAAAAAAGTAACTACTTAGAATTTTTGCAATATTTTTCGTGTTCCTTATTACTTATTACTTTAGTTCATCAAGTACCTACGCGACTCCCTGTCTCATGAAAGAGTATATACACTTTGAAGATGACGTCTCTTTTAACTGGAGATATCTTAGAAAACTCTTGGACATGTTTTGCCAAAATCGGTTTACCCGTTTTACCATATTTCAGATTTAACATAGCTTTTTTCAGCCCATTTGTCATTAATTCTTACCCTAGACATGAGGCCCGGTTGTTCTGGTTCAACAGGCTCCATCTGAGGGTCGTTGCCAGAACCTTCTATTTCATCTTCTTGTGTCTGCATGTCATCTGCTGGCATCATTTCTTCTTGCTGCATATCTGTTGAAAGACCGTTTTCACTTTCATTATTTTTGTACAAGATTTTTAAGAATTCTCGTGGAATAGGATTGGTATACTATAAATATCCATTTTATTTAATTGCTTCGTGGAAAAGCTATTTAGGTACAGGGTATTGTATTCTCAAGGTACGATAATATCAGATTTAAGGATCGGTACTAGCAAAAAGTGTTATGGCATTTCCATAAGTTTATGTATAAAACTTAAAACAATAGCCACGAAAAAAAAGGTCTGGGTAGCTTAAGAGTTCCCCCAGGGTCTACAAATATCGGATTGAGGATAAACCCGGCTGGAATTGTTAAAAAAAATATTGAAAATCACTAAAAACGCGTAAAAAGCACTGCCGTATTTCCATAACTTTGGCGTAAATAAGCAGAAAACTAATTAATATTATACATAAATAAAGAGAACAAAGACCGGTGTACTGTCTACATGTGTCTGTTTTTCAAAACATTGCATATTTTTCGCGTAAAAAAATCGGAAAGTAACTGAATTTTGAGGCCGAAAATCTCCATACATTTTACTATGGCGGAATATTTTATCCGGCATAGGTTCGAGATCGAATCGCAGAGCTCAGTCGTCCGCAGGATTTCAAGGTGAGAGCACGTCGCTTTTTACCAAAAAATTACGCGGCTAAGTGGCATGTACATACACAAGACTACTTTGCGGGGTGCGCACAGTGGTTGGAAATCACAAATTGAAAATAAAACAAAATTGTACATTGTAAAAATTTGTAGTTGTATGTTTGTACAGGCAGTTGGAATTGAAATTTTTTTTTTGTGACCGATGATAGTTTTTGCTAACGGCAAGTTAAAAAAAAACAGGTTCAAGCGATTTTCGACTTTATTGACATTTAGAATTTAGTTTGTTTTTCTTACATTAGAGGCAATGGGCAGGCCATATTGCTCGCAGAGCGGATGGCCGATGGGGTCGAAAAGTGCTAGAGTGGAGACCACGGACTAGCAAGCGCAGCGTAGGACGTCCACCAACAAGGTGGACAGACGACCTTATGAAGGTCGCCGGAAGACGCTGGTTGCAGGTCGCTTCCAACCGGTACATGTGGAGATCAAAAGGGGAGGCCTATGTTCAGCAGTGGACGTCCTATGGCTGAGATGATAAACATTGATCCTCATTAAAATCCGGTGTTTGCCTAAATGTCAATAAGGTCGAAAATCGCTTGAACCTGTTTTTTTAACTTGCTCAACAAAGGCAAGTAAAAAAAAAAGGTTCAAGCGATTTTCGACTTTATTGACATTTAGAATTTAGTTTGTTTTCCTCATATTCTCGTTAGCTAACATTGTTAAAGGAGGAAACGCCTGGGTGTCACCACTGCGTAGATCGCCCGGAGGACACAGTCGAGCATACGGTGCAGGATTGCCCCGCTTGGGCGGAGCACCGACGTGTCCTCACGACGGCGATAGGCGGAGACCTCTCGCGCCCGGCATTGGTTGCGGCCATGCTGCGGAGCGAGACGGAGTGGGAAGCGGTCGCCTCCTTCTGCGAAGCAGTCATGCTCGCGAAGGAGGAGGCGGGCCGCGTGAGAGAGAGGACAAGGTCCTCCCTCCGCCCCACCCGCGGTGGTGGACGCCCACGGCGTCGGACGTCGCAAGACGATCTCCGGCCACCGTAGGCGCGGGCATGCGGGCGGTGAATAAAGGGCAACTCGCCGCCCGACCATGGACCATGCCCGGGTCGACGGCGCGTCGTGTCCCACGCGCGCCTCAAAGAGCGTCAGCATAATGACGAGGCCCCCTCTCAGAGGGCTAAAGCCTGCCGGGGTCGCGGGTCTTATACCATCACCGTGACCCCGGAACATAAAGGGCTATTGAAGGACACCGTGGATTTTAGTCAGTACAAGTCTGACAGTCCCTCCCGCCCTGCCCGAGGCGGGACACCTCATTTGATGATCTTACAAAGTAAAAAAAAAAAAAAAAATAACATTGCTCCTTCATTAAAATCCGGTGTTTGCATAAATGTCAATAAGGTCGAAAACTAAACTTGTCGAGGCAGGGGGGGGTTACAGTTTTTAGGTTTTTCTAAGGAGGTTTAGTAACTACATAATACACCACATGACACTGGCCGAAAATAAAGAGAAAAAATAAAAACTTCTCAACATGGTAACCGATGTCAAAAATGGCGGCTGCGATCTGTCTGGTCAGAAAATCATTAGAAATTTACAAAATCCTCGACAATCCGAATTTTGCGGATATATGTTGTCGACTCGAAATCTTTATTTTTTAATGTTTTATTATTCAGGTAAGCTTTCGATCGAGTTTATCGTAGCCCTAATAGATAGAAATATTCATTTGTTGGGTACGCGCTTAGTGCTACTTGAAAACTCTATGCGATCATAGATGTGTGTGTGAGTGGGTCGACCGCGTCTATCGCTGTGTGAGTAGCGCTTCAATACCTATTTTTCTCTCGAGCCCGCCGCGAAGAGGGGCCTTAAAGGAATTATTATGGAGTGGGGATCAGCCAGATAAAAGCTCAATATAAATAAATGCTGCTACTCTGTTTTTTTCACTCAGGCTGACCGCTAATCTAGAGTTCTGGACATAATTCCAACAAGGCTAAGCAGATTCCTTCTTAACATTCTCTTCCACGAAGGGTTTGTTTCTGAATAAATCGGCATCTTTAATTTTTTCGCACGTCGGCAAAGACGCCCACGAATACTTTCCAGGAGCTCTTATCCTGTGCTTCATCAAACATCGTCATCTACACGAATGTTTTTTGTCAATGTTGAACATTTACCCTTAGCTTAAAAACTATCTAACAAACTAAACAAAAAGAAACATTTGCACGAAATGTAGGTAGGTAGTTGTTTTGTTCTTTATAGTTAACATCACAAAGAATAACGACCCCAACAAAACAAGTAAGTTTTTACACCACGCATTAAAAGCGGTGTAGTAATAGGCAATAACTCAGGCACGGCTCACGGAGGTCGCAAGTTCAAATCCTAGCGAAAAGTTAGTAACAAATGGACCTTGTTTGAAAAGTTAACTGGAATATGAATGTTGGTATAATAAACATGAATAATAATTTCGGACAGAATACCTTCTGTTTTCACAATTTGCATGCGAAAGGGTTTCATCTGTTTCGTGTAAAGGTTATAGGTCAGACGAGCGGTCATACAGATAAAATAAAATTATACACCTTTGAAGCATTTTTTTATGTTGCGGTATTACATTTTGTGTTTTTTTTTTCATATCGCATTGGTAACCAACTAACATTCAGCCAGCCTGATGGAGAGCGGTCAATGGAGCCGTGCAATGAACACAACACCAGAGGTATTGCCTACACGTTGCCAACATTACAGTAAATTTGACGAACTATTGAAGACCCCCATATTGTACCTCGAAAGGGTTCCTTGTAATACCACTGGTGGTTGGAGGCCTCACCAGGTCCTGCCTCGCGACCACTACCCGACCCTATCGAACTACCACTACACTACCCTAACTAGATTTTAATTTCACTATGTCCGTCAGTGCACAGGAGTTCCATTTGATTCTGGAGGATATCGCTCCATTGTAAGCCTCATCTTTGCTTCCAGTCTGTGCAGTGCAGTAGCAGGTGCAGTGGCTGAACGATTGGACTGCTGCGCTGCGCGTCACGGGTTCAATTCCCACACGGAGCAAAAATTTGAATGAACTACAAGTAGTTTTCCGGGTCTGGGCGCTTCGGTATGTGATTTTATGTTTGTAAACGCACCAACGACACCGAAGAAATTCTTAGTGTGATGCAAAGTTTCTTAAAAAAAAGTAAAAGAAATTAAATAAAAAGTTGATATACTTACCAGCTGGGTCAATAACTGCTGGCGTCCCACTACCAGGTCCTATCCTGAAGGAGCGGCTATCACAAGGACTGTATCTGACTGAACAGAAGCCTGTGTTCCTTCTGATGCACGCTTTATAGTCTTGACTGGCTAAGTGACGTCCGTTGGATGCGTAGTTGAAGGTTCTTATTGTTCCTGTTTGTTGAGAAAACTTGATTAAAAGTAAATCTGAATAGACTGTGAATGGGATGAATCGCCAATAGGACCAAGTGCAATCGCAAGATGAAGTGCAAATGGTACGAAGTGCGCATAACCCAGAGTAAGCATGGACGCAGAGAAAACACAACATGTTTAAAGTCTTATTATGAAAATCAAAATAGGTTCTCGTGTCGTAAAATAATCACTTTCTGGAGAACTGAAGAAGCCAGAAGGCATCGCGCTAGAACTAACTTAATATGGCGGGAAAGCTGGACAAAACAGACGGATCTTTGAATCTAAGAAACTGAAAGTCATTGCCTTTGTGCGGTAGTTGGATTTGGGAAAAGTAAAGATATTATTCCTATGGGTCATCTTGTGCTACTTTGTGTTTATCGCGTAAATTCGTAAATCAAAATGCAACATTACTTTTCCGTCACCGTTCAGTAATGAAGTGCAGGTAAGTGTATAGGCCAATTTAGAAGTTACATCCGTGAGCTTAACATTGTGTGTGCTGTGAATAAATTATCCGCGTTCAACGGTGTTTGACATAGTTGCATGACCCTTGTACACTTTATAATATGAACAATCGGACTATGTTGTAATGGGAGAAAGATAATAAATTAAAGAGTAACATGTGGCTAATCGAAATATTCATCATGCTTCACTACCATCTTGCTCTAAACTGTTCTTGCCTCCAGTTTACTGCCGAAAACTTACACTAATTGGAAACATTATTATTCGTAATTTGCCACGAATACATCCTCAAGCTGATGTATTAGACCCGCTTCTATTTATTCCTTGATATGTGACGTAGACAGTTACGACAAAAAGGCATGATTTCGAATTCACAATTTAAATCTACGTCTGTGTCCCTGAATGAGTGAATGTCTTTTGGGTAAGCTCACACTATCTTACACTTTGTCTTTGTCACCTCTAACCTAGAATACAGTCCAAACGAAACCCATCTCAATTAAACAAATAAGTAAGACCTACTAGGATGTTTAACTTCCATCATGCTCTGAACTTCCTTACAGCAGTAGCGTTGCTTACAAGGTAAATAGAGCTCAAAATTGTCTATACTTACCATTATCATTAGTATGGTACTGCAGACAGTCATGCGGCGCGGTGTTGGCCAGCGGCATCTGCGCGAGCCTCATGAGCCAGATGCGCGGCATGTCTCCGCCTCGCATACGCATTGATAGACTGATGCTCTTAGTGCCGGGCAAGTCACCTTCCTCGCGCTGCTCACTGCCCGTTGATAATGTGTAGTATACTGAAAATGAAATTAAAAGTAGCTTTCATTTCCAAATCAGGATAACGTTTTATACACTGTGAATTTTCTATTGCCGAGAATGGCTATGCAGTTTACAACTTAATTTATTAATTTGTAGGATGTTATGCACAATGACTTTAAATTTTCAGTTTTCCAAAGTAAATAAAAACTGTGTTGCTCACCGTGTTGTCCATGGTTCTGTCCACAAAGTGTGAACTTACTGTCTCCGTCGCCCAAGATCATGGCATCCTCATCGCAGTCACCTGTGCTTCTATTCGGTTGACCCTGGGATCATACAAAATACTGTATAACTTTAAAATCACAGTAGACCGCTCCCAAAACTGTGAAACTTTTCATAAAAGTCTTTGAGGAGGCATAAATACGTTACATGACAATTCTTCAGCTGTGCATGGATTTATTTTGATACCAACTGCTTTTACTGTCGAACATCTATACGTACTGCTAAATTTAAATTTTAATTGCAATTGCATCAATTTGCAATAACGGCTTCCAATCATCCTTCATAATGCACACAGCAAAAAAGCGAAACTCACAACCTGCGACATCTTCAAAGTTTGAGTGAACAGGCTTCTTCTGGGTGTGCTCGATCTATCGTTGACTATAATCTTTGTCACTACTGATCTAGCTGAAATATTGAACTAAGTAATTGTAATCATTATAATAATATTATCATTCGACAAATCATTAGGCTTACACTTCTCACTAAGTATTCTTTTATATATTTTATGACGTAGGGAGATACGACAAAAACGCATGGTTTCCAATACAGCAGCAGTGGTCCGTAAGTATTTACCTTCAAGAGCAATCACCTCAGGTAGAATACCTCTGTATACAATTATACTTACGATAGAAAAGTGTAGGAAATCGATCCTGAGCTGCATGATGCCGGCATGGGTCTTCTCTATGGTAATGTTGCAGTCCTGCTCGCCCCCCCACAGCTCGGGGAAGCCGGGCGACATGAAGTACGTCAGGTTATTCTGCACAATCCCGCCACAGGATACCTCGACTGCAACAAATTGATACTTGGAGACTGGTTTGCACCGCACTTAATACCTAAAGAATAAGGTCCGAATTCCTCTTTCGCCAATGTCGGTCGCGTACACCAATCGCGCGTACGAATATACATTATAGCACCTTGCTGCGTCGTAGACGTCAAAGCGGCGCGTATTAAAGTAAATGGGAACTTTGGCGTTCATTTGATAACAAAGTTACTCGTGCGTACACTGCAAGCACTTTTCAATACGATAAACGCCGTGAAGACTACTCTTTACTTTAAATTACGCTAAAACATAGAATCTACATATTACGTAAATAGTGGAAGGCTATGGGCTATAGGCTAATGTTAGATTTGTAAAATTTGACAGATGTACCAAGGGCTCTGGTTTAAGCTGAGTGAACTTATCGGTCATGTCGAGATAGTATTCAAATGTCGTATCCAAAACAAAAACGAGATCTTTTAGTGACGCACAAGTAGGGCTAATCTTTGAAGATTTAAATCTAAGACAAAGATTAGTGTCATGCGCTTTGTGTGCACCACTAGATATCGAATAGATGTATCATATCATATCCAGATGACGAGGTTTTTCACTGCATTTATCAATACAAGTGTCAAG
This sequence comes from Agrotis ipsilon, assembly GCA_028554685.1. NCBI lineage: Eukaryota > Metazoa > Arthropoda > Insecta > Lepidoptera > Noctuidae > Agrotis > Agrotis ipsilon. Next base: position 15,354,863 of record CM052970.1, on the reverse strand, counting down.
ATATATCTGGATTTTTGGATGAGTTGAGATCATTCATTTGTTGATCGGTATGCCGTAAACTATCTGATCTACGGTGACACTTTACCACTGATAATATAATACTAGAGTTTACTAAAGGAAAAGTAACAGTCTTACATCAGATTACACGAATAAATCAACAGATTTTTTTTATGTTAAATGGGTTTGCTCTTGACCTTAGTCTAGGTCAGGAATGACTAAGAAAAGGTCGACGATGGAGCGAGCTTACCCAGAAGAAGCCTGAATAATAATTATTATTTCCAGTAATATTATCTGGACTGTTTTAAATCCGAGATTTATGCAGATTATGACCACCCCATAAAAATGATTAAAAGTGTAATTCGCTAGCTGGTACCATACGATCCAATTAATAATAATTGCTAATGAGAACATAATCTAGTCCTTTAAAAAAGTAATTACGGTCAGTCTGATTGCCATAGCAATAATTATGCCAAATTCAATTTGCGCGACCACAAAGAGATGTTGTAGCACCTCTATTAAGAGTATACAGAAAAAATAATAAAACATAATTAGAAATCTACAAGCTTTTTATTTCAGTCTTTTATTGGCCTTACAAACCTGAAAAGTGAAAACCTCTTTGAAATTCCATTCACGGTAACCTAAAGCGACACCCGTAATCGAATCCGACTGTTTGTCATAATAATATGGGTCTCATCATGTCATTATACTGATGTTATGTAAGCTTTGAAGCTCGCGTTTATTTTCATTCAATTAAAATGGGTTCGCTGTACTTTCGCTTTTGAAGGGAAATTGTGAAGTTGTGCAGATTGGAGCTACGTTATAATTAGTTAAGTAATTTTGGGTCTAAAATGTACGTGGTTATGCTGATTTACTTATTTTTGTGGACTATGATCATTATCGCAAATGGTCACATGATAAATAAAATGTCAATATATACTTTCGACTTACCTATAAATGATTGACTGTAAATGAAAACTTTATTTACTGAAGCAATTCCTATTCTACACCATTATGCCTCCACATAGACAGAAAATATTCTTTGTCATATACGTCTTAGCGCTAAAAATCTTTTGGAACAAAAGAATGGCTTTCAGGAAAGAGGAGAGATGATATTGAAAGTTGTGGTGTACCATTAATAAACATAGATTTTAACGGAAATAAATAAGAAAATATAAAACGAGGCACAGCAATTCTCATTCCTATTTGTTTCAGGTGCCCATTAATAATGATATAAGGTTTGGTAAACTGTAAGGTAAACTTTACGCTCGCCGGAAACTTTTATACCAAGTAGGAAATTAATGAGGAACTCATTAATAATTAACGGTAATTAAGGACAGGATATTAACAGTAATAAGAGAGATTTTTTTATGATAATTTGTATAAATAATATGACTGTAATCGAAATGTAACTGTAGAAAATAATGTTATTTAGTCTATAGCTAGGCTTTCATTATTGATTTGGCGGCACGATTAGGTGGATAAGTTAGTAATTGACTGCTGCGCTGCGAATCGATTTCCGCTCATAAAAAATATTTATATGACCTACAAGTAGTTTTTCCGGGTCTATATTATGATGTTTAAATGTTTGTAAACGCCCCCACGATACAGGATAAATTAATAGTGTGAAGTAATGTGTTAAAAATAAAAGTTTTATCAAAAAGTATCGTGCTACTATGCAGCAGTAGTCAGATGGGCTACCAATACAGTAGTAGTGATAATCAGTGAATACCTATTACCTAATGGTTTTTTTTTTCCGAAATTACAGTCATACTTGAACAATGCTAGTAATCTACACTATCTTCAATTGAATAGTATTATAAAGAAGAAAGATTTATATTTGTATGTTCATAATGCATAAACTAAAAAATTGATGAGGCGATTACAAAAAAAAATACACCATTAGAAAGCTACATTCACCCTGAGTAACACCTTAGGCCACCCGTGCGAAGCCAGGACGGGCCGCTAGTTTGTTATAATATAAGCCTACAAATATTTCATTTATTTTCACCTGCCCAAAGAATATTAAATATTATTGTATTGAATAACAATGATTGATGTTGGTCCCATTTATATAAAAATAACATTAAAATTCATGTTTATTTGTCTGATTACAAGGTATTAATTTGTTGACTAATAAATCAACGAAATGCCATCTTTACAACTTGTCATATTCCCTTTGAGGTATTTAAGACCAAATAATAGAAAATTCGCAAAAAATAAGTTATATAGAACCTTATTAAACTTGTAATTTATCATAGACTTATAACGACTAAACATTGACAAAATATTTAAGTAATGGTATGAATAATTAGTTTGTAATACAAACCTATTTGCAGTCTCGCAGTATGTCTACGAGTATGAAGGCGATTTTTTTACTCTGTGTTCATTAGCATAATTTACGAGTCGACACGCTTGTTACTTCGAAACTTAGGAGGAAGCGGATTTATTATTATAATTGCTTGTACATTTATCATGGGATTATTTTTATGGTCATTAAACGGGATTATTCTGTATTTGCAATCTTATTGGCATTAACAGTGACGTCTCTGTAATGTTAATGATGCTTTAACATAAAATGAATAATGACAGAAAGCTAAGTATATCTATCAGCAAATATTTTAGAAGTATAGTACACACAGGTTTTTTTTTTCATTGAAATGGTGTTGCTCTTGGCCTTAAAGTTGCAGTACTTTTTATGTTTTTTGAACGTCTGAAAATCTAATAAAATGTGAGATTTTTAATAAACAAAATTCATTTTATAAAAATTGAACATTTTCTCAAATAAATGGATAAAAACGCGATTTGGAAAAATCACACAGAAACAGAGATGCGACCTAAGATAATGCGAGCTCATGCAGCAGGAACTGGAACTCTGGCTGGCTGGTTGGCCCCAACAGCATGCCAATAATATATTTACCATCCCAATATAACGGACAATGTGACAATCAGTGATACTGTAGATACTGTAAATGAATTTATTTAAATACTTGTAACCGGACCTACGATATGGAATTCCCAAACATTGAAAAGTAAGTAAAAAAGTTAATGGATTGACATAATCTAACGAAACTTTCATCTTGAATATCATGGTAAAAAAGACTCGATTTAAAATTGATTGCAACTAATCAAAGCCATAATCTAGACCCGCGGGGTGCCTCAAAATACGTCAATAAACAATTACCAATCATCTGTAACCTAAAAAACTAAGAAATCTTACTCCACAACTATCAGTGACGCGTGTCACTTGTTTTTTAAATGTCTGCAGTCCATTGAACCTGTTATAATATCTAGTGAAAGTAGATTACTTAGATCAGGAGAACTGGTACAAAATTGCAACTAGTTTTTGACAATATATGTGGTCACGTGTTACGCATAAACTACTTACTTGACCGAGGCATGTCCCGACTTTATGTCTTAAAACTATTTAAAAAATCTTTGGCTGTATGTGATATGACCAGACTAAGTTTGAGCTAGTTTTTTGAGATTATATCAGAAACGGAAAGTAACTAATTCTGCACAGTGGTTCAAATTTTAATTACAATCTTACCCTCTGCATATATCAGATAGGTAACTCTGAATAAGATTTTTCTAGAATCTAAATACTTATCTAGATTCTAGAAAAGTATGCTACACGTAATAATTGAGGCTGTGAACGAATAATAATGAATTGGTAATCAAATAGATGTTATCTATTCTACAAACTGGTTTTGTAATGTTTTATGAATATCTGAATGCGTTTCTCGAATATTTAGCTGTTACTCTAGCCAGTTTAAATTTCTTTTTCTCTTCAAAAAAGCCATCTGGAGTAACGTACAACAGGCGACGCAATATTGCGATACCGAAACGTAAGTACTACAGTATTGTTATGACTTATCACTTGGTCCTCAAGTCTGCTATTAAAATAGTGTCAGAACAGTCTACTGATTTCATAATATTATTCTATTGATTTGACAAGTTTGGTAATATATTTAGTCATTATAATAGTAACTCATATAATGGATGTTTACAACTAGTGACACTCCATTGAAATAAATGGCATACAATGGTGCCTAATCTCGTACAAAAGTTATTTTCCATGTACGATTCGAACTTGTTATTACTTCAGATTGCTTATATTATAATTTGTAACACTGATAATATGTAAAAATATATAAAATCTGGCATGAATAAATATTCAAATGTCATTATAAAACAATTCAATTAAGAGACCATTGACCGATCAATGAACCACTAATGAATTTAGCAGATTACGAACTTTTAGCAAAATGAATCGTGTTGGAATGACAAATTCATAAAAATAGCAGTTTTGGGAGCCCGAGCCTAAGAGGTCATTATAGAACGGTAATTATTATCTTATGTCCAGCAGTGGGCGTGAATAATAATATTAAACAACTTTCTACTAGGTAGGTATACGACTTATAATTTCTAGAGCATTTATTTCAAAAGAATGATAGTTTAGAAAAAAAGCGATTACTAATCAGTCTAAAGTTAGCCGTAATAATTGTACTGAAGTTTTAAGAGGTTGCAAATCTAGGTTGATAACTTTCGTTAAACATTTATCATATCGATTAAACATTCACTGCTGTACATGGGTTTACCCATGTCAGTTTCAATGAAAGGCAAATAAAACAGTAATAAGTTAGTATTATCGTTATAATTAACAGATTGATTGGTGAAAGTAAGTAGCTAGAAATTTTGCACACCCATCCTGCATATGATTGCAAAGAGAGCTCTGACGCCATGACAGTTTTTGTCAGTTTCGTCCCTCTCAGACACAGTAGGTACGGGCTTCCGGTGAGTAAAGTGCAACTCACCGTCTGATCAAGGACCAGGCGAGTTATTTCCACAAGCATCTCAGGAAGCTGCCAGCTGACGGTATCCAATAGGGCCAAATGCCAGGGTGACGGATCATTCCAAGCATGGTAGTAGGGCCCTGGAACCACCTGGTTCTCAATCTAAACGAGTCTGACAGCCCATTCCGCTCTACCCAGGGAAGGACACATAATAAGTTGAATATGCCCGCCAGTATTGAACCTGCGACACACAGGGCAGCAACAATAATAAAAATATAATTATTTACGTAAGTTACACTCAAATTCTACTTTAATCTGTTGTGCATGAACCCACAAAGGAAGCTTTTAACAAACTAGTCTTGTTTCATATAGAACAAAACTTCTGAATCCTTTTAGCTCCCGCTATTACGGTCTCGAATAACTGGCATAAATTGTGGCTGACATAAGCTATTACAGTCCGAAGTCTGACGTTAACTTATCCAACACTATTTTAGAGCAGTTTGCTTGAAAGTTATTTTTGTGTAAAAGTGAAAATGAAAACAAAGGTACAATGAGATGCTGGGATTTATTATTGACATTTTTTTATCCATTTCATCAGCTCAAATGCAACTAAGATGCTTAAGATAAAGGGAGCTCATGGTACTAGAACTCCTGCGCATCAACGGAACACAGTTAAAACTTTTTGGCGCTGGACTCCGACAAGATGGTGGTTACGAATTCTTTATCGAATTCTAGGTGAATTGCTGTTGACACGCCAAGAGGAGGCGAGGGCCCCCTCACAGAGGGCCAAAGCCTACCGGGGTCGCGGGACTTCTTTCCATCACCGTGACCCCGGAACATAAAGGGCTATTGAAAGAAACCGTGGACACAGTAAAAGTATGACAGTCTCTCCCGCCCTGCCCAGGGTGGGAGGACTCATTTGATGATTTTACCACGCAAAAAAAAAAAGACCGGTACTAGATCTCCTTTTTAGGTACTAAACATTACTGCGGATCGGGCCGCAAAGTACGCGATATTTCTTATTAGTGTATATTGATACCCTTTTTGTTTGTGTGCAATAAACCTTAATATTCGATTTATCTGCTTCCAAATACGGTTCGAAATCTGACCTCACCCTTGTTTCACATACTCTTTACCACACAAGCTGGTTAGAAAGCCTATCCAAATAAGAAACAATGACACACACGCGTATCGCCTGTTTGTCTTGTTAGTGTCCACCTATAATATTGTCCTACAATTTCATACATAGACAAAGGAAAAGAAATCTTCTTTCCTACTAAGTACGGTAAGAAATGAACTACCAGAAGTGTTACTCAAATCTTATCGGCGAGTGCCAAAACATCCATTTCTGCAGTAAATTTTGTCAACCTTTCAGAGATACGACTTTCAATACTAGCTCAAACTGCTGTGTAACCGTAAATCTAGCAATATACCGTACAACTATCACCCTGCACCGAGAATACCGGACAGCACTTAGTGTCAGCCACACGTAACGACGGCACGGCACATTCGGCACTAGACGCCAATGTCCGGACGAGAACATTGCTGAAATCGTTTCAAACCACAACAGACGTACTGGTTGCGTCGATAACGGAGTAAGATAGAGGTGCGGATAACATCCCTTAGATACTGCGTAACAAGCAACTTATCGGTCTACCGTTGCCTTTACATATCTCGCAACGATGGCTCATCGGTTAGGTTAGGCCTTATAATCACCAAAGGTTTGGTCTCCATATGATTGTTGATGTTCTTTATTGATGCCCTCAGTGTCGACCAGTCACTAAAATCGTGGTGACGCTAACAGTTTCTAGAAATCTACTTTGGATTTCAACTTGAAAGAAAAAGTTAAGCACAAGAAGTATTTCAATGGTCGCAAATGCGTTTCGTGCATAGGTTAACTTCTATGCGGAATCTAGACGACATTATCCGTGGATTGAGGTATTTATATTCGCTTGTGTAATCTTCTTGTAACAGAATTTTCATGACCATAATTGCCTCAATAACGCCGGTAAGATATAGATTTATTTTCTATACAACTTAGAAATTCCCCCAGCGTGTGCCGATCACAAGATTTGTACATAAGTTTTGATAAATTAAGATCTATCCCGTTTTAAACTCAAATATAACACCAAAAAAGTACCTATTTGTACCCTGAGCTGAGCCTGAGCGCTTGTTGCAGACGCTAGTTTTATACCCTTAATACACAACTGACCTTTATGATGTATTTGATCAATAAGACGAATTTACACGCCTTTTACATATTATAGCAGATAGGAAAGGCAAAAAACTAAAGAATGCCATCTGTCATCTTTCTGAAGAACCTCGCCATGTCACCATTAAGATCAGTGTTCTATCATTCTATGTCCCTTTTATACACCAATAGACATCATGTAAATTACTTTGTGTTTTCCTAGAAATGTTTTACAGTTTGTCATTAAACCTAAATGGTTTCCCTGAATCAGTTACTGAGGTATAAATGGTGAAAGAAAATGATCGTTTCTATTGGATATCCAAAAGTGTCTTCATCGTGAAAGTTCACTAAATTGAGGTTTAAGACAGTTCGGGGAAGTTGTAAAAAAATAATTGTTTGAAAGTGTCCGTTGTAGGTAATTAGTGGTTAAGATTGGATTACCAATAATACAGGTATCCGTTTTCTGAGTCTACTACCTAACTATTTTAATAGTTGATTTTGTTTTAATAGGTTTTTTGTTGGTTTTTCTTCGTGATGCTTTGACGCCTTAACTACTGGACGTATATTGATGAATTTTAGTACAGTGAAATGGGATCTTGGATTAAATGATTATATATATTTTATGTCTAAACAGGGGGAGGCGAGGCCAAAACTTAGTTTGCTAATGCATCATCATTATTTGCCATTTATTAGCCACCATTTCTATTGACAAGACTCACACACGTTATGCATCTATTTCGAGTTACAGAATATGTATAAAGACTGTGAAATCAACAAACCGTTCTTATCAGTTACATTTTTCTATGGTTTGATGTTTTCCTATTCTTTTTGTATTGCGTATTCTAACTCTGAGAAGGTTCATTATAATATCTTTACTAATAACATAAAGCTAAAAAGATTGTTTGGTTGGTTGGACCCATTAATCTCAGGAGCTACTCAGGAACGGTTAGAATTCAAAAATATTTTTTTTCCTTTGATAGTCATATTTATCGAGGAAGGCTATAGTTTAAATAACATCACTCTACGACAAATAGGTGTCGAGTAACCGGGGTGAAACCTCGTGAAACAGCTAGTAATATATTTATTGCTCTAGTCAATCTCTCACCCAATTAGTTTCTAATTTACCAACCTGTAAACCGGAGCTACTTGAAACCGCATTGATTTAGAATCTGGGTAAAGTGGCGGTTAAGGAAAATAGTATAGAAATTCTAAGAAACATCTTATAACAATGTGTCGTAAAGATGAACGTCAATATGTCTGAACGGTGTGAAAGCTGGTGATAAAAGCTGACAACTTAGGTTGTAAGGTGCATCTTTAGAATTAGCCATAACTTTTATGAGCAGTCTTAATTTTAAAAAAGCACTTACTTTTTAAAGTATTTGCTACATATTTATCAAGTTTTTTTTTACCCAAAACCTACTTTTGAATGTATTGTAATAGCTTATTCTGCATCTTGAGTAACATACGAAAAGAACTGTCGACATATGGGGAAGCTGAGAACATGGGTTCTCAGCTTCCCCATATGGGCGTCAACCCTGAAAAAAAACTGTTAACTACTATATAGCATAACCACTAAATAAGTTAATAACATTAAAAGAACGTAAGAGACACACACAGGATCGTGGAACTGTATTTAAAGGGCACCGTGTCTGTCACCATGTATTCATATCCGAAGGAAGGTTGACCGACGACATCATCATGAGAATAACGGACAACCGATGGATGCAAGTGGCGACTTGTCGTTCAGCGTGGCGGTCTAAGGGGGAGGCCTATGTTAAGCAGTGGACGTCTTCTGGCTGATGATAATGATGATGATGAGGGCCAAAGGAATCATTTCATGACCCAACCAACTCAAAAAAAATACATTCCATGTTTCTACTACTCGTACACATCCGAATATTACACTACCCATTCGATGTTCATAACCATTTCAGTCAATACTCATAACAGTCGTAACTACAGACGTTTTATTGAAGGAGGTTCAATAAAACCGTATCTTATAGGAATAGTGGCAGGAAACACAATCGTTGTCTGCTATTCTACGTCTTTTATGGTAAGTGGCAGTTAGTTTGAAGACTTGTGACGTACTGGCACGATAGTTCTTAGCGGTGGTTTCTTAGTGCATGTTTAGGTTTTGTTGTACTGTCGTTTAAGAACTTTTTATATTGGCGTGACGCCTGTGCATTGTGTTACCCAAAGGTTTAGAAAAAGAAAGAAAAAGGTTAGATTAGCGTATTTTAAGATTTATGTCGCTTGTAATGTCTCGAACTATTGACTGATTTTTGCCGCATTACTGATAGCCAGGTAGATAAACACAAATCCCTGATATGCGTTTATCGGAAGTTCTGCGGCTTTCGACAATACAAAAGGGCCTGTAAACTGTGGTCTACTTGTAATAAATACTTTGACCTTAATATATTTTTTAGGGGACCCGTAGCTAAGAAACCAACAACTCTGCCACTATGCCAAACGTTTTTCATTTGGTTAATTTTTGGTTGTGAAACAAAGCAGCAGGTTCCATATAAAAATATAAAATTGTTCGTCGGTCAAGAGGACATTGCATAACATAATTTGCAGCGTTCAGAATCAAATTCACACTAGCTAATTGCCAAAAAGCACCTATTTCTTTTTTTTTCCTAGTTTTGTTAGACTTTTTATTGTTGTTTCCACTTTTCCAGAGTCAGGCTGTCAGCTTATTCTCATTAGTAAGCACGAGGCAAGTTTTAGCTTCAACCAGATTACTAAGCACCTCGTAATCTTTTTAGGGTAATCTGTTTTTGTGGGACTAAGATTTTCTGTTGGTTTGGGAGGCATAATTACGATTCTTGTTCATAGTTTCATCTTTTTTAGGGTGATAAAATCATAAGATGATTTTTGGATGGAGCAGAAAGGACGGTCAGGTTCTTTCTGACTACACATCCACCTTGTTCCTACGGATACCCGTTATACAAAGACAATATTATTTTCTAACGCTTTTTTCATTTTTACAGGATAAAATCGTGAAATGAGTCCTCCCGACCAGGATGGAGTGGAAGAGACTGTCAAACTCGTTCTGACTAAAATCTACTGTAGTATTTCAATAGCCTTTTACGTTCCAAAGTCATTGTTACCTGTTTAAACAGTCCTGCTTCTTCGGAATATAGCTGGAAAAAAATATGTCTCAAAGTAAGTAGTACAGATGAAGTTTGAAACAAAGTAAAACAAACTATCAATTTTCGAAAATCGAAGCTTCCAAACTGACTGAAAACCCCTTTGTTACAAAACACCGTATTACAATCTCTCTTATCAAACTTACATTATTTTGTTTAATCACTATCTCTTGCTGTGTCCCCTACACTTGAATAGTTTTACGTCTTTCTTGACAACGTTCGCGAAACTTTTCCGATTGTAAACTAGTTTCCAACTTAATAAGTATTGACTACAAGTTTGTAGTGCCTAGCTGATTCCACTATATACTTTGAAGTAGGCTATCTTGTTCTTACATTGTTATAAATCTTAGGTGTAAATAATTACCTAAGTTACATTGTGATTATGTAAGAAACATATAAAGCATGCGTTACAAAAATATCTATGTGTATCTCTACTTAACTTTCCGTATGTTTTTGGTAGATTTGTAATTTACACCAGCACGTGTAGCGTCGGAAAAACAAAATTATAGAACTTAGATAGATTTTGACGCTTTTATAGCATGGCACTCTTTGACATAGAAAATAATTGTACTATTTAATAGTTTATTATTCGTCGTGCCATCCTCGCGCAAAAAACAGTCTGATTATATTGAAATAATGATGAAATAACTGGGTATAATCTTGGTAGAATACGATAGAAAAGAAATAGAATTGTTCATTCTACGCGTGCAGATCAGAATCGCTTCGGAGATGCACACTGCTCGCATTTTTCCTTTTATGGAAACCGGGCTCAATACGATTTCCTACAGTACTTGGTCTGATAACAAGCTAAAATAGCAAATATTCATAGATACTCACACACACAGCAGACTCCAAGTCCATCAGCGCAGTCTCCCGAAGCCCTGCCGTCCCTCTGCCGGCAGTCGTACTGGTTGATGCAGATGCCAGCCTTCGCGATGTTGTGACCCTCGGGCTGGCACTCTCTCTCTCCTCCCACAGGGAAGAAATTGAGGACCTTGCCGAGGGCAAACAGGCCGCCTGGAAAAGAAAGAAAAATGATTAATGTGACGTTAAGAATGAAATCCGTATTCAGACCTTTAACTAACAACCAAAACGGCACTACCTATTAGTTATTTGACCCCAGCTGTCAGTTTCGGTCCAAAGCAACTCATTCCACTCCTGATTTAATTTAAGCAAACGTGAACGTTGTTCGTATGTGTTTTTTTAAACAATGTTGCCCCGCTCTAGGAATTTCTCCGATATCGTGGTCATTTACAAACAGAAAATCACATTCACAGAGACCCAAACCCGGAACAATTTACTTGAAAGAATTACAAATGTCCCGTGCGGGAATCGAACCCACGACACGTTGCGTAGCAGTCCAATCGCTAAGCCACTGCGCTAACCGCTTTAAAATAGCTGTTAGATGAAAAAAGAGACGTTTTGCTGTGGGAGAATGATTACGAACTGAGACTCTACGAACTCAAGTTAAAGTTTCATCAGTGGATACGTCAGATTAAATATTAACGGATTAATTTCCAAAGGTATCAAACAAACTCACAACTACGTTACTGATATCTTTGAGGCTATAAACAATAAACTTTGAAGTTTGAATATTCACAGAATTATTTACTGCTAAATATAGAACCTCGGTATCTTTAACTCGAAAAGTTTCAAAGGTAAACTTAAATAGATAAAAGGAGGATCTTGATACAAGTATTTAATTTACGCCTCTCAGGTATTTGCATAAGAAAAACATCTCGTTTGGAGGCAAAGTAAGACCTTGTTTTAAACAAAAAAAAAAACATTTAAGGCCTTCGCCTTACTGGGACGCGAAGCTTCAGAATATTCACGAAAAATATCGGTGTTAACAGGGCCGGATTAAGCGAAGATGGGGCGGTGCTACCCGTCAACGCAAAATAAACACGCCTGCCGTGTTGTCGTAAAATATTTTTATTCTGTGCACCTGTAGCTTGGTTCTCAAATCTTTGTACTTTTCTTATTCTTTTTATATCTGTTTGCAAATGTGAATGTTTGGGCAAAAAATAAATTGGAACGAAATTCGTATTACCGTACTGACGTTGTGCCTATTTTTTTCTCTCGTTTAGTTTCGTATATTGTGTGGGTGTAATATTGTAATAAAATTAACGGTCTAGTGGGAATGCGAAAGAATATAATGCGGATTTCTAATATCACAAATATTTCACGAAAAATTAAATCAAAGTAATTAGGACAGATTTTTTACGATATTTTTTTTTTATAAATAATTAATACACACGTGATGCGAATACAACCTCAATATCTAGTAGCATTAGGATTACTTTAGCAATGGTGCTAAATAAGTAATTACTGTTGCCTCTACATCGCTATTTATATAATTTGAGTAATTTTTTTATCTAAATTTAACAAAGCAACAATACAGTTAATTATAAAGAAGTTGAGATTTAGGTCAGTCCACTTTAGTATTTTTTATTGTTATTCTGAAACCATGGAGTTGAATTGAAATTACCTAAATTTTCTTAAATAGTAATGTTACTTGATTGGACTAACGTTTAATTTTGACTTAAATTTTAATTTACTATAAATAACCACAAAATAATGCTTTAATATAGGTAGGTTCAGTCTAATTCTTTATAAGACTGTCATTTGAAATATTTATTTAACTGTGACTTGTGACAACCCAAATTCACAATAAGAATTTTTAAATACCCCGATTTTTTAGATCTATTAATTGAAATGTGTTAACGTATATTAGTGACAATAGATTACAATCCCTTTCTTTCACCCGAATGTGTGAACAAAACTAGTCAAACAAAAATCCGACAAGTCTCACCTCTCACCTAAGTCCATCCCTGCAGACATGCAAGTAATGCCTCGAGATACTCCTTGCCAATGCATGTCGAGCGAGTCACTGGAAAATGTTCACTCTTTATACGGTTTTACTAGCTTTTAGGCCGCGACTTCGCCCGCGTGGAGGTTGGGAATTTTACTACCCAGATAAAAAGTATCTTTCCAAATCATGATTCACCTGTTTACTGAGTTAAGGCGTGAAAAGGTTTCTCGTCAGGGATCTTTCTTTTTAAATTGTTTTTGTTAAAGATTAGGAGTTCCTTCTTTATCGTTGGTGCGTTTACAAACATTGTGACTCAAATACAATTTACACTCAGGCCCCGAACAACTATCTGTAAGTTATAAAAATACATCTTGTACCATCCGTGAATTCAATCAGTGACATTTTCAGTGCAGCAACTTATCAGTAATCATTCAGCAGGTGCGTAAATTGGGGTGAAGGTGAACCCACAGTTGGGCAAAGTCGACTCCAAGTCTTCCAATTATATGGTCTGGGATTACAGACATGATACAATTTCTCCCGGTATGTCTATCTACCTAATCTACCTTATAGTACAATTTTCAAGATGTGAGGGCGAAGCCACTGGTAGCCGCTAGTGTAGTTTTAACAGACAGACAGCGCATTTCTTTCGCATTTATAATTTTAGTATGAATATAGATTTTATTCTCAGCTTCTTGCCAGCGCGCTTGCATTTTTGTCGGGAAACTCGCGCGGATTTTTGCTTAGAAATAAGTATTTTGGAGTAATATTGTAACGGGATTTTGTAGCGTGCATGGATTTTGTGGTGAGAGTAATATTATACAGTAAATATTACACGAGAGAGAATATTTCTCGACTAGATAACGGTTAAAACAGAATTTGAGGCATTTAGTTTTTGGTTTAAAGTAAATTGGGTCATTTAGGCAAAGGCAATAGGTCAATTAATTAAGCTATATATACCTCATTTCATCGCATCGTAAACTTTGTCTCTATCAAGTCTAATCTAGACTAGAGTTAAGAGCAAAACTACCTAAAAAGGAAAGTTTTGATTATTTGCTTGTATTGAATAGGCTTCGAAATTACTAGACCAATTTTAAAAATTCTTTCACCTGTCGAAAGCTGTTTTGGTCCTGAGTGACATAGGAATGGGGGAGGTGAAGCCACTGACAAAAGATATAGAAAAATAAAATATTGAAGGTCTGTGTGACTGGTTTATTCTGATGACTTCAACTTCTTAGTCTATAACAGTTGAATGAACTTCTGCCACGTGGAGACAGCCTAGAATACAATAGATAAGTCTGTCTTATCTAAATCAGCTCAGCCGTTTATGCTCAAAAGAGAAAAAGATATCCATCCTTTCATCCTCACGCACTTTCACATTTATAGTAGGTAATGATACCTAGTAAGATTTCGCCAGTTATACAAAGTAGTATCAAGATCAAGTTTGCAATTCATTATTATGCATAGTTTAAAAAAAAAAAACAAGATCATCGCACTATAACGAACGCACCGCAAACCATTAATTTTAAAGTAGTCGTACCTAACAACATTTATTAATGAATTTGTGTTGCATACATAATCAAAAAACGTACGTATACCTATTCTACATGCTTAGATTAATCTTGCTTATTTCAATGTCATAATTATACGCAGTGAGTGGTAAATTTAAACTATTAAACTGTGCTCAAAAGTTGTCTATTATTAGATACTCTTAAGGCTTTACCAAACAGCAAGTTCGGCATGGCGTTGGTGCGACACGTTAGCGTGTCGTGTCCTTGGCGTGGATCGTCCCGGCCTGGCCTGTTTTTTTTGTGAATGGCATCTCGCAAGTTAACCTAGAGGAGGTTATGAGCTGCTTAACCGGATTTTTCTGTGGATGCCATAAATGACTCTAAGGCCTCCAGCCAGGTGTGGCGTGTTTTGTGTGATGGCTTACATTTATTTATATTTAAGTAGCTGTTACCCATGGTTTCACCTCCACTGCTAGGGACCTCTTACCAGCTACTCTCCCGCTACTAGGCTACGATAAATATACTATTCAAAACAAAAATACTTATTTAATTCTAAACAATAGTTTCTGAGATTAGCGCGTTCATACAAACTCTTGAGTTTTATAATTTTAAGCAAAGATTACTTTAGATAGTAAGTAAGCAGCTCAAGAACACGCCATGCTAACATCGTACCACGCTAAACTATCTGTTTGGCAAAGCCTTAACGATGAAAATACGTACGTACAGTCGACAGCTCGATCGTTGTCACAATTTGATCTTGACGTCTTTATCATAACAGTAACTACGTGTTATAAACCACTGACTGATTCGCGTGTAAGTACTGTATACATATAAGAGCTTATTTTATACTCATTTTTGAATTCACTTTCGACGTCGCGTCGTCTTAAATCCAGTGATGATTGATGATTCATCCTTCAAGTTACTGCGCTTTTTATAAGAATTTTAGATTTATGTCATGTCATTGACACGACTTTAAAAAGGTAATAAAAAGATCCAATTCGCATGAAATAGAGAACAACAAAAAATAACCTATTTTTGGTTCCGCTAGCGTCGCTGACTATTTGAAACCGACAGTTTTAACACAAAACCACGGCTTGTGGTTAGATTTAATGCACCATGAAAGTACAACATCCATTTAGGTTTAAATATTACCATCACTAGGTTCTTTAATAGCTGCGGTTATTGGCCTAAAGTCGCTAAAATGTTATTGGCAGATAATTGGTGCAAAAACTTTCTAAAGTAAATCCCAGTTATTATAAATTATGAAGTAATGTATAGGTAAAGATCAGGTCAGTTCTTCTAAAAGCTGTTGTCCACCTCGAGCCAGCTCTCACGCCACACATACTGCTATGCTATCCTCTATAAAAAATCTCTTCACTAGACTCTACGATGTGCTTTTTGATGTGACAGCTTTGAGATCGTTCAATCGCGCCGCACGATTGGATAGTGTCGCTGTTAATAGCTATTAGTGCATAGTAATATTTATTCCCAGCGCGCAAAGTGGTGTGAGCGCTGTGGCAGAGCGGAGAGCGCTGTCACACGGCTGTGTTTATAGAGAATAGCACGGCAGGTCGACTCGCCACCTCGTTCTGAGCCGTAGCTCGTATTTTTCCCCGGCAACGACAATCGAAAAAGCTAAAAATGCAATTCAAATTCCAGGAAACGAACAATCCAAATAAACTGCCAAATTCAATGAAACAATATATTTATAAAAATATTTGCTCTAAAGTGAAATTCCCGATCAAAGTGGACAGTTAGAACAGTTAGTTGTTTCTCTTTGTTTTTTTAACTTCTGGTCAATTGCACGTCATTGGACGTCGCGTCGATATCACATACTGTGGATCATAGGGCTGTCACGTCGATTTTTTTTTTTTTATGAAAGGTTTGGGGTAAAAGTTAATCGACGGGTATTTTTTTGTGCTATATCGATAACTGAACTATAACAGAACAACCATAAGCTACAATATTTTTAACACAACTACATTATAAAGTATCCGAATAATAATTAAAAAGACTTTTGTCTTTACATTTTAAGACACAGTCAAACATCTTTTTTTTACGCGGTACAATCACCGGCACCACCATGTACACACGGCTACACATCAATGCAAAACTAGAATAAGGTGATCGTTGAACGTGTGACTATGATAGGAAGCTAGACCACGTTAAAGTGGTTTTGTATAGCTTGATGCGCAGCCGTGTGTACTAGGCAAACACCTACAGATGCATAAAGATTTACTAACACATTTTGCTAAATGCTTTTCTAAAACGCTTTAGCAAAATCTAATTGTTTAGACTAGGTATACTATTTTTGTTTAGATTCTAAGGAAGCTAGTTAATTTTAAATAAGAGCTGGAGAGCTCTCCAGAGCTAGAAGGTAATCCTATTAAGCACAGACGGCTAGACGGTCTAGCATGAACGCACGTCGTAAATGCAACGTAAATGAAGTTTTGAATTGAAATTCAACTCTGTCATTAAGTAATTTAGCATCTTTTTATCCGACCTATCTTTTTCTCTAAACTTTAGACCACCCAACGCTGTGTATCTGCTCAATCCCTCCACTTTTGACTATTTTGTGTATTGGCTATACAGTTTTTTCTGGCCATTTTATTAATTATCTACCCACAACATTTCTCGTTAATAGCCTGCCCACATTAATTGGTCCCGTCAGTGATCTTCACTCCACTTAGTATGAACCATAAACCACTTTTATTAAAAAAAAATAATACTAAATATACTTTTTTATATCATGTGTGTACTACAAACACTTTCAATTTTAAAGTTGTTCGAATTAACGTTACGTTAACAACGTGTATTCGTGCTAGGCCCACAGTAGTTTAATAGTAAAGTTAATAGAATTTAATTTTCTCGTTTGTTGTATCTTTATCAGACATGCGGAGCGTATTACACATGCCTTGAAGGTACTTTCAAATGGAATAGTTAATTATTTAACTATTAAGAGCATGATCTCCATATGTAAGCAGCTTGTGATTTAATTTGACTTGCATATCTATGTATAATAATAAGCTCGTAGAATACAAGTATCTGAAATGTTTCATGTTTATAAGACTGACAACAGAAGTTTATTACCAGAACGGTTTGTTATTTTGATCATACAGTCAGCCAAGGATACCCTCATGGGCCTATGTGTTTTTAAGCACTACCAATTTCAATGGCTAAGCAATTGACTGCGGGTCGCGGCTTCACTTCTCGCACGTAACAAATGTTTTTCTCAAAATAATTGAGTCACACACAATTTGCTCAACCTTAAATAAAACGTAAAACTTTAATCAGCACAGCCCTATGTATATTATAGTCCAAAATTAGATCACACAAAAAAAGAAAAAAAAAACAGTGGCATTGGACTTTCCCAACAAATCGCTAGAGGTTAGACTCTTTTAGAGTTCCGTAACTAACAATTAAAATGAACTTAGAAACGTAATGTTGTTGTAAAGATTCGATTTCCCGCTATTTTTAGAACATGCAAGTAACGTAATATGATGTTTTAGTAAAGATTAAGAATTTCCTGCTATTTTTAGAACAAGCAGCCAGTCTTTATTTGAACTTGGCCTTAATTACAGCTGTAACTTCTCGGAATTAAGGCTAAGTTATCACATTCGATGCGTGAAGATGACGCTCTGCTGAGTGTGACTGTTAGTGAGGTTATTATAAACTTATCACGTTAATAAGATGTAGTGCTCATCACGCACTGACTGACATTGTTGCACGCATTTGCGTCATCTAATAGTCATTACATGATTGCACCGAAGAGCATTCAAAAAATATAATACATATTTAACAGGATAAATTACTATTTATTTTTCCAAACTTATGTAAATTCGACCTTAAAATGTATAACAACAATGCAATGTTACAACAACATTGCTTTCGAAAATTAATTTAAACCACACCTATTTCTTTACCTGTTACAGTTTTGAGAGTACCATGTAAGTTTGTTCGAAACTACCTTTAAATCTTGCGTCAGTTAAGTATATCTCAAAATAAAACTCAAGATTTTCATTTCATCGAATTTTCTTAACTGTAGGTGCACTCAAATATTAAAGTAGACTCGAGAATTCAAATATTTCAATTTTTCCGACTCGTGATCATACAAACGTTTAAGATAAGGTATAGATAATTTAGATTTAAGATAAGGTTTTGTTTAGTAGAGTCTGAGTAGAGCGGAAAAGACTGTCAGACTACGACTCGCGTTCCAGGGCTATGGTAACCTGTTTAGACAGTCCCGCAACCCTGTACTTACGTTCAAGTAATCATCTCTGTATTTTAATCAAAGCTCTATGTCACACGTAAATCTGCCACATATCATACAACAACTCGACGCGATGTGAGCTAACCGTAACAATGCTCAGCAAACTGTGCATCAAGTGATTGTCATCTCAACTAATCTAAGAGCACATTGTACACAGTCATGTCCACCGGAGAGCACATTGTGCATTCACTATGACGTGTGCTTACACGACACTTGTGCCAACTAAATAGGGGATAAACCTTTGAAAGGCGATGGAATAATCTGAAATAATGACGCCATTTGCAAGTCAAAGGAGTTAGGATTTGTTTGTATTTCCCGGTAATATTAATTTCTTATTCATAGATCATTTATTATTGGGACGTTTACGTAGAATTGTCTCTTCAGTTGGCAGTTACTTGGCAACTCTATCATTGGTGTCGTTAAATTGGAATTTGGAGCACGCAGATAAATGAAAGTAAGAGTACATTAAAATCTATCATTAGAAACGGGATATTTATCATATTTATAATTTCCAGTTTCCGATATGATGATGAATAAACTGATCGTTTTAGTGA